>JASTWR010000336.1:0-202475 GCA_030770355.1 Harpagoxenus sublaevis
CAAATCGGAAATTATAGGAATTAATGATGTGTGCCATTATTGTCCTGTTGTCGTAAAATTAATCAGATATATGCTCGCGTGTAAGCGTTTAGAAACAGACTATGACGAGTGAATTTGCAAAATGCAAACTCGCTTAATTATGTGTTACGTTTCTCGGTTTTATACATACTTTGTGGATAACGAGTGACCTAATGAAATGCGTGTTAATTTAACTTTGACCTACTAACACTCCGTATTGCAAAGATAATCATCGTAAATCTCTTTCTCTGCCGCATCCGAAACTAATAAAAGTGTTTCGACAGATCAGTAGCAATAGACGCTCCCAATTATTATTTATATCTCGTGTACTTCTATGAATCAGCATGATGAGTAAGGTTTGTATTGCTTTCTAAAGCGGTCTTGTTTTTGTTACCTATACGTCCTATTCTTTGTCGTTTAAACTCCTTTATGTATGTTTAAGTTGCACTTTTACCGTTGCGCCGGCGGTGCATTCGAATGCAAATGTACTGCAACATGCAAATTTTCCTGCGAGTCCTGTTCCTCGGAAAAGTTCCTTTTTCCTTCTTTCCACGGATCTTACGCCTCATGGAGATTGGATACGTATATCACGCGGGTGCGTGCGTGCGTTTCGCCAACGTTGACGGAATAAAGATGACGGGATTTCCGGTGGTCGGTGCATCCGATGCGATGTGACGTCGGCTCCGCATCAACGGCCCCGCAAATACGAGGCATAAGGCATAAGGCTATTCACGGGAATCTAAACGGGTCGTTACGATAACTCGGTTTACATAGAGCCTCTCGTTTATACTCGATCTAATTAAACCGACAAGGAAAAAGTCCGCCGCGTACATATCTGACGGTGATTCAGATCGCTGTTGAAATGACAATCTCTCATACGTGATTAAGTAAAATTTGTAATTATATTACATATATACAGTTATTATGTAATATATGTAATATAATATATTATAATATAATTATATATATAATATATTAATTATATATACAGTTATAGGGTAACTCCGGTATATACGCCGCACCTAAGGAAAACTTATAGCGTTTTCCATTGGGAAAAATTCGCAGCACTGAGTGCAATTTTATTGTTGTAATATAACAATCAGTTCACATATTTTCAGTGTTTAATGTTCTACTGTGTTTAATTTGACAAATTTTTGCCAGTAGAACATTAAACACTGAAAATATATGTGAACTGATTTTTATATTACAACAATAAAATTGCACTCAGTGCGAGTTTTTCCCAATGGAAAACGCTATTAATTTATCAAGTACTATTTACTATGTTTAAGGCAAATGAATTATACTAATAGAAACTTTATACTGTCTACTATATATATATATATAAAAATTAGAAATATGAAATATTATTATTCTTTGATGTATTAAACAAAAAATACTTTTAGAAACCCTTGCATTTTTGCCGTATATCCCATAGGGGTGGGATATATGACATTCATGGGTAAAATATACTCTTTATAAAAAATTACAAATAATGTTTATAAATAAGGCAATAAGATGTCATAATAACTTATAAAATGTTTGTAAAAAATTTATTAAGGTATAAGAATGATAAACAAATTATAAAACTGAAAAATTTTAAAAAGAACATAGACGAACAATAGATGCATTAAAAGGTTATTGTTATACAATCCAAAAAAAGAAGGAAAAAGAAGACATATGCTGCCTTCCGACTACAGAGTGTCTGTACTACGGCATAAATCCCGCACACTAAAAATTCCGTATATCGCAAACAGGTGGGATATACAAGATATCCAGCTAAACAAACAATACAAGAGCTATGCACTTGTATTTTGCTTTGTTCCATCCTTTACTATTCCCTCTATACTTATGTATCATGAAATAACCATTAAACCTTTTACATGTCTTACAGTAATCATTTTACGTAGGTCGTAATATAGGTACATATGATCGCGCTACTTACTACATTGAGAAATCGATTCAACTTACGACAGTTTCGTTAATATTAACAGTAAAGGACTGAAATTACAACACAATACTAATATGGCGTAAAGGCACATAACAGAGCGATTGCGTGCAAATTACCTTTATTCCTTCTATTTTTTCTGACTTCTGCGTCGTAAATCCCCGCTCAGCACAAATACCGGAGTTACCCTATTATAAGTCGTTTATAACTTCTCTCAATGATTGAATAATAATGAGGATATGCATGCAAGCGTGAGAAGTTTAATCGAGTTAATCTGACTATAGCGTAATCTAATTAAATCTCTCGTATATTGACTGGAATTAAAACTAAGAGATTCTTGTGCGAGATTCAAGTAGTTTAATTTAATTGGAAGAGGCAGTAATTAGGCTGAGATTGTGCTCTAACTGTGGATACAGGTGCGCGGATGCAGATTTGAAAGTGCAATGTGTAAACACTGACTGAAGTAATTTCATCGAACCAATTTAATTCTATCTAAAGTTTCCTTTTATTTTTCTCTCTTTCTCTCCTTTCCTCTCTGTCTCTCAATTTAAAAGTTGAAATAGTATTTATAATGAAAATACTTTTGAGAGAGAAAACATTTTATAAATGGCAAAATTTACTAATTTTAATATTACGTGCTATATGGTATTAAATATCCTAATATAAATCGTATGAAGAATGTTGTATACATATATATATAATTTTTTTATATTAAAATGTAATAGTAATAATTATATTTCTAACAAATTTGTGTTAATTTACTGATGAGTATAAGTTAACTAAATTTTTAATGTTTTTAAATACATATTACATTGAAAAAAACACAAAATTGCTAGGCTGTCAGTTATAGATAGAAACAATCGTTTGTCAAATCTTGTAGATCACATAGATGTTTCTCTGTTACCTCTAATCGTTGCATTTATCAGTATATTATTTCTTGTGTCTATCAGATAAGCAACGCTATTTAATCACGGTTTTAATGCTCTTCTCGTTCTCTCGCGCGCGTTTGTATCAAGTTAATGACGTCCGACAATGAGAGCCAGACAACAATACCGGCCTGTCCTACCTTTTTTTCTTCTCGTCGTTCTAACAGGGTGAATTTCAATATCGGCGTCCATTATGAAATGAAGGCTTTGAGGCAATAATATACGAAGTTATGAAATAATACTAAGCATGAGATTGAACTTTGACGTTTATTTATAAAATCTTCTCACGTTGTTAACATGAAATGTCGCGTTTTTAATAATGTTTAAAAAAAATAATAACTTTTTAGTAATACATTTAAATATATTTATGGGGCATTCCACGCCAATTCGCGAGGGGTCAAACCTCGACCTTTTTATTTCTGATGGCGGCTTGTTTTTTTAGCAGGTTTTTACGAGTACTATACCCATGTAAGAGCGTTTTTATAATAAATGTAGCGTTTCCGAAATAGAGCCTGCGCAAAATGTGTAATCCATCGGCTCCAAAGATTTTTAATGACTTTTTTCGCCTATTAGACAACGTCTAAGAAGAAAATTCATTCAACATAAAATACGCTATTTTGATCATATTTAAAAAAAAAAATTACTCCAGATTTTTATAATAATATTTTTAAACAAATAAAGTAAAAAAACATCAAAAATTTTAAATATCTCGAAAACCCCATTTTCTATTTTCTTTAAATTTATAGGGAATATTCTGGGGAATATTAGAAAAATTTTAAGACCGGTCCGAAGTTGCGCAGAAAATTTGGGAATTTTTTATGAATTTTTTTGTGCGGTATTCGACTCACAAAAGTGCAGTTAAAATCGCGTTTCTGAATCGATTTAGCTAAACTTTTTTTAATTGATTGACATTACTTATTAACAAATAAAATGAGTGAACTGTGCCTTCTGCACACGCCTGTAAAATTTTTTTACTGAATTATGATGAAGATCCTGGAACAAAATTGCGATGAACAGTGTGAGAAAGGCGAAAATAATAAATTTGTGAGGAAATTTAATTCAATAAGTACATTTATTTAAGAACAGATTATTTATTATTTTAATTAAAGTAATTTAAATCGACCGTGACTGGCAATATATAACGTCTTTCCGATATGAACATTGAAAAACTGTGAGCCAACTTGGTTTTTCGGATTCACACAGCACTTTTTTGGATCAATCGTCGAGACATTATTAATTTTGACCATGGGTTTTGGTCAGTTGATGTAATTTCTAAATTAAATAGTTTAAATTTTTATTGCGAAAAAATATTACCCCAGCCAGGGTTTGAACCTGGAACCTCCCGTATACCGTGCGGGTGTCGTGCCAATTCGACCACTGGGGCTGTGGTAATATTTATCGCAATAACAACTATAAGATGGAGCACCGATTCTTCGGTCGACGGTGTATAATAAACAGAATAATAAATTTCTTTCGCCAGTATAGAATAACAATTAAAGTAATTTAAATCGACCGTGACTGGCAATATATAACGTCTTTCACCGTCGACCGGTTGTTAATAAGTAATGTCAATCAATTAAAAAAAGTTTAGCTAAATCGATTCAGAATTGTTTGAAACGCGATTTTAACTGCACTTTTGTGAGTCGAATACTGCACAAAAAAATTCATGAAAAATTCCCAAATTTTCTGCGCAACTTCGGACCGGTCTTAAAATTTTTCTAATATTCCCCAGAATATTCCCTATAAATTTAAAGAAAATAGAAAATGGGGTTTTCGAGATATTTAAAATTTTTGATGTTTTTTTACTTTATTTGTTTAAAAATATTATTATAAAAATCTGGAGTAATTTTTTTTTAAATATGATCAAAATAGCGTATTTTATGTTCAATGAATTTTCTTCTTAGACGTTGTCTAATAGGCAAAAAAAGTCATTGAAAATCTTTGGAGCCGATGGATTACACATTTTGCGCAGGCTCTATTTCAGAAACGCTACATTTATTATAAAAACGCTCTTACATGAGTATAGTACTCGTAAAAACCTGCTAAAAAAACAAGCCGCCATCAGAAATAAAAAGGTCGAGGTTTGACCCCTCGCGAATTGGCGTGGAATGCCCCTTATATATTTTAATATAAAAGAATAAAATTACGAGATAATATTATTATTCATAATTTTGTTATATTGTACCAGCTATATACTGTTGTAAAAGCGGTTTTCTGTTTTCACATTGAGTCAGACTTTTTAGCTAGAGCTAGAAATAAATACAAAAAAATAACTTTCCTAAGAATTAAGTAACATAATTAGAAATATAATTAACTCGGTTAAATATTTCAAGGTTTGGAATCAATAGCACACGGTGTCCGGTCTTGTCTCGTTATTTATTATCTCGTTATCCTTTTTTTCTGTTATTGTTTTCTTGATTGATGCGACAATCGTGCCAGTATCATCAGGGAGAAATTCAATCTCTTTTAAAAAACAAATGGCCTTGCGATTCTCAATTAATGGCAATACCACTGGTATCCAATTAAATCGCTGCCGCACGTGAAATGAATTTCCATCGATAGAACATCACATCGAACGCCAGCCCCCAAAATTAGTATAACTTAATCGCCGTCGTTGAATTTCCTATGCGCAATCTGCAACTTCTATAACGCAACTATATGCTGCATTCATATTGTTTCATTACCATACCCGTATGGTTTTGCAAACAAAGCAATAATCAAATGTTGATTAAAACTAAATTAGATCGCATTTCGGATTTGTATTGCATTAGTTATAAATTGCAATATGTTATAAATCATTAATGCATAATTCGTCGTGATTTTATAACGTATCTTCGCTATAGTAATATAGGTGACTTTTTTTCCCTGACCTTATTTACTCGAGCTTAATTTATCCCTCAGTTTGTGATTCAGGACAACGAAAATAGACATGGTCTGTTTTTATCTAAGAATAAATGGTCTATTATTACGTCAGAAAAGACACTCTGGGAAAAATAATAAGGTTAAGGAGGCCCAGGATTGTAGTATAATCAAATTTTTGGATTGCTCGTAACCCTAATTTTACGTGCAATATTTCTAAATTAATCCCGCGTAACTAAAAATCTAACTTAAAAATCTTGAAATAGAAATATCGCACGTAAAATTAGGGTTACGAGCAATCCAAATAATTTGATTACTACAATCTTGGGCCTCCTTATTTTTCCCAGAGCATGTGTCACAGTGAAAAATGCGATTTATTTTTCTCCGGGAAAATTTCGATATACGTTGGTTTTATTCATTTATAAAATTGCACATTTATTTCATATAAAATAAATTGACTTATTTCGTAACGACCGGACTGTGCAAATATCTCGTCACAAAAATGGCAGCATTAATCTCCGGCTATGCTGAAAAAGGATTTAATCGCCGAGAGCTTAAAGTTCGCTGTTGCTGTCGTAAAACCGCGAGACCTGAGTCTGAATCTGTACGGAAATGCAGGTACCTGTGTGCGAGTCAAATTTACTGCAAAATTTCCGGCCGAGGCATGCGGATATGAGTCATTTTCTTACGAAAACTACTTAACGTCCGTTCTCGCCGAATTAGTCAGTCAATGTTTCATATAGATATTATTTCTTTATTTTTAACGCGAATCTTATACTTTTATAAAATGTATTAGGTAAAATCTAAAGACAACTTTTTAAATCGATAAACTGTGAAAGAAAGGACATGGAAATACAACAGTAGGAATATACAAACAAAGATACAAAATTTTTTCAAATGATTTTATATATAAGATATTCATACTCGTATAAGATATTTATCAAATATCTCTTATTGGTTGGTTAATTGAATCAAACAAGTAACTTTGAATAAACTTTAGATATTTTACAATATTATACATATCTACGTATAAGAATAATATTCTGTAACAATTATTTTATATTCTAATAATTTTTTGATAATATAATATTCTATAATAATTAATATCACACATGTATAATTCTTATGACTATGTCTGCGCTTTTTTGTTTGCTGTCAATTTTTTCCGAGCCGGGCAAAACTGATTTTGGGATTAACCTAAATACGCCACGTGACGAGATTGCGGCGCGGATTTGCACGCACGCACAAGTGTCCACCCACACGCCCGCCGTCACGATTGTTCACCCGCATTTCGCGATAAGTTCGCGACACGCGAACTCTCGACAACAACGGTTTAACGAACCGACGGCGACGCGACGCCAGGTTGACAGCTTTGCCGCTTAAATTGAGAGCCGTTCGCGAAAAATCGAACGAGTCGCACTTCGCTGGAAACGGCAATCCGAAATAAACTCACGGGAAAAAAAAGTGCGCAGAACAATAACAACTAGAATTTAGAAATTCAACTGTTGAAATAGTTATCACTAGAGCATTATTAATTATTATCGATTCGATTCTATTTATTTTATTTTTAAATAATTCGAATTCTTTTGTTCAATGTAAGATCGTTTGTGGGTGAATTTATATAGAATGTTAATTATTTTTGGCAATTTTGCACGATGATCGAATAAGCAGACTGAGAGCATAACGTAAGCGAATTTCACTCGATCGTGAATAGAACTGAATCAGCGGTCCCTATTTTTAAAGTCTTGCGACGTTTACACGCAAACGCATACATTCAGGTTTAATTGAAATAGCAGATGACGAAATATTCTTCCTAAAGTTATAGAGATTTCAAACAGACGAGCAAAAGCGAACAAAATTGAATCTATAAAATTAACGTTATATTAATTTTAATGTTCATTACGTCGTACATTTGCTTTTATACTTGTTTTTTGCAATGCCTTTTTGAATCTCGATCTTAACCATCTTGTACGTCATCTTATTTAAACATAGTAGCGCACTAAAGACAGTCTTTGACACTTTTCACTGGTATAACTTCCTCTTTATCGTATAACTACGATGAAATGTCGCGTGCCGCGGGCGGGAAAGGCTTTCGTGCCGACGTCGCAAAGCACCGTGAACGATTAATCATCGTCCCTCGTAATCTTCGCTATGCAACTATACTAAAAGCAGTCTATAAATGAAAAGGACTGTCGCGTTCTTATACGTGCGAGATCAGTCACATCCAATTCCGAGTTCGAACTGAAATTTACAAGTCTCCTTCTCAGAGTAAGCACTAAGCAAAACGAAGCAGGTGTCTAGTATTAAGGAGTACCTACTTATATGTGGGAGATAAAAATAAAAGGTCTCTCGAATAATGGACAAGTACATGTGACATGCAATAACAATGATGTAAGATAACGGTGAAAGCTATGACATTTTAAAGTATTTTATAAAAAAAAGTCGAAGCACTCGATCGACTCTCGAGTTGTCATCGCGAGTAAGTAACGAACGGCTTACGTCGATGTCGATTTTCTGATATGTGCTTCAAGGCGCCCGCGTCGGGTCGTACGCGTTCAGTTCGCAAAAGGTCCCCAGATCGGTACGGTGCGGCGCGACGTCGCATTTATGTCCTGAACGGGGTTTATCGCTTCTATGAGACGCGTTATATTTTCTCGTAGCGTCGCCGGCTGCGCCGCGAAGAAAAGATCGCCGGCTTTTATGAGGTAATCGCTTAACTGTTAGCTTATTTTCCCGACATACACAGCGTGTGTACAAAAGCGTATATACACAACCTGACGATAAAGTCACGATAGTAATATGACATGTTACGTTCAGAGACTGAGCTCTGTTTCAGTCAGAGCGTCTTGGAAAAATAATATTAAAAAGAAAAGGTTTATTATTCTAATGTGATAACAATATTATTCTATATTATTACATATATGTCATATATTCGTAATAATTGCTAATTAATTGTAAGTTTAATTGTTAATATTTTGTAGATGGACGAATCGCTTAATTTGGTGATGGCAGAAGTCATACTCTTTATAATAAGCAATAAAAGAAATATTTTGTCTGTCTATATTTCTTCAAAATTAAAATATAAATTAATGTATCAATCTCTCTCGATAGGAAATGCGGTCGGGTTACAGCTTGGACGGTATGACGCCGCGCCGCGGCCGTCTGAATTAGGCGTGACACGATTGTCAGAAACAAGCATTAAACTAATTTCACACGTGTATACTGTGCGAGCACGGAGAGCATCGATTAAATTATATGTCTGTAGAAAGCCGGGCATTTCGCTGGAGTTCTATTCTACTCTATTCTACATAAATATGTATCTGAATACCGAATTTGTGATTCAAAAGATTTTTTTGCTATATTATCATGTATACTAAAACATAACAAATTATAATTGATAATTTTTAAATTTTAATTGCTAATTAACTTGCCCTGGTGTAGAAATGTCATGCATTTTTCCTGCAGTTACTGCGTACAAAAGAAGCGCAAGATCTGAATCCATTTACTGAACAAAAACAGGACAATAAATGGACTATAATTCAACTGATTAATAAGCAAGCCTGCTGCTCATGAAATGGGCAGTTTTGCCCCAGTAATATTTTATTTTTTGTGCATGCTTGCTAAATCTAAAATTTTAATGTTAATGAGAGTCATAGTGCAGGAAATCTTTCGTGCGTAATATAACTAATATGTACTAAAAGCATAATATATATATTATGTACCAAAGATTTTCTGCAGTATGACACTCTCATTAATGTCATTCTTATATTCGAATTGCATATGTCATGAACACCATAACATCTTTCTTCAATTTTAAGGACTAATTATAGGTTTTATTATACTTTTTATATTTTAACTTTACATATGTTAATATTACTAATGAAAAATAACGTGCAAACATACAAATATAAATTTTATAATCTTATTTTTTAATTTTATAATTTTATTCCTTATCAGTTTATTGTCCTTTCTGCGACAAAATTGTGTCCTCTCATATTCCTTATTTCCTCCAACTTCCTTTTCTTTGCTCTATGTTTTTCTACACGTTCACTCATTCTTCACGCAGTTTTAAGATCTTTCAGCACTATTAAATCAATATTTTAAATTAATTGTATATAGACGTATTATAAAATACGCGCACGTTATAAAACTGTCAAACTGAATCAATATTACAATTGTCTTGGAAATAATCGGCTTTAACTTCATTGCAATGAAACTTTGTTCAGTTATTGTTCAGTTTGTACGCAGTATTTTAACTAATAATAACCTATTAATACAAGACAATAACTGGGCAGGTGTCTATGCAAACTGCATATATTTTTACCAGGAAAACTGCTTAAGTCACTAAATAAAACTCCTATCAAGTTCTTGTCTATTTCCTACGCAGTATTGTTACAACTAATACGAATGCAGTAAAACTAGACAGTAACTGGAAGGGTGTCTAGGAAAACTGTATATATTTCTACCAGGGTGGTTGTTCATAAAATATAATAAAATTTAATTCAATTAATTACACGTTATTACATGCACGAAAGCTTCTTTAAGTGAAACATTACGTTAAGATTCTCCCTTTCGGCAAATTTATAGTTGCTTAGATTTAATTTAAAACTTCTATTTAAAACTCATTTGGGATTTGTTTAGAAGCAACATAGAATTTAATAAAAGATATTTTATTTTATTTATACAGAAATATTAAACTTTATCATATTAATTTTTTTGATTAAATTTTATTAAATTTTATAATTAGGATTTATTTGAGGTATATTATATAATTATTTTACGAAATCTGAATTGGTTATTTTCACGGTAAGAAGAAGAAAAGAGAAATGTCGGTCATTATGGAAGAGAAACGTTTTTATGTGTACAAAAGAAATTAGTGTGTACTTCGGAACAAATGTTCTGCTCTTTAAAGCGGATTTTAAGTTCCTTTGCTTTCTTGCTCGCGGTAAAGCGTCTCGGCGACAGGACAATACTACGACAGAACTTTCGCCGTATTGTCGAGATAAAAGCAATCGCGTCCACGACTGTTTCAAAAGACCACGTACTTCTGAATTAAAATATTTCAAACATAGATTTTTTAAAATAAAAATTAGTAATGTGAAAAATAAATTTTATTAAATTTTAGTAACACTATAATATAGAAATTATTGTAGAAATCGTGTCTTTTTTTCAAGTCCTAGATTTCACTTGGCGAATTTTTTTGCGTCGACGAAAAAGCGGAAGAAAATTTGAATACTTGCGCAAAGAGGAATTAGTGGCTCACCGTGGCGAAATCTTTCGTACTTGTTTTGTGGAACGATGTAAGATCAATGAAGGAATTCTCCCGCCCGCTGGCATTATAACGCTTCACCGTTCCTCGTCGTGAGGCGTAGAATTTAATTCCTTTCCCGGCACTATATTAGAGAGGATGTAACTGAATTTGCTGGCTTGCGTGGCTGGCTTGTTCGCTCGCGGTTTCGGCGAGACACATATATAGTCAGTTGTCCTTGCACCAGATGCAAATTTATGCCGTGGTTTGTGGAACCACCCTTCAAGATAACACTTTCTTAAATCGCTTAAATTCCACTATCTCAATTCTTTCGCTTTTCTTAAAAATATCAATAATATTAATAAATAATATTAATAAATAATAATTTGAAATACAAACGTGATGAATAACGAAGCGGTATATATAATCTGTTAATTAGACGAAATATTTTGGAAAATTTTGCAAAATTTTCATATTTTGTGGTTTTACATTTTTCTTCCTATTTTTGGTTATTATATTTTTTACCTATATTCTCCCCGAGAGACTACACTCATATGGCTTGAAGTTACGAGGTGGCTTCTCCGGCTACGACTCGCCACGAAAATTACACTCGTCCACCGAGAGAAAAAGAGACAGAGAGATCGTATTTATGCGAGTCGGACGTACATGCAGGGTGTGGTCGGCGCACCCTCGCGCTGCTGAATTTTCTCCCTTCGCCCTGCCTGCCTTTCCTCTTATCCTTTTGACCTTTCTCGTCTATTTCCTTTCATCCATCGCCAATCCTCACTTCATCCAGGTCCACGAATACACATGATAAGGGATTTAAAGCTGTTGTAGCTTAAGCTCCTTCACAACGTGGGTCCTTTTTTTCACAAGAAGGCCCTTTTCTCTTTTTAGTAAATAATAATAAACGGAAGATATTGAATTTACGAATACTTATATTAAAAACAAATTATAATTATTTTTAACAACATCTCTTAATTTAATAACATTCATTAATAACATATAAGTACTGATTTAAAAAATGTTTAGGGGATTATTTCCGAAGAATTCTACAAATGGATCCGAATATGTTTGAAAAAGAACATAAATATTTGTTATTTAAGATGAAAGGAAACATTACCAATATATTTTTTAAGATTTTTGTAAGATTTTTGTTACCAATATTATTTTTAAGATTATTGTAACATGATCTAACAATAAGTTATAATATTGTATAACCCGTTTAACTCATGTGTAACAAATCCAAGTCGACATACAGGGTGTACCTAAACTGTCGATAAATATTTTAATGACAAATACTTTGTAACATTTTAAGACAAAAATTCTAATACGAAAATGCCGAGGCTATAATAGTTTTCAAATGAGAAAAGTTTAAAGATAACGAATGACAAGGTTAGATTTTCGCGCGCTCAGGGATGGTAACATGGCCAATGATAAAGGTGCTTCCATGAATCAAATGCCTTTGAGTATTGTGAAATTGTTGCAAAAAAATTCAAAAGTTTTATTAAGAAACTATTTTTGTTTGTTCGTAATGAATTATTTATTCAATAGTTCAATATATTCATGATATGTGTCATTATGTCATGTTTAATTGGTTAATTCATATGATGGTAAATCTCCGCGATAAAAATTGATCAAATCGATAAAATCATTTTTTGTTCCAACTTTTTATTGAATTGGTAGATAAAATTGCTAATACCGATTATTTATTCATTTCTGATATAAGTCTAGCCACTCTCTACTCTTTCTTAAAAATTGTGATAAAATCTTAAATGTTTAGAAAAGAAAGAAGTTAACATAATAAAATAAAATAGAAAGAATTAACGTAAAATAAATCAAAACGGGCGTACTTCATCAAAACCCACAAAATAATTTTTAAATAAATTTTTTCAAAATATTATTTTACGTCGAATGGGAAGAAAAATTTTAAATTAAATTAAAATTATACAAAATGTATGAATTAATAAAAACTAAAATACAAAACGTATGAACTAATAAAATTGAAGTTAACTTCTTTCTTTTCTAAACATTTAAGATGTTATCACAATTTTTAAGAAAGAGTAGAGAGTGGCTAGACTTATATCAGAATTGAATAAATAATCAGTATTAACAATTTTATCGACCAATTCAATAAAAAGTTGGAACAAAAAATGATTTCATCGATTTGATCAATTTTTATCGCGGAGATTTATATTACCATCATATGAATTAACCAATTAAACGTGACATAATGACACATATCATGAATATATTGAATTATTGAATAAATATTTCATTACGGACAAACAAAAAATAGTTTCTTAATAAAACTTTTGAATTTTTTTGCAACAATTTCACAATACTCAAAGGCATTTGATTCATGGAAGCACCTTTATCATTGGCCATGTTACCATCCCTGAGCGCGCGAAAATCTAACCTTGTCATTCGTTATCTTTAAACTTTTCTCATTTGAAAACTATTATAGCCTCGGCATTTTCGTATTAGAATTTTTGTCTTAAAATGTTACAAAGTATTTGTCATTAAAATATTTATCGCCAGTTTAGGTACACCCTGTATATACGCGATGCATATGCGCACGCGGAGATGCATCGTGCGTGAACTTCCTCGTCTCTGCGGTTTATCAACGATTGTTGCGGTAGCGTGTTGCGTGCGAATATTAATGGATATTTGTCGGCCGTAGAGAAATGGACGGTCGAATGCATCCAACGGATGCAAATGACATACGTTGCTTCTGCGTGCGACTTGCGTGAATAATTTCCGAACGCCGCGTGCGAAATATCGCGCATTTACTCCATTCAGAAAAATCACCGTCCCGAGGAAGAATTTACATCCGATAGTTCCATCGTCCGCGTTTATTTTGTCTCTCGCGTGTCGATGGTAGTTGCATCGATGCAATTTATCCGCCTCTTTCCGTCCCATTCCTCTCTCTTTTCCTATCACTGTTGTCATCTGGAATTTGCATGAAAATTTCGATCACCGCCGGGCGTTCATGCATCGCGAATGAAAGTTTAATCCCTCGCGGATGACACGGCGTTCGCTTCCGGCATGATGAAATAAAAAAAAAAAGAGATGGAACTTTCAGCAGTCCGTCGTTGCACATTTCGCGGTAATTTCTCGTTATTTCGCCATCATCCGCGGCTTAGCGTTGCAATCTTTTGCCAGGCACAGGACGAGATATACATACGTTTGTATTTATATCAAATTAATAATTAAATTTTATTAAATATATCTTGCTCTATATATAAAAAATATTGTAGGAATAAAAAGAATTTTTCAGATTATTCTGCAAAATAAAAGAATTATTGGAAATAATTCAAGCATAAAGAATTATTACAGACATAATGAAACATTTCCCTCGCGGTGCCAAACATTATTTTTCTAGATTCATAAAAGTCGACGAATCTGAAATTAACGGAGCAAGATGACTAACGAGCCCGAAATATTTAAGGGACGTCCGTCGTTTTCGCGTCCGCGGCGAAAATTCGATCGAGCGGGATGAGACACGGGAGAATCGAGGGTATATTTATTGCGGCATTTGTCACGCACCTCTAATTTGGCAGTCAGAATATTTTTCGGCTTTCCGAACTGGCACAATGTTGCGCTATAAATTAACGCCGGTCGAGACACATGGATACTAATCGATACTCGCGTAGCGCGTTGAAATTTCTCATTCCGCGAACCGGTAGCTTTGTTTCTGCGACGATGCGTTTATAAGCCGGACGTTCACCGGTTATAATCGTAGCCAAAATTTTATACTCTAAATCGACGTGAAAACATCCGAATACATACGGTTACAGGCTGAAAACTTTTGGTGCAGTTCTGTTTTTCACACACAGAGCAAAAGACTATTCTGTCATTTTTCTCCTGCACACAAAAAAAAAGAATATTCTTGATTTTAAAATATCTTTAGTTTTAACGTGGAAATCTTGAAATAAGATTATATTGCGTTAAACGAAGAAAATTAGCGTTGAACGAAGAATGATATAGTTAAACCAAGAAAAGTAAAGTTGAAATAACACGTTAAAATTCTTATAAGAAGATTATATTGTTTCATATATACGCAAGTTCACTATAATCTTCTTATAAAAATTTCAACGTGTTATTTCAACTTTTTTTTTCTTGGTTCAACTATATAATTCTTCGTTTAACACTAATTTTCTTCGTTTAACGCAATATAATTTTATTTCAAGATTATATTATTCTTGCGTTATACAAGCACATCGAGTGTTGATTTGACACTTATTTTTTTTTCTGTGCAGTCGCTTCTTTACGTCGAATAATCGTGAAAATCGAGATCTATTTATTATTGTATTTATAAATCTAAACGGTCAATAATTTCGAGTTTTTTTTACTAGTATTCCTAAAGTGTCCTTCTACTATATATCCGTTTTTCATCACTTTCTATAGATTTGTTCTAATTATTAAAATTCAAAATACGAGATTTCCGTCTGCTTTGTGTATCCGATACATGTAAAAAATACAATTTTTGATAGCGAATATCTCGACTTTGGTACAGGCACGGTTCTTACAATTGATGTGTATAGATAACACTATTAATAGCTAATGGTCCAAATTTTAAGCAAATACATAGAAAATCAATTTACCGGTGAACGTCCTTAATGGACTTCACGCTTGAACGGAAATTTCTAAATTGGGGTACCGAATGAAAATTTATTTAATAAAGACGCTATGCGATCGCGAATTTTACGGCTATTGAAATTGTCGCTCGTCATCTTCTCCATTTACGGAACTCCGACATGCGGACGTTTTCTTGACGCAGCGCAATATGATTTACGTAAATTCAACGGAAAATGGATTAACCTCCAGCGACTCGCTGGAGTTTTTACTACGTAGAAAATATTTCAGACAGACAAGCTTTCTTCGCCGACGAATTAACGGAACGCTGCAAAACGCCGTTGCCGCAGTAAAAAGTAAATTGCGGATCAAATTGATTCAACATATATACGTGTTGAAATCAGATAATTATATTTTAAATGAAACACAATGCAAAAAACTATATATATGTACATACACCTTATATATCCATGATGTAATTTTGAAATTAATAATTGTCTCTTCTGTACATAAAGAGTAATAAATATGACCTACCTACATTATAAGTATTGCTCAGTTATGATAATTATTTAAAAATAATTTGAATGCCAAATTTTATGTTAAATATGAATATGATTCATGAGCGTCAGTTTTACAGTTTCATTTTATATCATTTTATATAATTATTAAACATTCTTGCAATATAATTTTAGTTTAGAAATATTACAAATTATTTCTGTTTAAAAGGAATATTTTTTGTCGAAACATTAAATTTAGTTGCAAGAATTTAAATTTAATTTTGATAAAGTGTTGTTAAAGAAGAGCTTTAATTTTGCTTTTTACGTGAGGCTCTTCGTTTTTATTTTATTTCGCAGAATATTCAAGCTTCTTTGAATCCTGGTATCAGGTTTTTTCTCTCGAACGCGCTATCATTGTGTCGATTGTCAAATGAAGATAACAGCGTCGCCGTGCTCGGCATTTATTCTCGCTTCCTGCAAGATGCAAAAGACTTAAGGAGGTCGTGCGACATTGGAAGAGCTTCCCGGAATTTCTGAGGACCCAAACGTGATCGGCATTGAAAATTCAGGACATTTCCATGAAAACTTTCTCATTTACCGTGTCCGGGGAAAACATTATTGATATAAAGCTTTTATTTCCTCGAATGTACTTTAAATTATCTCCCGAATTAGAGACATTTATGTAAGATTAAAAAAACCTAGAATGCGTTTAAAAGCGAAGCTGAAAGAATGAGATATTTATTATGTTTTTGGCTTTAATTTTTTAATTAGCTTAGAAATTGATTTTATATCAAATTTATGTTCGCTAATCTTAGTTAACTTAATTGTGTTAAATACATAAATTGAATAAAAAATCTATTTATCAAGTGGAAAGCGTATTAGAAGAGTTTAGAGGAGTAAGTATAATCTGACGTAAGATGACAGCTAGTCCGAATTAGCACAATTAAATGTCAACTTCTGCAATCCGCTTCTCGGATATATTTGACGATGTGATTATCCGTGGACTGCTTTCTCTCTGGCAGTCAATTAATTGTCACCGTCCGCCTACAATAGGCAATTTTGTGTTGATTAATTTCCTCTCTAATTTGTTGAGCTACGTATACTTACGATGTGCATCGAGCGTGTGGTCCTCGGGTCAGTGGGCAGATGCATGACGAAGTGACGCAGCGATGTGTTTAGCGTGTTACGTTTATTGTTCGGAATGCCGCGAATAATCATTCTGAAACGAATAAAAATATATCTGTGTGTTTTTAAATATAAAAATTTTTAAATATAATTCATAAGAAAGTTTATAAAGCTTTTTTTAAATTAAAAATCAAGAACATATAAAAAATCAGAAACAAAGGCCTTTATTTTCTTGAGAATGTCTAATCTTTAGTTGAAATTTTCCGGAAAGATTTTTAGCTTCAGTCGTTAATTTTTGGAATGGGCCAAAGAGTATTTCTATTTGTATTGCTTAGTATTTTACACACCTAACTAAATATATAATGGAATGAGAGAAATGTTTTTTTTACACACGTTAAAAATGCATTTACTTCTGGAGAGTAAATTACGTTCACGTTTGAGAAAATATTTTGGTTTGGAGAATTGATCACTGAATGCTGTTCGACGCTGGAAAAATTTTTGATTGCGTAACAGAATAATTAACGACAAATAATAACGACAGTGGAGTATATTCGAAACGCGTTATCGTGCCTCACAATGGACTATTATTTTCAACGAACCCGGGGCGCGTACAGCAAATATTTTAGAAGCACTCTCGCTCGTGTGAGCGAGCATCTGTTTGGCATAATACAGTGGCGGAGAAGCGGCCGCGTTGTAACGAAGGGCCAATTTTAATTTTGTGATAATACTGTGTAATATACGTCCAGCTCGTATATCGCTGCCGTAACAATAAGCCAATAGAGAATTTGCAAAGATGCAAATTTGATGATGACGCACGAGCGTTGTCAATAATTAACAAGTTTATCGCCAACTAAATCGACAAAATTATAAAATAAAATTATCGTTATTACGAAAATGTGGGACATGTAATTTTACGTGAAATCATAACTCCAGAAATGCCAGAAGGGAGAAATCACGATTCAAATGAAATTCGAATTCACATGAAACATTTTAAATCACAGATTTCCCTTGATAAATACAATTTTCAGTATCACAAATGCAAATGTTCGGATAAACGTTTCAGGGAGTGATTCCGTACGATGTTATACCAGCGTAAACGTAGCGATGAAAAACGGGCGGGATCACGCGATTAGGTTTGTTGCTTTAGGATCGCGTTGCTGAGGGAATGACGCCGTAGTTAGTGGAGCTTCAACCACGACAGATGGTGCAGCCTAAACAATGACAAATGTTCGACCGCACGTCCTGCTGCTGTCTATCAAGCATCGCCTCGATGTTACCCCAAACAATTTTTAACTTTTACTCTGATCTCGTGTTAATAATTCTTCGAGCTGTGGTTAAACGTATACTTGACTTTCCTTAATTATTTCTTTTCCTTTTTTTTTTTTTTTTTTTTTATTTCTTTGCCATTGTGTCGAACATTTGTGGCAGATTTTTATAATATCCATAAGCGAAATTTTCGTGTGCTTTTGCGAGAGACAGAGAAACGCAACTATTATACACAAATTGCATGAGAGAATTTTTATACCATGTAGAGAAAGCGAAAGGGTTGATTGGCGCAAAACGGCGCGATTAGCGCGCTCCCTCTTTTTTGTGGGCTATTGATTCTTTTTCCTCGTGCAGTTATTCCACCCACGTTTTGTTTACCGTACCGCCGAATGCTTGCGTAACCGGAAATGGACCGCTGACTATGTGCGATCGACAACGGATACGGGAAGAGAGAGAAAGAAGAAGGGAGAAAGAGAGGGATAGACGGGGCCATGACCAAAATGCAAATTCGCGTGCATTCGTACGAACACGTTAAATCGCAGTTACCGTTGATTTTTATTTCATAGCTTTATTTTTGTGCGAAGGCGTAAGTACAATCTGTTCCGACAAATCTGTTATAAATTTCTATAAACGTGTGGCGGTAGTGGCGGTACACAGACAATATAAGTAGGCGCAAAGAACGTTCCTTAAGTATTACGATTCTGAAGTTATATATTTAAAGGGTTGTTAAGAGTCCGGCCGATGTAAAGGCAACTCAAATAAAATCTGAGTATCTCTCTTCCGCGTTTGATCTTCCGATGAGAGTAGAGCCGTCGCGGACCGACGACGACGGGACGTTCGAGGAAGACATCGAGGACATCGGGGGCAAACCGGAAACCGGGTCAACGAGGTCAAGTGGCCGGCCGGGTGATCGAATTGGTTCTCGTTAAAAGACTCTAATACGCGAAACTGGCTGCAGCGACACGAGACGGCGAAGAAACACGTTAAATAGACGGTGCTGACCGTCAAAAGTTGTCGTCTCTCTTCCTCTCTTTCTCTCTTTGCATTTCGTTTAAACTCTATTTCTCTATCTTGTTTTCTGTGTGCATACATATATGCTTTGCAATCATCTGCTCGCTAAAGCGCGAGTGCGGTGCTCGTTAACTCAAGCATCCGACCGCGATGATATTGCGGCAGATTGCAACAACCTTATACCTCTCGAAATTGTGCGGCTTATTACGACGACACGTTGCGCTTATTTGTGTAATGCACTGACTATATATATAAAGAATTTCTATAATTTCGGGAAAAATCTTGTTGCCGGAAATCTAGGTAAATGTACGGTGTCCATGTAAATTAAAGCAAAAATAAGTTCAGGAAATGAGACTATATTCAGTTCTTACTCCAGTAAGGAGCATTATCAATAAATTGAAATAAATTAATCACGATGTAGTAAATATATATCGAGTTAGGATAGTTACATAATAATTATATGTATAATTATTGAAGCTATAACGTAATGATAGCTCCAGTTAGTACACAGAGCACTTGATAAATTGAGAAAGATAAAATTGTGATAAATGTAGTTGCGTTAAATCAGAAATTATAGGTATAACTAGTTGAACTGACGTAAGTTAAGTATGTGTGCCATAAATTGATGACAGCACTTTATTAATAGTCATATATATCACGCATTAGCGTAATTTACTGTAATTATTCTATTTCGTCGATTTTTTCCGGAATTTTCCTCGAATTACAGCTCGCGGTTAAATTTAGCGCCTCCGGTCGGACCCCGGAGTTCAATCGATATTAACCGAGCTCATTATTTATGATTGAATTTTCCCCGCAGTGAAATTGCGTGTGCTCCATAAACTTTATTGTCCCGGGAACCTCGAAATTATCTTCCCGGAGTTATCGATTCCCGTGGCCCTGTATTTTGTTGTTTGTACTTTGCCTTTATCAATTTCTTTCCGCCGTCGAGGTCGTCGCATTTCTCTACGGTTTCTTTATTGGCCATACTCACGCGCGCGCGCATTAAAATGCAACACTGTCCGACCCTCACGATCTTCATTATATTCTACGTATCTCGAAAATGTATCGGGCGATCGTAAATATTCGTAAGAGATGTTCATATACCTACCTAACGGTATATTACATATTACGTTTCTAAAATGCATTTTAAGGCTAACGATGCAATAACATCCGCGGATCCACTTGGAATTACAATGAATTAATTGACGTCACAATTTAATTAATGTTTTTAAAAAATATTTATTGGAAACTGCAACCGGTGCACGCGAAGAAAATTATTTAATAAAAAGTTAACGGAGCACCGTCACATCTTTATTTTCAGAAGCGATATAATTTTATCATTCGTTTTAATCGTGCGATGAAAAATCAAGCGACACAGCATCTGCATACGGGCACTGGGAAGCGCAATATATCGACGTGCACACGATTAGCTCGACGCGATCGACTTTACAGACGCTCTCGCTTTGGTGGCCTTTTACCGTCCCGTTTTTCCGCTCGTGTGCTATACGTCGTTTGCCGCCCCGTCGTTTACGGAAGCACACGGACGTCGAAAGTCACGCCTCGCATAGGTATACGGTGCGGTGAAAAGGTTGAGGAAACATCGCCGCTACGGTTCAACAGCGCGGATGCGAAGTCGCGCAAGAACATGCACTCGCGCGCATTTTCCTGGAAGGAAACGAAGAAAAATCAAACTGCAAGTTTGACTTCTCCGTTAATGGACCTGTTAACCCTGAAAACATATAGATTGGCTCACGACCAACTCCTACACTCTCGTATTTATACTGCGCGAATCATTTTTCTCGAAAAAGGTATTATTTATAAACGACAATGTAATAGGGGTGAATAATATATAATTCGTTATAATTTATAATCGATATTTTTAATTTATTGCAAGGTAAATTTTGAAATATTGATCTTAAAATATTTCAACAAGTTTAATCATATATTTGTTTTGTATTAATTTTAAAAAAATTCCCTTCATAACGTGGTTTACACAAATTTCAATATGAACATATTCATTGTAACAGTAAATGCGTGCCCTTTCAAATGCGGAATATAAATTAAAAAATATTAATTATACAGAATATTCGTAATCTCTCTCTCTCTCTCTCTCTCTCTCTCTCTCTCTCTCTCTCTCTCTCTCTCTCTCTCTCTCTCTCTCTCTCTCTCTTTCTCTCTCTTTATTCACCGAATATTAAACAATATCTATATTTTCCGTCGTAATTTAATTGAACAACGCCATCGTGCACGGGCAATTAATTTAAAAATTAATATATCTATATTATATATATGCAACGTTCAATGTACAACGAATATTAATTAACATTAACAAAATTTCATATAGAAATCTGTAATTTGCTGTTCGCTGAAATGTAAATATGCCACGAAAATTTGACACGTTTTTGTCTGTTCGTCCCTTTAAACACGGAAGGCCAAATGAATGGTCGGACGACATCAAAGGCGAACGCTCTCCTTCTGCACGCCCACGTGGATATGCATGCGCGTATACTTACACTCTGTCTTACAGGCACAAAGGCGAGAGACTTTTCCAAGAGGCGGTCTACCATCCGACCGCGACTGTTCACTGTGCATCTCGAGCATTGTGTTCTGCCGTCATAAGCAAAGTAACTGGCGTACGTTCCTCACGCGCTTCGCGAGAAAACCGAGACTGAAGCTGCGAAAGAGCGAGAGAAAGAGGAAGAAATCTCCACTTTTGTAATTTTGTGCTCATTATGACGATCGCGATAAGGGTATTTTCTGAGATTGTCGCAATTCACGATTCGCTTGCAGCTGCACTACGCTGCGAAAGTAAAAGAGAACCCAGACAACACGCATGTCCCAAATTGGGACGTAAGACGTCTTAAAGTTGTCTTATCATAAGATGTCCTAAAGATGCCTTTAAAACGTCATATGTCCCAATTTGGGACATTGTTCGCTAGGAAGCAATTATTTTGATATATTTAAATAATTAAATTTTAATAATTAAAACTAATTGCGACAAAGTACACAATGGATTCTTCGGCTCTGTCTATAGATGTCTTCCGAGATTCTTGAATTTTAAGATTAATTTTCTCAAAATCTTCGAAGAAGTGAGTTAAATCTGTTCGATTTGTTGAATGATTATTTTTGATCAATTTGATTGAACGGATAATATTTTAAACACTAAAAATTTTTTTGCGACTCTCCCTAAGATCGCGATCTAAAACGTGCGGGAATTCTTCGCGTCGTGTGTCGAAGATGATTTAAACGTGTCCCATGCCGAGAAACACGTATCCCCTTTTCTCTTCAGAAAAGAGATTCTTCTTTCTCCTGTCAGCGCTATCGCGAGAGCCGTGACCGAGTTTCTTCACCGTGTGAGTTTTCTTCTTACCGCGACCCGATAAGCGGGACTTGTGTGATGGCAGGAGTAACAAACGACGCGACCTTGCCCTTTTGTTCGGCGGCTTCAGAGTTCATTGGTGCCGCCGATAACGCTTTTAATGGGGAGAGCGCGAGAGATGAACTTCATGTCGCCTTTAATTCATCTTTTCCCAGCGTTTCACGATTTGCCGCTCATGCTGCTATGATCTCATCGTGACAATGAATGCTATACGTTGCTATTTCCTGCGTACTAGAAAGCTTACTGCAAGTTGACAATTGAAATATTTTCCCTTTTGATATTTTCAGTTTGTGCTTATATATATATATATATATATGTCTATCTTTTTCCCCTTATACCGTTTATAATTTAGATCACGGAGAGGATTATGAAAAAATTGAGTCTACGAGAAATATCCGGGAGTCGCGTTAGGGAGACACATCGACGACGCGTTTAAGGCTAACATGCAGGCAAAAGGGGGCTAGAAGGGGGAGTGTCCGAAAATATCTCTTTGTTCGAGACATTCCTCGATATATTTTATCCGCCTTAAATGGCGGCGTAAGCAAGCAGTGACGTGGTGTGCGGTGCAACCGGTTCTCCAAAGCAAAGGGGATCTGCGAACAATGCGGGAGAAATCTTGCGTGCTCGATGACCAAACACGGCCTAAGTCTAACGGGCACCCTTCGCGGGCTGGTTGCGTGTCTCCCTTTGTGGACGACGCACGTGCGTGTTCGCGCGCGTTTACAAGCCGCTCTATATGGCCTCGGCGAAACATAACTGGCGAAGAACGCGTAATACGCCGTAAAAGATACTTTATGATCGAGGTAGTTTAGAACGATTCAGTTTGAAGAGGTGCGCGGGATATTAGGATAGAACAATAGAGGAGCGCACTTGATCTAGTATTCCACTGAATTTTTAAACATTTGATAATTACACACATTTCATAGAATATTATTAATTAGAGAAATAGTTGTAGAAATAATAACAAAATTTATGTTAAGGTTTTTGAAAATAATACTTATTTTTATATCACTGACAGTTTTATATATATAAGTTTAGGAATAATTACTAAATTATTTTTTCAGTTTTTATATCTATATTATCTTTAATATCATTTATTTCTCTAATATCTCTCTCTAATATTATTTATTTAAACGCTTGAAATAAAGCTAATATTTCAAAAGAAATTGTTCCTTTTTTTATGAATATAGGTATATATATATTTACATATTTGTATAAAAACATTTCTTTAACAGTTAAATGTTTAATTAGTCTTTAGATGAGAGCAGTTTCTCAGCAGTATTTGGCACATAATTTCTCTTTCCATATGTATTTTATATAATTTTTCTTGAGTTGAACGACTTATTGTTTCAGCAGATATTTTAATAATAGTAGCACTGAGACTATGCTGTCTCGATGTCTTCTTCCGGTAATATTATCTTGCCTGGCCCTTTTGGTTATCATTGACTCGTGACTCGTTTGGCTGTTCTCATAATCATTCTTCGATAATAATATGATAACAAGTACGGGAATCCCTAGAAACGAGAAACGGCGATAAAAGTGAAGGCAAGAACACTCTCTTGAGACGAAACGATGATAACCACAATCTTTATTACAATAATATAAAAAAAAAAGTAGAATTAATTGAATAAAGCGTTATTTAACATTGACTTAAATTAATTAAAATTTAACTTTAATTTTTGTTTTGGTATTATTACTAACAATGACTCTTGTTATTAATAATTTTTTAATACAGAGGTCACAATTCTACCCAATTCTTTAGTTTCTAATTTCAATGAAAGTCTATGTTTTTAAAACAATGTATCGTAAAACATTTTGTCCGTAGATTCTATATTACATGTATAGAATTTTATATTCTGTAAATTTTTTATATCTAAAAAATTGGCGATATAAAGAGTATAAAGTGTCGTTTCCGTCAGATTGTAAATTTTCAATATCATGAATATTTTATGAGAAACTTTTACGAGACAATTTCTCAGCTCATATTTTCTCGGTCTATTTTTATTGTCAAGCTATAAATATTATTTTTTATATGTGTTATCTATATATACGCGCTTTGAGAGACAGATAGAATTGAAACCTCTGAAAGCAGGCAGATTGAATGGGGAAAAAAGGATCGAACATCAATCGTCCTAATGACATCCCGTGATTCCAAAGGCTCTTTTGTCGAGGACATCGGAGAACATCGCATTTATTGCTGGCACTTGAAAGATTTTAAGGATGCGCGAAGACGAGCGAGATTGTTCGCATTATTTGTATCCGGCAATTTTTCGCGTCTCTTTCGCGAAGATGTCTGTAAATTCATCTATAAGAAATTTCGATAAAGAGAAAGTCAAAATTCCGCGAGAATGTGAGATAGCTATCATTGTCACAGTACAGTTGGATCTTAAGGAGGACACAGTATTTGTTTATCACATTATTAGAAAAAATAATTTAAATCTTATTAATTAATACTAATTAATTGTTATAGTTTAACAAAGTGAATTGTTTCGCATTGTTTGCTTTCCCGTCTTATCGAACGTTCTTTCGAACGTTTCGCCAAGAACAGCTTTTTATCGTTTTCTCTTACCTTTCTTTTCTTCTGTTTCTTTCCGCTGAAAGTCGAAACAGCGCGCAAACGCGAGCTTTTTTATTTCCTGGCACGAATCGGAATTCGTTCCCGGCGTGGCGAGCGACGGCGGCGTCGGGAACAAGACGCTTCCTCCGTCTGGAGCGATACTTGAGGAACCCCTAAAGATAGCGACACCCCGCCACGTGTCGCCTAACAGACTTCCGACCGTTTCGTCATCTCAACGGACGTTTTCCCCGAAATTTGCGGCGATTTTAGCACGCCAGTAATCCGCGAAATTACGTCCACGCTACTCCCTTTTCGCACTGAGCGGGAGAAATACTCATTAAATTAAGAAAATGAGATTGAAGATTAGCCATTTATGATGAGAAAAGAAATGGACATGAAAAGTCTCTATAATAAAAAAGTCTATGAAAGTCGAAACATATAGTGAAATACATAAAAATTTCAAAAAACCCTTAAAAAAAGATTGCTAAAAAATAAGTCTTTAAAAATATAAATTTAAAAATTACTTAAATATAATTAAATTATCTATTATTACTCTTCAGATTATTTGTATATATACAGATAACTGAGAATTGTTTAGTACTTATTTTTAATTATCAGGAGGTCCTCTCCCTCTTTCTCTCGCTCGCTTTCTCTAGTTTAATAGTTTATTTATAAACATAACTGAAACAAGTTATAGCCTTAAAATTGTTTTTAAAATTATTTTTATGTTATTCACAATTAATTTATTAACTATTTCTTTTTAACTCTTTTGTCGAAAGCATTTTTGGCCTACAAGTACTCGTATTTTTTTCGCCTAGGAAGTTCATATAAAATGGTTCCATATGGATTTTCAACTTTCCACGTGAAGCGAGGTTCACCCCACACTGCCCGGTGATTGCAATGCGAAACGCGAGGTCCATCATCGTACGGTTCCACATGTTAGAAACTCATATCTACGCTCCCACACAAGTTTGCACATGTATAGTGTTTAGCCAGTACGTTCGTGTACAATTTACGTTTTGCGTAACATGATATATGCGCTTCGTAAACCCTATATAGTCTTTCTCCCGATCTCGTGGCCTGTTATTTAGCGTTTACGGCCGTGCACGTAACGATTTAAAAAGAAATTTAACCCGGAATAAATGTCCATGACAAGGCATATGAATGAATGTTTATGTCTTGTGATATTCCAGATTTATGATCTTTCACCTCTCTCTTGGCCGATATATTTGTTAGAAAGAGTAATAAAATGAAGTTGTGTCGCACAGGTGAAAGGTTTATAAAACAAAACTAGTTTTATGAAAACGTTTTGAAAAAAATATTTTTCCTTCGTAGTTTTGTGAATACCTATAACGTTGAATGTTTTCGAGCTGGTTGCCACAATTTTTATCCCAACGTGACACGCGGACAAATCGATTAAGCGCAAATAAGCACTTTGTATTTGCACGCACATCTGCGATACACATGTATGATCCCGGAATTACATAGTGCAGATTTTATCCTCGTTACGGTAACGATCTCGTGTTGCAAAATAATTTTCACTCAGATCCGCTGGCGTTTTCGCGCTCGTTAGCAGCATGTAAAAGGAGAAGAAAGGAGTTTGCCGTGATTTCTATCAACATCATGCACGACTCGGTAAATCGTCGTGCTTGCTAACGAATCAATCGAGAAAAAGAGCTATGAGAATTATCATTCCGTGATAATCGGCGACGCATGCACGATCTGATAATGCACACTTGCTGAACCATTTCTCATTAGATCGGTCGGCAGGTATAATCACAGTAATGCGCATAAATTAACAGCCTACCGCACGGGAACGTATAGAGTGGTTGTAAATTTGCGAACACGTCCTACGTAGGTTAAATTCACTTCTCAATGCGGAGTCTATTAGATTTCGTTACCGGCTTTGAATTGCGAACAAATTGAGAACATTTCGCGGATTTCTCAACAGAAAGGATAGTGTTTCGTTTTATGTATTATCGACACGAATATATTAGAATATAAAATTTATGTATAAGAAGTTTTTTGCAAGATTATTTAAGGAAATTTTGAGGGAAAGGATGTTTCTTTACATATTATATATATATATCTAATTTTAACTCTGTCATATATAACACTATTTCTGTACATATTTACCTAATATTGTTATTTCTAACCATTTTTTTCTCTGTTGCAGCAAAATTATCTCATGAGATTCGGTTACTTACCTCAGACCGATTTCGAGACAGGAAATCTGCGGACGGAGGATCAACTCAGGGATGCTATAAAAAATCTGCAGGTATAAGCACAATTATGATGTATAAGAAAGATAGGATTTTATCGCGCCGCAAGAAACAAATGAGGGACCTTGTAGTAATTTAATATCTTCAGTTTCATTACTTTGAACGTAATTATCGGCAGGTATCTCGGCCTGGGCATTTTACAAAATGCCTGATATTGTATTATGCCTGCGACATAGCGATTAATTTGAACATATGAATACAGGCGAATAAAGGAAATTATCGAAAATTTGATTAAAGCTGATAAATTAAAAATTAATCAGAAAAACTATTCGATTTTTATACTCACGGTTTATGCAAAGCAGGTTTGACTTTTTCGTATAAAATGAAAAAATCAAGGAAGAGAAAACATGCGGGAACACGCGGTTGGTGAGCACCACAGACTTCTGTATAACATACTAGAGACTGCAAGCAGTGTAAGGCTTCTTTATATACAGAGCAGCGATTACTTTTTCCCTGGAGCAGAAACATGAAAAGTCAAAATTTTTATGTAACTATCTCTTTCTATTGGTGTTGAATAGAAAGAGATAGTCACAGAAATCTTTTCACTTTTCACGTTTCTCAGGGAAAAAGTTACGAGATCGCTGCCCTGGTCGTTTTTTTCCTGGCGTAGAAAATTTCTATGAATAACTACAAAATTTAGTAGAAACGGAAATTTTTACATTTTTGTTGAAATTAAGTATCTTTTTTCGATGTTTTGCACAGATTTTTCTATGCAATTTGCATGTATAATCTTAGAAGTTTAATTGAGACATTGCGTTTACTTTGGTTTTTTAAACAAAATTTAATTGCGCACCAACTTCTTACAATTTGGTTTAAGCCTTGTGTTTACGATCCAAGAACTTGGAAAGATCTGGGACGGAGAAAAAATTAACCAATCGCATTGGTCAATTGGCCGAATATTGTTTAAATGCGATTGGTTAATTCTTTCTCTGTCCCAGATCTTGGTCCAAGTTCTTGAATCGGACGGAGAAAGAATTAACCAATCGCATTTAAACAATTCGGCCAATTGACCAATGCGATTGGTTAATTCTTTCTCCGTCCCAGCTCTTGCACCAAGTTCTTGGATCGTGGACACAATTAAGGCTTAAGGGGATGACGCGAATGACTATAGTAACACCAAGGTCCGTGGTTCGAATCCCGGCCCGGCCTTCGTCCCGCATATGCCCCCCTGGTGGGGTTTTTTTCCCTGTTTACAGGGAAGGAGTTTAATAATCCGGAATTGGCGGTTTGCAGAGTGAGAATCCAAAAGATTCAAAGTCTGTAGGACTTATAATTCGTGTTGGATTAAGGATTTTTTGAGAGAAGTGTCATATAACCCCGGCGTAAAGGTTCCTAAGTGGTCATAGGGCAGTTAACGGCGCGTTAAATACCCCGAAAAATTTTATGACAGGGTGTAAATGTTGTAGTAGATATAATGTAAATAAATTAATGCAATATACTTACTAATTGTGAAATGTTAATCCAGACTTAATAAGTTTTCGCATTATTACAAAAGCAACAACGTCTCATTTTGACTCACAAAAATTAAACAGCACAATTTTTACGTAAACAGTATTATTTCTCTTTTTTTCTTCTAAATGCAAGCAAAACGCCGGCGTGGCCGCTCTCAGACCAGAAAATGCGACGCAATCAGCACGAAGATAATTAATTAGCACGACAACGGTGTTTCGTAGCTGCTATATAATCGGACGCCAGGAAGCGACGGTGCTCGCACGAAAACGAACGCACGCGTGTCCCCAAGACTGATTTCGGAACAGTACAACGATACAAATGCAAGCGTATCAGCAATCTATATATATCTCTATGAGCTTTTTATTCCTCGAAAGTATTTATTTCAAAAACGCGATTTACCGATTCTCCAGAAGCTGTCGCGAATCGATGGAAATCTCGTTGAAAAAATAAGAAAATAGAACAAATTTCCTGAGAAATTTCCTCGAATGCTGCTATATATCCTCCTTATTCTCGATTCTTATGTAAATCTTCATTGAGCGCGAGAAACATTTTTACTATTTTTTCCTCGCAAATGTCTGCATTCTTAAACATTGTCTGAGGACAGTGAGGCCAAGTGGATTGCTGATCAAAGGGATCAAACTCAAACGCGAAATGAAACGTATCGGAATGCTTCGGACATACTAATCTTAGGTCTGAAGCTCGGTTCAGATTCTCCATCTCCAGAGTCCAGACTACATCTCTCAATGGTTTTATCGATAATCACGTTCGTCAGATTCCGGACGCGTTTCTGGTTGAAATGCTCGAAAGCGTTTATCTCTGTTCAAAAAAATAAAAACGGATCTTCTCAGATTGAAGGAAGCGATTATATTTCAGGAAAAAACTTACACAAAGGGGAACCCTTGAGATATTGATCAAAACAGTGAAGTAATAGATTTCTTAATTATACACACAGAAAAATATATACTACCCTCAAGCTAATATTACTTGCTTCAAGTATTGATAAGTTCATATATCCGCAAATCTACCATAAAGTCGTCATAAGTATCACATTTAGTCAAAATATATTCTAGATCTTAGCAAGTTTACTTGAAACAAGAATATTAAATTACTCAAACCGAATAAAATAAAATGAGTAATTGCTTTTCTTGGCTGTAGAACGATATTTTTCTAGATTAGGAGGTTTTCGTGCGCGGTGCGGAGGGGTACAGTTTAGAATATTAAAATTCCTGTCATCAGGTGGACTCGAACCTGATTCCTCGTGGTTATGAGTCTGACACTTTATCACTAGGCCACATCTCTGATTATATTCTTAGTACTGCAGTATCTAGTTTTGACAGAAGTGATTCATTGATTTCAAGTATTTCATATTCTTACCTAAATATTCAAATCAAGCTTATGTGTGTGTTGCTTTTCTTAGATAAAGTTTTAGAATATACTTGAAAGAAGAATAAATTCTTCTTTTAAGCACATGAGTATAAGCTTTTCTAATACTTGTGATGAGTATATCTTAAAACTAATATTAAGAAAATATTCTTTGTTGAAGAAAACTATTACTCAAACGAAATAAAATAAAATGAATAATTGCTTTTCTTGGCTGTAAAACGATATTTTTCTGTATGTACAGTGTTTCAGAATTGCATGGCACTATTTTAGGGAAATATTTTCTAGGTCAAAATGAACAAAAAAGTTTATATAAACATATGTCTTAAACTTATTTATTAGTAAGATATTAAAGAGTAAAGATTATGTTTAACAGTAAAACATTTAAAGTATGTTTGCTAAGTGGCCGCCGTTTTGTTGAATGCAGCATTTAGCACGATGTATCTATGTTTCTCTGGCATGTCTTATGGCATCAGGATTATTCCTGATGGTTGCTGCAGCTTCCATTATGCGATTTCTTAATTCTTCTTGCATGACAATAAATCTACAATAAACTATAAAGACTTCATCCAACTCCACAGAAAATAGTCTAACACGTTAGATGCGTGCCAGACAGATAGGTATGGATACATCGTGCTGAATTGTGACTGAATTACATTCAACAAAACGGCGGCCACTTCGAAAACATACTTTAAGGGCAAGTTTTTCAATAGTCGCTTAATTTTAATCTTAACTTATCTCACTCTTCGTCTCTTTCTAACTATCCCTTTTAGAAAAAGACGAAGAGTGAGTTTAGCTGAACTTCAGTTTAAACGACTATTGAAAAACTAGCCCTAAATGTTTTACTGTTAAACATAATCTTTACTATTTAATATCTTACTAATAAATAAGTTTGGGACATATGTTTATATAAACTTTTTTGTTTATTTTAATTTAGAAAATATTTCCTTAAAATAGTGCCGTGCATTCTGTATTATCATATCTTTCAACTTTTTAAAAAAGTGTTACATATATTAAAAAATTTTATATGTTACGAGCAGATGTTATTTTAACTCGGACGCCGCCTGTAGACCCACGTTTACGAGCAAAGGGTTAATATCATGTTGCTGAAAAAACGGGATATTGCGAATCAATAGCTCTGCAGTGACGTTGCTGCAATATCGTTGCATTTATGGTGGAAATCACTACTTTCTTTCCCAGATGGATGCATAGTCCTGTGCTGTATTGGAAGATTAAATCTCGAACAATTGGCACATACATGTACTCTGTAACACATGTGGATAACTTCTCTTCCATTGGTCCTTCAAGTCGGGGCTAATATTATTGCACCACGGGAGACAAAACTTTTGCAATTTAGGACATTGCTCGAGAATAATGAAAAAATTATCTGGTGTTACAAATTCCACGTTACAGAGATGTAAATGTCTCAAGTTTTTGCACTCCGTTAATAATTTCAAGTTGCGATCAGTGAGGACGACACAATCCAAACCTATTTCTTCCAGGAGTTGACAGGAGGAAAATAATTTGCTCAAGCTATCATTAACGTTATGCCATTTAATTCTGTAACAAAAACCATATAATTATTACAGTACTTGAATCATAAAAAGAAAATCAATGTAACTTTCTCAAGATATTCTTGCAAGAGGAACAAATTTTAATAAAGAATACAGCAACGTACTTCGAAAGAAAATGTAGCACATACTTACTTAAGATATACTTTTCGCAAGTTTGTACAGTCAGCAAGGGCATTAATACCCTGCGATGAAATATAACAACCTGCGTGGTATAAATTTATTATTTCCAAGTCTCTACACGAATTTCTTAACTCTTCTGCAACTGAGTCGGCTTCTTCCAAATCATAATATCTACTTGCCCCGTGAAAATATAATTCACGCAACCGTTTATTTTTTTGCAGTATTTTGCAAAGAGGTTGAGATCTTATTTTTGTACCACCAAGTTTTAAACGTTCCAGATTCTGTAGATTCTTGAGATATGAAAATCCTTTGTTTTCAATTCTGAAACACCGCGTTAAATCCAACTCTAAAAAAATATGTATTGGTTATATGCAATTTATCTATAATCTTTATATTTATATAATCTTCATATATATACATGTATATTACATACCTTTCAAATTATTGCATATCTCTGAAATTTTGAATAGGATATTATCGTCGACAGATCCGCATCTCTTTAACCGTAAGTGCGTTAGATGCCTGCCGCAATCCTCAAGAAATTGTACGAAATCCGAGAAATAAAATTTGCTTAATGTAAGATCTAACTGTTGCAAATATTGACATCTCGGTGTAAAGTACCAAAATATATTATTAATATACGTTGGACAGCAGATATTTCGCATGTTCAAACGTTTATAGAGTAGAGGGTCCTGTGTTAAATTATAGAAGCGCCTATTTATTTGGTTCATGCGGCATAACGTCGCCAAATCTAAGTTTTTAAATATTTTTAGAATTATGTCATTCTGCAAAGATAAAATATAAAACATTAATACACGAGATAACATTGCGAGAAAAGATATTATAGTAAGATATAGACTTCTTAGAATACTTTACAGGAAGCACAGATAAACTGCAACGTGATAGCTTGTTGGATTTGTCCGAAAAAAGTTCGTGCTTCCCAAAATCATTTGTTATTGCAAGATGCAAGTTTCTCTGTTCGATACATAATTCCTCTTGCACATAACTATAAAATAGCTCCTGATGTACTGTTTTGAGTCCAAAATTATTCGGATTACAAATCTTATCTACATAGCTGCAAATAACAAATTTATTTATATTATTAAGAGAATAAAGAAAGATTGAATATTACTTAATGTCGGTGACTGTAATATACCTTTTATAAACACAATATTTAGAAAAATTATTTTGCAGATGGTTTATATCCAAGTGTGCATTTTTGTAATCTGCTGTTAGATTGTGAACATCCTCATGACGGGAATACATGCAGTTAATTCTTTTTAACAGACTAGTTAAACTCTCTTTAGGATTTATGGGAAGGATCAATTCTGACGTTCCGATAAGCATCACAGCATCTAGCCTTGTGTAGCCTGATACGCTGTGCTTAAATTCTAGTCTGAGCATTTTGGTTTTGAAGTTACACGATTTTAAGGGTGGGGAAAATAGTCTCGATGTCGGAGGCACAACCTGAGGCAACCCGTTCCACAATAGAAACCATTCTGAATTATTATCTTGAGCCCAAATTTTAATTATGTTTCCAGGATTATATACTTCATATATACAGACTCTGATTGGATATACAGCTTCATGAAACTCGAATTCTTTAAAACAGAAAATATAATTATAATTTTTTCCCAATAGAAGCGTATCTATTTTAGTAATATTTTAATCAATTAAAATATTATAATACATACCAATGCGATTGATATTTTTGATATCTCTTTCAAGCAACGGTATATCCAGTTCAAGTACTGCATTGTTTGCATACCATGAAGATGTTGAGGGTATTGAGATATCGGAACCGTGAGTTCTCTGTATTAAAAAATGTCAAATGCGGGGTCTTTCTCTCTCTCTACAATGCAAATCTCAGAGTCGCAACGACAGTCGTAACAGTCCCTGTTTCCGGTCGTATTCGTATTCGCTCGAGTTCAATTGCTATTCCAACCACTACGACCACAATATGTCGCTGCGACGAACAAATGAGAAGAGTATATCATGTAATAACGTATTTAACTGATTGGTTATTATGTTACGACTTAGCGACTTGATGTTGACAAGCATCATCACACGCAACTCTGCGATTTTAAGCCCCGGTCTACAATAGATGTTTTAAGTTTTAACACCTAAGAAATTGACCAGTAATTACAGTCGATTATTTTCCTCAAATTCGACTTTGATTGATCAATTTCTTAAGGCTATGGCTTAAAACATCTATTGTAGACTAGGACTAAGACTGCGCGACCGTCCTTGCGACTCTGAGACTTCCATTGTAAATCCCGCAAAAATGTGTAAAATACTACAAAATCTTGATAGCATAACGTTAAACCGTGATTACTTCTACAGGACAATAACGGATAATACCAGGAAATGTACGTATACATACCACAATAAATGTATTTGGAAAATCTCCATATTTTGGAAATTTGGTAGGTGGCCCTTTTATGTAACAGGCAGTAGAATGTGCGTTGAAATCTTTGATAACATAACGTTTACAATACTCCACAAATTGATAGATGAAGTCAACAGGATTCTCGTCTTCTGTTGAGACTTTGACTTTGCCGATATAGGGATGTCGACTAGCACTCTCACAATATAAATGTGAGGATGTCATATTCTCTCTCTGAAAGAAGATAAAAGATATGAAGAATAATAATCTTTGCCCTGTTTCAGCATATGCTAAAATGCGCTGCATTATAATACCATATATACATAATACATATGCACGGAAAAAACAGTATGGTTGACTCAACTAAAATCTGGTTAGCACAACCAGATTTATGTGTGAGTCAACCATACTGTTTTTTCTGTGTGTATATACATGTATGTGCGCTATACATATGCATGTATGTGTGAGTGTGCCACGTGATGTAAATATATGACACTATTTCGTGAAAATGGAAATTGAGGTTGGATAATAGTGTGCTCGTGTTTGAAAATAAAAATTAATTTGTAACAACATGTATATCATTATTAAATAATTAAAATATAAAAAAATTGTCTTAAAATTTTTCTTACAAGAGTAATATTTCTTTCTAAGTCTGAGATACCTACCGCAAATACGAGTTTTGTGTTGGTCTATTTGAAAGTAAAAATTAAATTTTAACAACGTATATATCATTTTTAAATAATTAAAATTCTTTAAGAAGTAGAACAGTTTTAACAAATTTCTTTACAAGATAGAGAAATATCTTTTGTGAAATATTGCAAGCACGTGTTTTTTCTTTCAAAGAAGAATTAAGTTTTAACAACATTATCATTATTAAATAAACAAATATTTTTAAGAAAAAGACAGTTAAAATTTTTTAAATAAAAATGAAAATTTTCTTTGCAAATCTGAGATATCGTTAGCACGTGCGCTGTTTTTTTTTTTTTTTTTTTTTTTTTACCACCACGTGAGCGCCAAGGAAGAAACGAAAAACATTGGATTTTTATACTCACTGTTTATGCGAAGCAGGTTCAATTTCTCAGTATAAAATAAAAAAATCAAGAAAGAGAAAACATGAGGGAACACACGGTCGGTGTGAGCACCACAGACTTCCATATAACATATATTAGACTGCAAGCAGTGTGAGCTTCAGCTTCTTTATATACTATACAGGGCAGTGATTACTTTTCCCCTAGGAAACGTGAAAAGTGAAAATTTTCATGTAACTATCTCTTTCTATTGGTGTTGAATAGAAATAGATAGGTAGTCACATCTAGAGATTTTTCCACATAGATTAGACAATGTGGCCATTGTGGGGTAAAACTGGATATGACGTTTTTGATGGCGGATGGTGTTTTCTTTCTGAATCTTTCGAAAATCGACACATCTAAAAGTTTTTTTGATTTGTATTTGTGCAATAACCGGCACTGCAACTGTTAGGCATTTTTTAATTCGTTTATTTGATTTAAAACAAAAAACAATATTGAACATAATTTTGAGGTTACTCACGAATCTCTTTGGAAAATTAGAATAACACTTGATTACACAGCAAAACACGACGGTCGAGGCTGTTTTTAGTAGTTTTGACCAGTTTTGGCGGACAGTTATGGCTAGGTCGGCTAAGATTTCTTGGTTAGCTATTGGTTCGCTATATATATCTTTCTCTCTCACTTCCGGTTTTATCCCAAGCGACGGAGAGCTAATCAGACATCGTTAACGTCTGATCTCTGTTAAAAGATCTCTAGTCACATCAATCTTTTCACTTTTCACGTTTTTGCCCTAGGAAAATAATCACGTGATCGTTGCCCTAGTCGTCTCTCCTCTGGCGGAAAAAATTTTTATAAAAAGAATTTCTATAAAAATTTTACTAGAAATAGAAATTTTTATATTTCCGTTGAAATGAAATATCTCCTTTCGATGTTTTGCATAGATTTTTCTATTCAATTTGCATGTATAATCTTAGAACTTTAATTAAGACATTGCGTTTACTTTGGTTTTTTAAACGAAATTTAATTGCGCACCAACTTCTTGCAATTTGGTTAAGCCTTGTGTCCACGATCCAAGAACTTGGTGCAAAAGCTGCAAAACGGAGAAAGAATTAACCAATCGCATTGGTCAATTGGCCGAATTGTTTAAATGCGATTGGTTAATTCTCTCTCCTTCCCAAATCTTGGACCAAGTTCTTGGATCGTTGGCACACAAGGCTTTAGATTAATATTCTTGTTGCAATTTACGTAGGTAATATTTTGAAGTAACGAATTATCAGAAAGGATTAGAGACTACCGGAGTGTGAAATGCTTTATATTCCACGAAAGTATTCATTTCAAAAACGCGATCCACCGATTCTCCGGAAGTTGCCGCGAATCGATGAGAATCCCGTTGAAGGAAATAGGAAAAATGGAGCGAATGTCCTGAGGAATTTCGTCGAATGCCGCTATATCCTTCTTATTCCCGATTCTCATGTAAATCTTCATTGAGCGAGCGCGAGCAGAATTCTTATACTATTTTTCCCTTGCAAATGTCTGCATTCCTATTGTCTGAGAACAGTGAGGTCGAGTGGATTGCTGATCGAAGGGATCAAACTCAAACGCGAAATGAAACGTATCGGAATGCTTCGGACATTCTAATCTCAGAGGTTTGAAGCTCGGTTCGGGTTCTCCTTCTCGATGGTTTTATCGATTTATCGATAATCGCGTTTGTCAAATTCCGGACGCGTTTCTGGTTGAAATACCTACTCGAAAGCGTTTATCTCTGTTCAAAAAGATAAGAACGGATCTTCTCAGATTGAAGGAAGCGAATATATTTCAGGAAAAACCCCCTCTATTTTCTATAAATCAAAATAATATGTATAAAAAAATTTATATTAAAGATTTAATGTTTTTATTCTTTTTATTTGTGTTCCACATATAATATGTGGAACACAAATAAACGATATCTCAAGAGTTCCCTTTTAAAGAGAACTCTTGAGATATCGATTAAAACAGTGAAATATTGATTTGTTGTTTATATTATTGTATTATACTTCGACTTTTTTTAAAATGTGTTATATTAAAAAATTTTATACGTGGATAAAAGAATAAAAACATACAATCTTTAATATAGATATTTTTATACATATTATTTTAAAGTAAAGTAAAATCCTTTTCTTTGCCAGTGAATAATAATGAGAAATCGTTATTTTCGACCAAAACTGGCAACGTTTATTCATCAGTTAACACGACGTTTCGACTGACAAGGAAACCCACGGAGGTGTCCCCCTCCGATTTTAATAAGCTTTTAATATGTTGTTGTCTAGACAAAAATAAGAGACACGTATTTTTTTATACGTGCCCATACGCATGTTTAGGGAGTGAAACACCCCTTCGAAAAAATCGGTTTTTCTCTATCGGGCCGAATATCTCCGAAACTATAAGAGATAGAAAAATTTTCCAAAATGGAAATTAAATGGCTTCAAAAGTACTTTGAAATAATGACAAAATAATTTTTTTATTTCTTTTATTTTTAAACATACCCCCGCCACCAATACATTTTTTTAAATTTTAAAATTTTTTTATCACCAAATAAAAGGATATTTTTTTACAAATTCAACCATATATGATAAAGTTATGTTACGATAAACCATTTTTGAGAAATAATTACAAATGCCTCTGTACACACACTATAAGCAATTTTTTGTCATTAGTTCAAAGTATTTTTCAAGCCATTTAATTTCCATTTTGGAAAATTTTTCTATCTCTTATACTTATAGTTTCGGAGATATTCGGTCCGAAAGAGAAAACCCGATTTTTTTCGAAGGGGTTTTATATGCGTTTGGGCACGTATAAAAAAATACGTGTCTCTTATTTTTGTCTAGACAACAACATATTAAAAGCTCATCAAAATCGGAGGGGGACACCTCCGTGGGTTTCCTTGTGAGATAAGGACTGGAATCTCAGTCGAAACACTTTAAAAAGAATAAAAACATTAAATCTTTAATATAAATATTTTTATACGTATTATTACATAACGATTTCTCATATTATTTTGATTTATAGAAAATAGAGGGAGCTATTCATTTTACAAGAGAGAGTGATTGATATCTTTCAAATAATTATATTTAAAGTTCTTAACATCTCTTGATTTTTTCAATATCGATTACGGGTAATATGCAAAATAAATTAAATTTTTGATATTTCTTTTTGGATATTTTAAATTAAAACAAAATTTTATTTTTGTGTGATTATGCTAAATCCTGATAAATCGTGTATATTTCTAATTTTCAGAAATTGGGTGGTATTCCTGTAACGGGGAAGATCGACGAGGCGACAAAGAAGTTAATGAAGTCCAAGAGATGCGGATTACCGGATCAGCCTGATCCCAGATACGCCAGGACGAGGCATAAGCGTTTCACCATTCACGGACAACAATGGCCGTATCGAAATCTCACCTGGAGGTAAGTACACCTTATTACATTTATAGTATAATAATCTTAATAGAGTAGAGTATTATTGCGAAATACGACACATACCAGATATTTCGAACAAGATAATATCCAAGAAGAATATAACTGTTATCTTTTTAAATATGTTAACAGCGATAAATTTAAAAACGTGCAGGAGATTTAATGCCCGTGTTCTTTTATAGTAGAACTTCTTGCACGGTTCATCTTTTCTCTTTCTTTCTCCAACGTGAAATGAAAAAGAGGAAAGATGAGCAGTGCAAGAAGTTCAGCTAAAAAGAACAGGCCTATGTTTCTATAAAGAATGTTAGAATAATATTTGAATAATATTGATGCTGCTATCATAAAGTATAGCCAGTTTACCTCGCAACATTAATTCAGCAAATTTTTTATTGAATTTATAAATGCGTACTTAAAAGCTTTTCACCGCTTCTAAGAATGTATAGATTTTTCGTCATCATCTAACAACGTGTAACTATAATCGTATCCTATAATTAATTTAAAAAATTGCTCAAAATCTCGACTGTTGTCTCAATTCTTGTTCGTGAAAATCTGTAACAAAGTTGTGTACTGAGTTCACCTCCGGTGTTGAAGATCGTTACTCAAGAATCCGTATAATATTTCGTCGACGAGGACGCATTCGGAGCGAGTTGCAAGTTACGCGTTGTCGAGATATACGACTATGCGTTTTTCGCGGTGACGGCGAAAACCCGCGGACGGATTTATTTGCAGCGCGGCTCGTCGCGAGGAACGATAATAATATCCTCGTGCGCGCATCTCGACGCGACGATAACTCATCTGTGGAGGTACGTGTTGGTCTGAGTCGCTCTAAACAGGATGTCTGGCCCCTTAATTGCGGGCTTCCTCGTGGTATGGCGGGACCTCGCCCCGCATTAATACACTAACCCGACTCGGAAATGCCATTGACATTGTTGGTATCCGGCCAACTGGCGAATTTTCTTAGACCCCTCGCGAATTGTAGAACGACAAAAATGCTGCATAAGCATTTTCTTGAGGAGATTAGAAACGCTTTAGCACGCCAAGACAGTATTTACACGCTCTTCTTGACACGCGACTCTGTTATTAGAACATGCTTCTAACTTTAATACTTGTCTCTGAAAACATATGTATGTCTTTCATTTTTAACGTAGGTGTGTAGCGCTTTCTTTATTAAATTTGTTAAAATAAAATACGTTCTCTCGGAAGTTTGTACATAGCCTACGCGAGAAATACATTTATTATTTGCAAGAAAATTGATTTCTATGAAGTTAGTTTCCTTGCCTTGATTCATAAAAATATTAGGTAGGTTTAAGAAAATATTTTAAATTTAGAAAAATGTTTTCTCAAGTATTTTTTTTTGAATTAAGGAAACTATATTTATAGAAATCAACTTTCTTGCAAATAATAAATCTTCTTCAGTGTACATTTACTTTGGCAAATATTTAGTGTCATCAATGTTTCAGTGCCGTGACGTTTTCGGAAAATAGATGTACAAAAATAAAATATAATACTCTTACTTTTTTAATTTATGTAAAATTAGATATTGAAAAATTTTAGGAAGAAATGAAACATATACGTATATACGTTCTGAACTTCTGATTATTTAATGATCACGTATGTTCATTTGGTGAATTAATAAGTACAGTGCTAATTCGTTATTTCTTTATTATTTGATTGAAATTGAAGACTTAATTTTTAATTTAATATGTTTACAAATGTGACGTTCATCAACGATAAAACAGATCTCTGTTGACGAATCATACCGGTACCATAGAGAACTTGCGGATTTGCGTTGATATGAAGAACAGCTGCAGTACCGGCTCTATTCCGGTGTATCATGTGGCACCCTCTGGCAATTAATCAATAAGCATGATTTTATTGATTTATAATTAAACCGCGTTAATTAAACAAAATATCGAATTATGAAATAATTTATATCGTATTCATTGTGTTATTATTGCGACATTTTATTTTTATTTTTACACACAAACCTTTATAATACTATAATTTTTATCTATTTGATATAAAGAAACGTAGCTTGTTCAGCTAATGTTGCTGGTATTATTTTTCGGTATAATTATATGCTTTTAAATAATATAAAAGATGGAATTATGCATAAAAGTCAAAATAATGATAGAAAAGATTTAATGATACAATTTCAATTTTTTAAATTATATTGTATGTATATATGTCGTAGCCAGATTACAAAGTCCGCCGTTTTATAAAACGTTTAGGCATTTTACAAAGTGCGGCCACATTCTCAAATCATGGTTGAAAATTAAATGTTTTACAATCTGGCTAAGAATTTTAGTCGTTTTATAAAACGCTAATAAGCGATCCGCCACATTGTCGAACGCAACGATTTGTACATCCGTTTTAGATTCTTGCTAGTTTAATTTCAGTCATTTTATGAACGGCACGCTTTTACCGACGTTTCGTGTTTCGTGCAACCCAAACCAATTGTTGTGTGGGTGAGCCACAGTCACTATCTTTAATTGTACAATTATGGTTAAAGTAGAGAATACTTTATATTTATAATGCTAACACATAAAAAATTGTATATATATCTATATATATATATACTTTTCTATACCAACTATTCTCTGCTTTAACAAAAAGACTGTGCAATATATCAACGATTTACTGCTATAAACAATGGCTGATGTTTATAGCTTTTTATAAAATCAAATCGTAATAAACGTGTTTATACAAACCTGAGAATTTTCTCATTTAAAAATACACATAATTATCTATTAATATTATAACATAATTACCTATTAATTTTTTATATTTACCTAATAATCACCTATTAATTTTCTATAAGTGGTTATTCTATAAAGACAGTTCATAAAATTGATAAAATGACTGAAATAAACCAGCCAGATTCTAAAACGATGTACAAATTGTTGCGTTTGACAATGTGGCGGGTCGCTTATTAGCGTTTTATAAAACGACTAAAATTCTTAGCCAGATTGTAAAACATTTCATTTTCAACCATGATTTGAGAATGTGGCCGCACTTTATAAAATGCCTAGACGTTTTATAAAATGACGGATTTCGTAATCTGGCTACGACATATATATACATATACTATATAATGCATAAGTTGAAATTGTATCATTAAGTCCTTTCTACAGATTTACAGATTGCATTTATGGCATTTATGCTATGCTTTCTTATATCAATATATCTTTACTTTCTTTCGTATTTACGTACCAGTTTGTAAGCTCATATAGTTTCTATTTTTCTAAATATTTAAAACATGCATTCTCTAAAACATTAAAATCTGCCTGGCAGAAAGAAAAACGTATTATCAACAGGGGAGATCCAGGTATGTTATCCGCGGATTTCAAAAACTCTTATTTCCACGTATGGTTTAACATTGTAAAAACAATATACTTACGTATATAACATTTAGGGGCCAATGGGTTAAGGGAGTAGAGTTACAGAGTTCTAAAGTTTTAGAATAAAAGTTTAAAATTAAATAATAAATAATAAAATTCTGTTTTATTAAATTGAAATAAATTGTGTCATTAATTAAAATAATAAAGTCTTGTTAAAAATAGCGCGACAAATAATACATTTATATATTTTAAATAGATAAACATTCATATATTGTTTGTTACAGTATAAGATTTATTGCCTGCTACATAAATATTTATAAATTAATGTGTAAAAAGAAATGGTACAATTTTTTAAAAAATAGTTATATGAACTAGTTTTAAGGATGATAACTATCATAGAAACACATAAAACAAAGATATTCAAAACAAACATAATCAATAATTCATAATCAATTGCTAGCTCCAGTATTCAACAAAATGTTATGTTATGCGTGGTTTGCATCGAAATTGATACTTGATCGTGAGACCTTCTCTAATGTCAATGATGTTTGTTTCCCCCAAAATGTTCATCAACCAAAATGCAAGTGCGATAGAAACATTTTTACATTTATTAAATGTTTATGGTGTTTTGAATATCTTTGTTTTATGTGTTTCTATGATAGTTATCATCTTTCAAACTGTAGTTTATATAACTAATTTTTAAAAAATTATACCATTTCTTTTTACATATTATTTTATAATTATTTATGTGGCAGGCAATAAATCTTATACTGTAACAAACAATATATAAATGTTTATCTATTAATAATATATGAATGTATTATTTGTCGCGCTATTTTTAACAAGACATTTTTATTTTAATTAATAACACAATTTTTTTATATTAATAACAGAGAATTTTATTATTTATTATTTTATTTCAAACTTTTATTCTGAAACTTTAAAACTCTGTAACTCTACTCCCTCAACCCATTGGCCCCTAAATGTTATATGTGTAGGTATATTGTTTTTACAATGTTAAACACTACGTGGAAATATTTGAGTTTTTGAAATCCGCGGATAACATACCTGGATTTCCTCTTGTAAGAAACAAAATACGTTGAAATCGAAAAACATTGCCTGATTTTTTTTACAATCCGTAATCTGTTATCGCTATTATTATGGTTAATTACCTGTACATTGTTTGAAGTGCACTTGCGTCCCGAGTTGCGCTCTTTGTAACTGTTGCTGTTTTTTGCACGATATTTAGCATGGCCACTAATATTTGCGTATGCTAATTAGCGCAACTCCTACGGTAAGGTCCTTGAATCGTTAATTAGCCACCCTAACGAACCGAGGCCTTCCGGCGGCAGAGAGAAAAACCTGCGCGTGAAAAACACCCTTTCTAATTTTCACTCTTTCCGGAAAGCTCCACAGTGACCGAACCTGAATTAAAGTGCGTGCCGACATGGATTGGACAGATTGAGCAATTAACTTCGTTATCCGGTTATCATGCTAGGATTCCCTCGCGAATTCAATGAATCCTGCAGCGAAAAGGCCAGAGCCGGACAACTAGTCCTTTGTGTACAATTTCGATCGGGGCAAATTTGGTAGATTTTTGCGCGCACCGAAAATGAGGGTTCGTTTGTCTTTCTGACTGGACTCTATTTGTTCCTCTCGGTGCGCGTGGCGTCAAAGCAAAAGATACGAGCTCTTTATGGGGAGAGCTTGCGAAACTGTATACATTGAAAGTCTATTTTATATTAATAATTCATATTTTTATATTTTTTTACTTTTTTGAAAAATAATGAGTAAATAGAAAAAAAGAGAGAAATATTCACGGCATGATTTTTTTCATTCAACGTGTTTAATACATTTTGTACACCGTCCAATATGCGTTTTTTTGCAAGTTTCTAGTGACCAGGATATAACCTAAAAAAAGAACGTTTTTGTCACTTAGGAAATAAAATTATAGAGGAAAGTCCTCGATTATGAGATACCACATCTATTTTGTGTGATTGCCGGAAGTCTATGGGCAGAATTGAAAAATGTAATAGGTCATTTTAAAGGGAATTTAATAAGCTTTAAGATGCTGAAATGTAAAATTTAATTTTAGTATTGATTTTTCTGAAAATTAAAAAAATGTAAAAAATGAGCTTTCGGCAAAATCGAAAAAGTGTGCTCTTAATATGAGAGACCCCGGGAAATCGCTAATAAAGTGCAAAATACATCATATTGTAATTAGACAACTTTATTTGAAGTTTCTGGAAGACAAATGTAATGGAGAAGCACATTTGCAACAATCGTAAACCCACTTATACCCAATATTGTATCTAATCTGCCCCCTCCACCCTTCCCCCTCAAATCAAGATCAGCACACACTTATAATTTCGTATAAACCTTCCCTTAACGTTAATATAGTATTTTCTCTTATTTTATTACTGTACAATAACTTTCATACTCCAGCAACCCAGGAGTACCCTGAGTATCTCATGTTACGAGGCGGTTTTGCAATCACCAAATCTAATCTCTACAATTGAGCAACTCAACATATCCCGTATTTTCCTATTAATACGACCTTACTCTATCGCTGCATGCAGAACTCATTGCCAAATATTTATTAATTATATAATAAACAAGGTTTAAAGTCTCATATCCACGGCACTTGACAACATTCAATTTCACAATTTCTTTCTCTGCAACGACTACACGCACGATCAAACAATAAATTTTACACTAAATAGGTTTTACCCCAAGAGCAATAAGTTCATGGGCATGGAACCAACTGATAGGGCCTATTAGTTTAGCAGAAACCTCGCTATTGCATATTAGGAGCCTATCTCATAATAGGAGACTTTCCTCTACCTATTCTTAAAATAACGGTAAAAAAAACATGCAAAGTTTAACGTTGTTTGCTTTCTTTGTTTCTTTACAAAAAATTCCTGGAAAATATTTTTTTCACGATCAGAATATTCCCATAAGCATACCTAATTATTTTTACGATTAGTTGAAATAATATTTCTCTTTCATTTACGATTAAGTGCCGTGCAACTTTAAAGGCGGATAAAAAAACTGGAGTAGAGACGAGCGTCGTATCTTAATGGCTAGCGTTGGGTAAAAATTAACGGCAATGGCACTTGCGCTAATTTTCCCCACGATCTTCCGAATGAGTAGCCGTCGTTCGTCGAAATTAACGGTGTCTTTGGAGCTTCGAACGTTAACTTTATGAGCTTTCATTACCATGAATTTCGCTTTCCCTTTCTGAAGTTTATTTAAGTAAAGAATATCAGTAGGAGGGTGTTAAATTTGGGTCGATTTCTGCCCATCAGAAGTAACTTTAGTGGACTATAAATTTACATTACATAGGTTGTCTAATATACAAAAATCATGATTATATCATTGGTAGCCCGTGGGAACATTTTAAAAACCGCCCAAAGACTCGCTGATATGCGTTTGCTCTAATAATATAACTAATCCTGTTTCTGCTTTACTTCCAATTCAATGTTACAAAAATTGTTACAAATACAATTTACCATTCTTCTTTTAGAGGTTTTCATATAAATTTGGAAGATAATATAAATGCTAATTACATACATAGGTCAGAAAGGTAGAAATAAAGACGTTGTTACCTCGTGTATTTATAAATTGCAAATCCTCTGTTCTCGATTATGTCTAGGAATAGGAATAAATTACAATTGAATAAGTTAGTAAATATGTTTTAGAAACACTAATGTATCAATGAAATATCTCGTTTCGCGTTCTCTCTCTTTCGTACGCGAAACGAGAGAGAACGAACGGTCACGGAACAGAATGTCTCTGTTTCTACGTGCGCGTGCGCCTGCACCCCTACTCCTCAAATAAAGGCAAACGCTCGGTCTAGATATACTCTTGATACTAGAATATAGTTACATCATTAGGGAACGCATATTAGCGCGCTATACATATAACAGGACGGTTTTCAAAATGTTCCCTCACGGGCTACCAGTGATATAATCTGCATGATTTTTGTATATTAGACAACCCATATAATGTAAAATATAGTCCAGTAAAGTTACTTCTGATGGGCAGAAATCGACCCAAATTTAACACCCTCCTTTAAAACAGAGTTTTAATATTTATATGACTCACCGAGTTTAATGCGAGAAAAATGTTTAATAATTTTCTTCAGGAAACATCAAGTCTTGTTAATATTTTCTTAACGCAAAAACAAATGTTTTTAATAAAGATCGTTATTATATCACGTTTCAAAAAGATTTTATTTTTATACATGAAATCGTACATGAAATATTGAAAACCTCACAATATTACAGTATTTAAAAATGTTAGCTACTATTTACAAATATTTTATATACCGGTCTTACTCGATATCGATAATATCGATATCGTGATACGGGAATACGGCTGTGATACGAGATTTTGTATTTGATTCACTGGACGGAGAATGGGGATGTTGTAGTATTGGCTTAAGAACTGTCACTGTTTACGGGACTGAATGTTACTACGGTTGACTACGTGATCCGCGGAAGGATAGTAAGATTCGATGCTGTTTTACGCGATGGTTTGTACAGTCAACTGGACTTCGAGGAGATAAAGACGAATCCCCCAATGCTGAAAGTCGAAAGTTGATCCATCGTGTTTATCTTCGCGAGTATATCGAGGAAACGTCTCTCCGTAAAATCGGGAGGAGACGCATTTTCAACCTCATATCAAAACGTTTCGCTCGATCGTGTTGAAGTAAGGATCTTGAGTAAAGAAAGGAATAAGGACATCGTTGACTCTACCTGTAAAATATATCCAAGATGTAACTGCAGATGAAAAATTGCCATTTTTATCAGTTATTTCATTGATGCGTTAATCATTTCACGGAGGGAAGTTACCTTTTTAATTAATGAGATACAAAACTAATTTTTTTATAAAATATACAAATTTTGTTTAGGAATACAGATGCATATGGAGAACTATATGTTATAGGTACTTATTGATGGAATATAAAATTCGCGTATCTATTTCTTTTAAAAGTTATATTTTGAAATGTTATATATAACAATATTTCGAGTGCTAGAAACTTGAATCTACTTTTCGCTTGATTTAAAAAGTGGGCTTTTTCTGCTCTTTATACAATGAGCACCGAAATAATTAGCGCGACTCCATTACCATTGCGGCGGCGTAAGAACACTCGAGAGCCATAAACAAACACTTCCCTAATGACGACCATAAACGAGAAGCTCACGAATTATTTAGATAGCTCGCAAATTTTTCGGATAGAAGTCGAAATAATAGCAACGTGAGAAGTATCGACATATATGACGTCATACGTTCCTCAAATGACAGAAAGTTAGCTTCTACGCGAAAAGGTCAAAGATTGGCCTGTTATTTTTACTCTTTCTCTTTCTTTCTTTTTATTTCGCTCTCCCTCTCTCTACCTAACTTCACTCGATATCGGATACCAAACTTCAAAGCTAAGTGCATAAAAGAATACTACCCGGCGACTGGAGAGTACGGAAAAAATTTCGCACCCGAGAACGCTGCGAGCAAAATTAACTAAGTTTAGCAGAAATCTCAGCCTTTCTTGGCGAGTTCTTTCGCCAATTTTTCGTAACGTGCAATTTTGTATAATAAAAGTTAACGTCGCGGAAAACAAACAGGTGTCTGTTGAAAAATTTAGAAATCTTCTTCTTTTCGTCAATTATTATAAAAAAATTTAAATTATTTATTTCTTAGAAAATAAGTATCATAGATTTACAATATGTATTTTACACTCTATCTAATTTAATCACTTGAATTGTTTTCGTTGTTGTTAAGATATTTTCTTCCGTATTTTATACTGGAGTTCATTAAAGTGCTTTGTGACAGAGTCGCTATATTAAGTCGCTCCTTAACAAAAGCTCCGTATGTTCCTCGCATTTGAAATATTACGCACATTACGCTGAAATGGTAGCTCATTTTGCCTGCCGTAAGCGAAACATTTTCGCGCGTTTTGTACGGATGTGGCGAAATTCGCCAGCCAGAAACTGGAGCACCGTCGTTTTACAGCGTATCCCGTTTTCCCCGTGTCCTGCTGCCGGAAGAAGGAGAGCCGGGAGTGCAAATTGAATCGGAAATACATATACGAGGAAATTTTTGCGAGTGTTCTCGAGATTGAAACTATCAATCAAAACAGCGGTGGATATAAAAATACGACATGTGATAAACACTTAAAGATACGCAAACTTTTGCACGAGTTATGCGTCTTGATTAAAAATCGCAAAGGCACGCTTGGCGATTTGCAATTTTATATAGAACTTTCGAAACATCGCCCGCTCTCTAAACATGTTTCTCTAATATATTTGAATAACGCTAACATTGGTTTTACTATTATTGCATCGTTCAAATACGCGGTATCTTCTCTCTGAAGTCTGATAAGTTAGAATAAATAGTAGTACTTAAACATTTTTTTACAGAGATTTTCATAATGAAAATAAAGTAAATAACAGAAAAAAAAGGAAGAAGCATAGGAAACATATGAAATTAATTTAGCAAGGAATAAATTAATATGCATTTTTATTTTAATGCACATACCACAAATATCAGATAGTATGTAATTATAATATACTTTAACACACACACATTATGTATGTTTCATTATTTGTATAATATTGTAAAATATAAATATGTCTAAGATCATCACGGGGCATTTGCATTCGAGTTCTAGTTTCAGGATATTACGAACTATCGCTAAGATATTCGAAATCGAAAGGGAACATTTTGTCGATATTAGTAATTCGGACACGGTTGAGAGATTGCCGAATAATAGGCTCATTTGAAGAGAAACAATATGTGTAGTGCAATCTTCTTTTTTACATGTTTTTTTTCTAGCTTCTCTCGCGAATTCTGCTCTTCGCGTCGCGATTCAGTTTGCGGTCGTCCAGCTAACGGCTATCTAATATTCGTAGAAAAGAGAAATAATCGTTACATAAATCTTTATGTTAAGCGTTCTTTTTATTCTCGCCTTACAATAAGAGCAATATTCATCACATTTTTTCCGCATTGACATAGACAAAATAATATGCATTTACAAATTAAAAATTTCATATATTGCAAAAATGCGCTGTTTTATCTTTCTTCAGAGTTCGCAAAGCTACAAGTTTACTTATATTAAGTTTTAATTTATATTAATTTAGATTAATTAATTTCGACATTTTTCCATTGTCAGATTTAAAAATTACGAAATTTATTTGTAATGGAATAAAGAAGATTTTTTAAGTTGTGAATTAATCCTTTTAATAATGTAAATTCGCGTTGAATTTAAAAATTACATAAAAGCCTCCAGAGAAACCTCTTTTCAGGCCTTTTGCGGATTTTCCCCGAAAAAGCTACATCTTTATTTTGCTACTGCAGCTTGACATTTATACGCGGAAAATGGCAGGCGTGTTCTTTCGAGGTCAGACGTCAACAGCTTTAAAGGGCAATTGGGCGATCTATATATTCACAAAGGGCAGCGTTCTATACACATGGTTTCATCTGAAATTGATGAGTTCGGATCGTCCGCGCGTTTCTCTCGTCAGCGAGAATATTTTTCTTGATATCCGATCCGGGAAAAATCGACCTGCACAATATTTGAGATATTCGCGGATTATGCTGCGCGTTGCACTTGTGGTCCAGATTTCATGAATCCTGGATATATCATGAATATGATTCCATTCGCTCGCACGGGAAAAATTTATGGCCATTATTCGTGACATTTGAATTATTTACAACGAGAAAATTCGGGAGCATGTCGAGATAAACCGGAGTTCTGTAAATTATTCTAACGGCTAGATTTTTGCTATGCACTTGAATTATTTTTCGACAACTATATCTTTTACGAAATATTTTTACATTGAAAAATATTAATGTAACGATATTTTTAATTTATATAAACAAACTTAAAATGGTACAAAATTGTTTTTGTAAAGCTATATATATATATACTAAATAAGTGATATTTAAAAGCTTTTGTATAAAATACAACCAAAAAATTTTTTGTTTAGTTACCAAAAGTTGTTTGATAGCAAAAAATAAAATATAATATTAAAAAATTTTTAATAATAAAAAGTGAAACAGGAGACCGTCATGATATACAATCAATTAGAGAGAAAAACAACATTTACGGTTCGGCCTGGTTTTTATGGTAGCCTAATATAGGGGAGACCGGTGCTAACTCGACACGACTTTCTCTAAGGCAATTTTCAACAACTAATTAAAGTTTTCAAGCGAATTCAATGGTACACATTTAAAGAGTGTTCCTTTAGGTACAAAATTGTTTAAGGAAGTTTTGTTGTACGGCCGCCGCGCTTTGTTTTGCCCCCAGGAGAGGAAAAGTGACGCCAAAACAAATTTTTAAATTGAAAAATGCCGGGGCAAACTCGCCACTGTCTAATCGATACAATTTAATCTGAAACTAATTTTTTTATTATCTGAAAATGAAATACGTTGTTTATCGTGTATTTATAGAAAGTACAAAAATTCGGAATAAAGCAAAACAATCATTGGAAATAATGAGAAAAAAATTGTTGAACTTTCAAATATCTTCTTCTAAACTCATGTCTGAAAAACAATTAGAGCGGAATCTACAATGAGAATTTAAGGCGTAACATTTAAGTTTTAAGCCTTAACCCGTAAGAAATTGACAAATCACAGTCGAATATGAGAAGAATACTCGATGTGATTTGTCAATTTCTTACGGTTTAAGGCTTAAAGCTTAAATTATACGCCTCAAATTCTCATTGTAGCCTCCGCTTAATGCAGGTAAACTCGCGATCGGCCATGCGTGCAAATTTGTCATGAGCCATAATAAACGACAATTTGTCTTGACACCCCGAATATTTCTACAGCATGTTTCATCTTCATTTTTTCCTTTTTACGGCAAGTACAGCTTTTTTCATTATTTCCTTATCTATCACTAGTCTTTTTATGGTATGTACGAACCATATTTTGCTACAAGCCAAAAGCAAATGACATATTTGCAACGCTTTGTCGAAATAGATTAGTGTCGACTTTGCCCCGGTGGTGGCGTGGTGTCGACTTTCGTTAAAAAAAAAAAAAATTTTTATATAATAAAAAACCAGAGCCGTATCCGTTTGCGTTTATACTTTAATCCTGGAAAAGGATTTTTAATTCTATAAATCCAAAGAAAACTGGTAGCTGTGCGAAAATCACATTTCGTATCGACATTATCGACATCATCGGAGTTCGGCCTTCGGTTTAGGATCCCCTTAACATTGTAAACGCTGCTTATGGTACCCATGTGACCAACGGAGTTTCGGGAGGTTACTTGCCGTGTTATGATTTTTACGAGGGCAAACGAGAAAAACAACACTATACATTTTTAAAGATATTAAGATAGACATAAGTACACGTACGTAGACCGTAGCCCCCGAAAAGTTTAAAACAAGATAGATACAAGCGTTTTCAATTCACCTGCAAGAAAGGAGAATAATGTTTATACATAATATTGTACATAATATTGTAATAATAAATACGTTCTCTTTTTTTTCTTGTGTTTGAATGTGCTGAATATGCGGATACGATGGATACCTATACGTAAAAATTTCTAGATCTTGTGCAGATTTTTCTTTTATTCTATCATTTTTTTAATTATAGTTGTGTGTTGTGTTAAATTCAGTTTTCATCAGCTTGTTCTTCAGATGAAAGATTGAAAACTCGCAAAGATAAAAATGATTTGAATAAAAATCTCTGTATTAAAAATCTTGAAATCTTGTATTAAAATCTTGAAATCTTTTGAAATGACTTGATCGGCATTGAATTGCCAAAATTGCCAGGATGACGGTAAAATGACATAATATATAGGTACCGTACGTTCTTCGCATTTCTCGGAGGTTTTGCTACTTATGGCTCTCTACGTGAGTAAAACATCAAATACGGAATACTGATTTACGGCGGCGTCTCGAACAATGGCCTGCTGAATTCTGCGATGAACGGTTTCTGCTGCACTCATGAAATAAAGCATCGCTCTTCAACACAGGTCATCGTACAACTAAAGTTCTCGACATATCACACGAATTTACATTTCTGAGGATAAGTGCAATCGCAACTGATTATATATTTTTGTATAATAGCAATAAGAACAGTTTAATTCCAAAAGAGCGTTTTTATCGTAAAAAACAGATTCCTTAAAAGAAAGCAAATTTTTTAAAAATGCAGACATTGGTTGACAGAATAGCACATCAAAAATAAAAAACAATAAAATAAGTGATAAAAGATTATAATAAAAATGCTTAGAAATATGTACATATAAAATATAATTTATAAAATAGCTGTTTAATCCGTTTGTTGGAAATCAACTCTTAAAAAAGATCCAAGTTTTATCCTTATAAATGTATGTACCTGTATGTTATATATTTGTGCAATACCTTTATAAATTATCCTTATAACATAATTATAATAATTAGTATTATTTTTGTAATTATTATCGGATTAATTAATTCAGGATTCTCTACCCAATTTTAACGTCAGCTTTGAGTCGATTTGTCTAATTTGTAAGCTATAATTAGATAGCAAATAGAGACGTGAGTGTTAGTTAAATGAAGGATAAGTGTAGTTTAAAGAGTGCTAGTGCATTATTTTAAATTCTCTCTCATTCTCGTGCGCATGTATGAGCGAAAGGTTTCTATGGAACTTTTGCCACGCGGTAATTAAAAACTCGCGGAAAATAAAGGTCAAGCCTCGAGTAAGTACGCTAATTGACCCGATTTCGCGACGGACAATCGCGTTTTACTCACAGGGACACAAAGTTCTCGACTTTCGCCTGCTCGCCTCGGGATAAAAGTCTCGCCTTTCGGAGAGACATGGATTTAACAACGGGTATGCTTTAAGCAAATTCGGAGTTTTAACTACCGAAAAGTTTATGAATTATATATATATAAATTCACATTGCACGTTTTCCAAAGGTCTGCGTAGGTATTAATAATTAATAACGTCGAGTAATAATTTTTAATAATTTAACTCGCACTTCGAGCATTTCCGATCGGAAATTATTTCGCGTAATCTCGAATGCGAAAAAGAACTTTTAAGTAAAAACAAAAAAAATTTAATATATTAAAAAATTTATCGTTGTAATGTAAAAATTCGTTTGAAATAATTAATTATTTCCGACGAATTTTTACATTACAACGATAAATTAATAATTTCGATAAACAAGTATACTATATTTGTTTTACAAATGTAAAATTTTATTTTTCACTAATTTGATCTTTTTCTTGTTTTATATATATTTTCGGAATAATGGCGGATCTAAAGAAAAGAAATTTATAAGTATATCGTTTCAATTAACTTCTCAAATTTCGAGATTCGAAATCTCTCTCTAGAATAGATTTGGAGGCCTAATTTATTTCTTACAATTGTACCACGATGGCTGGATAATCATCATCGGCGGCCGGAAAATAGATTGTGGCATATGGCCGAAACAGCCGTAATCACAGTCACGAGACCCAATAACTTGAATTCCAGCAATCGGAACCCCGACCACGTCGGTCGTCGGTACTCGTTAATCTCTCGTTAATCTCGTTCGGAAACTTCGATTAATCTACTTTCTGACATAAATTGATCCTATAAATTTTCATGGAAAACATTAGTGTTACCCCTCTCTACATACATATATATTTTTTCTTATTATAAAAGAGGAAAGAAAGAGATTATAATATTGAACGGAGCAAAACAACAGTGATGAAAAAGTTTCTCCTCGAGGTAACTTATTTCCGGAGAATTTTTACATTATAACGATAAATTTTTTTAATATATTAAATTTTTCTGTTTTCGTTTAAGCTCCTCTTTTGCATTCGAGATTGCGCGAAATAATTTCCGATCGGAAATGCTCGAAATGGGAGTTAAATGCGAAATGGGAATGGGATACTTCGTGGATTACAGTAAAAGTATATAGCGAGGCCAAGAGTCGATTTCCCGCGGACAATGGGGTCGTCGGTGCTTCAGCGTGAAGTGAGAAATACATGAGGAGATGGCAGTCGTTACGTGCCTTGTTAAATTCGGCAGAAAACGAGGCACGAGCACGAAATCCCTCCAAGTGGATCGGTTTCTGTGTGTAGAAAATTGAAGTAACAACGTTGACAATCTAACATTTCTTTGCGATACCACGTTTCTGATATTTCATTAACTTCGACATGGAACATATCATTATACTACCCTGTATAAAAATTTCATTATACCTCTTGCAATCACCAGTCCTGTATTTATCTCGTTGCGTTAATATCATTAAGCGTTACACATATTAGATTATTAAATTAAACAGTTTTTAAAACAATATTGGAAAGATGATCTAGATTAAATAAATAAGAATTGTATAGTTAAAACTGGATTATTATAAAAATCAATATGCGTATAATACGTACACACAATTGGACAGAAGAAATTTTGCTATACGCGTTAAGATAACATAAAGTTCCATCGTGAGTTAATACCTTTCCTCCGCAAAGTTACAAGAGTAGAGGGATTCGTAAAATCCAAAAGAGGGATCATTGCTCGCGAGATATGAGCGAGAATAATCGAAAGTAAAAAGAGGAAAGGAGATGAGCAATACGCGCGTTAGTGCGATAAAAAGGAAACGAGAAGGTGGCAGCCATACCGATGAGAAACCAGCATATCGTCGCCCGGAGGGTGATGAACCCTTTAAAATCAGACTCTCTCTGACGGCTCTGCGCCATCGTGACTTGGGATTGATGGATTTCAGGATGAATGAAAGTGCATGATCCGTTTATAGATGTAATAAACTATTACACTCGGCTGTTGCCAATCGAAAATTGGCAGTGGGACAAAGAGACAAAAATTTATTTGACAAAAATGTTTTCAAACGAGATAAAAGTATATCGGAAGTAAACGTATCAAGATAAAAAAGGAACAAAATGTATTAGAATATTAAATAAAGAAATAATAAAAAAAGAAATATAATAAGTTTCTAAACAGAAAAGCTATTCAAGTTTATTATAATCTATAAATAACTCCATAGTGCGCCATAATAAGGTTACAGTGAGAATACTGTGATCACTGCATGCATTATTGCTATAACGTTGCTTCCTTTGATTTTAATATAAGCGATTAACACATTACACACTTCACAGAATATTACTTATTAATGCAGCAGAGAGGGGGGGACTCTTCAGGTTCAACTCTGTTACCAGCAATATCTACACAATATGATCGTACCTCATTGCACTCTTCGATGTAAAAGAATATCTCGAGGATCTCGTGCTCCTTCAGAAACTCTCAGCTTTGACGTGATTCAACCACGTGGCAGGCTAATTAGATCATTACGTAACCATTAACAGCCGTTAATGCTTGGAGCGCGATGTGCCGGCTGCGAGAAGCAATGTGGGGCCCGGAAAGAGTGAGGGGCTCTGAAAGGGGACTCTCTTGGGAGAGGTAAAGGAGGTCTTCTGCGTCCTACGGGTCGGCCACAATAATCTCCATTGTTTCTGGCAATTAAGCCTCACGTCGTCCTGTCGGAAAACGCTATTGCAAGAATTGGAGTCTCTCCCTTTCCCTCCATCCTTCTCTCCTTCACCCCCTCTCTCTCTCTCTCTCTCTCTCTCTCTCTCTCTCTCTCTCTCTCTCTCTCTCTCTCTCTCTTTCTCTCTCTCTCTTCCTCTCACTCGTTCTCTTTCTCGTGTGAATGGATTACGTCTCTCGATCGCGCGCGACATATGATTGGCCGCCATTGTCCGTAGGGTCCACGGCAATCCTGGACAAAGGACTCGTCGTCGACGATCTGTCATAGTGCTCCATTGTCTTCGAGCTTGTTTGCGTTATCCGCGAGAGGCTGGTTTGCATTGCGCAAACTTCGACCCTTGACCCTCTGTGCCTCTTCCCGTCCTTCTCTCTCTCTCTGTCTCTCTCTCTCTCTCTCTATCTTTGTCTGTCTCTTTTGCTGCATTTTACTGCATCCTGTTTCTCTCGTTCGTCATCTCTCGTTTGTCTCTCACTCGTCTCTCCAGTCAGTATTTCACTTGCATCGATCTCCTTTACGGGCGTTCTCCGCATTTCACCGAATGACGAGGAAACGACTAACGACGACTCAATTAAGATAAACCGGCTTAACACGATTATTACAAATTCTTCAAAGACTGAAACAAATTCGAAAGCACGAATCGCTCGTTATATAATCGAGAAAAATAGGTAAGTATTTCTTGCGGTGTGAGAGATAACTGTACGATTCTAAAGTTTACTAAAAGTTACATTAGAGAAATTTGATCTTAATCTATTTCTCATTATTTTTATCTACCTATAATAAAATTAAATTTGAAAATTGACAAATGTTTAAAAATAAAAAATTTTAATTCTCAAAATTTGAAACTTTTACTTTATTAGCTTTAGAATTTTAGTCTTGATTTTAGTGTTTTAAATTCAAAAATTTTATAAATTCGAAAAATTCTAAACGTAGAAATTACATTTTTTTGAAATGTATGATTCTATTATTATAAAGATTTGAAATTTAAAATTACAGAAACATTGAGCTTTATTTGGAATTTGTAATTTTTAAAATTTATAAATTTTAAAATTTAATTTCTGTAATAAAAATTTTAAAATTTTGGAAGTTTGAAAGAATTTCTTACAATTAGTTTAATTTAAATTGAAAATTTTAATTTAAAAAATTGTTTAAAATTTTAATTCTAAAAGATATTAGTGGATGGTGATGTATGTGTGCGTGCATGCACGCAAGTAGATGAATTAAAAATTATGATTTTGAATTTTGACCGCAATCTACAATCTACTGAGAAACATATGGTACAAGATAACAAATAACGCGCGCGTAGCACTCGCCTGTTGTCTGTTAAAAAATGTGATTTTTTTTTATTATACAGGGTGTCCCAAAATTCGCAACTCAAAATATTATAGCAAGAAAGTTCTCAAAAAATTATGTAAAAAAGTTATTTGTAAATTTTTATTTCAAACAGTAGTTTTTGAGATATAAGGGTTTAAAGCTAGCCAATTACAGACTAGGTTTAGACGGACACCTGTCCATGAGTCGCGCGTGCGGTAGTATTATAGTGAGCGCGCACTTCAGCATGCATACATTGCATACTGACATGACGGGCGCGGTTGAAGATAAAATTGACATGGTGTTATTAGTACCGAGTTTTCCACCAAACCGCTAAGTTCGATCAGACCAATTATAGCAAAGAAGTAACGCATGAAATTATTTCTCTCAACACTTATAAAAAAAATTATTACTCGCGCGTATGCGATCACGACTTATAATTAATTATAAATCTTATTCACTTAATATTTCTTTAATATTAATGTTATTGTGCTAATATGAATTGTAGTAATCCCAATGTTTCTTTGTAATCTACAATATTAGCGATAAAATTTTAATAATTTAATGATTTATTATTTGTAACGCTTATTTATTAACATCATTAATTTGAAATCAATATCATGAAATTGCGCGCGGTAACATATGGAGAACACACGAACAATCTTGTGTCCACCGCGCCCGTCATGTCACTATGCATGCTGAAGTGCGCACTAATCCTACCGCACGCGCGACTCATGGACAGGTGTCCGTCTAAACCTAGTCTGTAATTGGCTAGCTTTAAACTCTTATATCTAAAAAACTACTGCTTGAAATAAAAATTCACACATAATTTTTTTACTTAATTTTTTTTTTTGAGAATTTTCTTGCTATAATATTTTGAGTCGCGAATTTTGGAACACCCTGTATACATGTTACGTCGCTACTTTCATTAAAATGGTGCCAAACCTGGAGATCGCTGTCAAGTGAAAATGCGTGCACACGTCACTGTGCTCTCGCGGCAGCGAGATGACAGTAGGATGCAATAAATTTCCCTCCTCATCTCTCCTTCCTCTTCCGTCGCTCTCCTATATCCTGCGTCGTCGTCGTGTGTACCACGCTTGGTTGTTTAAGTTCGCTTCTCCGGTGGATGATTTATTAACTCTGCCACGTGATCCCGTGCAGGATGTCAGAAAGTGGAAACGTTCTTCCTGCGTCTCTCTGCGTATCACGCTTTATCTACATGCTCCGCTTGTCGCACTGATGTATGTGTACACTCGCGCATAATCGACCTATACAGCTTGCGACGCATAAGTTTCTTCTTACAATCGTATTTGTCACTTCATTCGTCATCAGTCATCACTTACGCCACTGAATTGTTCAGCAAACCGAATTACTTTACTCATCGGTATAATTAATCTCTTTTTTTCAATTCCAATAACGACCTTGTTGTTCGCATTTAATTTTATCGATTTCAGTTAGAAATTAATATCGAAATTCTTTCGGCGTAAACAAAATAGAGTCCTGCGTTGCGCGGAAAAAAAAATTGGATAGAAAGTTTCATCCTCATGGGAAGCCGGGCAAGTGTATTATAAGATTGCGCAACTTGCGAGATTGGATTTACGAAAGGAATGCGCTACGAACGGAGCGAAGAATAGGATCACGTATCCCCTCTGTTTTGGGAAATTGAATTAAAAAAGAAAGAAAATATATATCTTCTAGCGAGAGAGAAATATGGCGCGTAATATGACAGTCTACATGACGGAATTTGATGGATCGCCGACAATCCCCGTATGCAGAACTATATATTGCGACGGAGAGATATTTTAGATCTGGGAAACCTTTGGAGGTATTAAAAGATACCCGATGAATCTACTACGGACGAGAATTTATTCGTCTTCCACGTTGAAATACAAACGGATTATTAACTTGTGATAGAGGGCAATATAATGGGAATTAATTAACATATCTTGCAGTGTAATTAACTCCATTTCTCGATAATATTATATAATCACGGTACAGTGTAAAACACCTATATGCAGGATAGTTCTCCATAACCGCATCGCAAACCGCTTCAGGTCATCCCAGATTAGCGACGAGTTTTTATTCTTTCGACAGTTCGAAATCGACTTGTTTCCTAAGAGTTAGAGCATCAATAATCAACGAGTCGTTAATTATATTAAAAATAAAAGATCTTTTCTCAAAACGGAAAGCTGTAAATTATTGACCCAGCTTTATTCTTATCTCGACCAATTTTTGCCTGTGCTAATTTTACTGTTGGTTTGTTTTTATCGCTACTAAATCCAGCGAAACCTAAATCGCGCGTTCGTTCCTCGTTAAGTTACATTCCATCGGGCAATCCGTTATTCCTGTTAACGTGGAAATTCTCGCTAATGCTACCGGTTGCGGAGAGAGTTAATAGCGTCGGTGCAATAGCGCGCGAAGGGGTTAATAATGGCGATGTGCGGCGAAAGGGGGGAGAGAGAGAGAGAGAGAGAGAGAGAGAGAGAGAGAGAGAGAGAGAGAGAGAGAGAGAGAGAGTGCGAAAGATGGAGAGAGTGTATCCCGGGAGAAGAATTATCGTCGCGGAAAAAAAGAACGGCGAGTACGAAGGGGCGTATGTACATACGAGAATACGCGACGCAACGGGCGCGTGTTTCGCCACATGTGTTTCGTATCAGTTAAGCTCGCAGCGCGACAGCCGAGAACCGGGGCGGTCTGTCAGCATCGTGCACAAAAGAGCGGCGCCAGTGGTTCGCAGCCGCAGGTCGCGGTGCGATGCACTTTAGAGGGAAAGCGGCTAAAAGATGCTCGCTTCTCGCGCGATTTACTTGAATTAGTAACGAGCCCGATGATTACTAAACCAACTGCTCCGCGAAACTATCATGCTAACCTGAGCCGGAAACTGCAGGGGATGCGATAAAGCTCGAATGATTCACATGCTTTCAGCATTATAACAGAAACGTTTCAGTAACTTTTTCTTATTGGGATAAAAAATAAAAATTCTCATGACATATGTATATAAAATATCGAGCTCGTGATCTCTAATAAAATAGATTTACAGATTTTTGCACTTATTTTTTTCTCTATATCTCTTGGTATTTCTACACAATTTTTTCCGTGTGACAATCCCCGTTATGCGCTTGCGCGTGCAGCTGATATCTCACGGACCACACGGAGCAGGAACGTTTAGCGACGATACCATTTTATCATCTCGCATTCGGGTCTGTTATTTATCGCCGGCGATATCGCCGACGCCGCCCGTCGGCTCTTCGCAGCATCGCGGATGGCATCCGCCCTTCGGTGGTATCAAAGTCACATCGTAAAATGCAACACACGTGAAAAAAGGTGCCTTTTCCCAAATACTTTTTGAGAGAAATTTGTGTTCGGTCGCGTGTCGCGTGCGACGTGAGGTTGTAAAATCGCACGGAAATGCGTTGTATATTGTTGGCTTATAGTTGTCATTCTCTTTTGCGAAACAGGAAACGTACGATAAGTCAATTCCATATATATGTGCTTTTCGACAAGAGATAATTAGATGAATAATTGAGAGAGGCTGATTTTGAGAAAATGTCAAGAGTTTGATATTTTCGATCGGCGCATAATAGTAATTATCTCAATGCACAGGCTACTGTGACGGAACGCCTGGTGACATTTTAGGATCAGGTCGATCAATTTAAAATAGATTACGTGCAAAAGCGAAGAAAAATTCAGAATTAGAAACGCATTTGCTAGAACTTGATCTCTTATCTCTGTACCTTCAACATTTTATTTATCGCAATTTCTCTAATTTATTAAATTTTAATTTTTTAAATTTATTATAGCTTTAATGGATGTTTTGTTCCGAAGAATTTTAATAACAATATGATCGGATGTAACATTAGTAATTTTGCGATACTCATTTAAAAGGGATTGAAGGATTTGGAAACGTTTTAGGGGAAGACGACAAGATACTAAACAATGTCTATCACACGAAGTAAGCTGTCTAATACTGTGATCTAAGTCGTCTGCTTTTCCGGAGTAAAGCAAACTCCCTCGCCATATATATATGTATACAATGTCGAAGGTGCATCGCTTCGGGCTTTGATCTGTCGTCGTGTACTCCGTGCCGACGCGACGCACGGTGCGGATTGATGATGCGATACTTAATTGCTTCATCTCTATCGGATCACGATAACGATAATTAATTACAAATCTTCTTGAAATTATTCCGTTAAATATGCTGTTAAATTTCCGATAATTTGTAATTATTTGCCGCGTAAGGTGAACCGATGCTAATTAATTATACACTGAATCGAAGAGTAATATAATTTTCTACTTGAAAACTTATACTGATTAATCGTTTTGAATGAATTATGGAAATAAGTTGAAAATAATTGGTCAGCAATATCTGTAAATTTTTAGAAATACAAGTTATAATTTATATTTTGATTACTCACTGTCAGGACAGGAATTGTGAAATCGTATGATAGGAAATTATTACAAAATAACAACAATTAATTTTATGAACAGTTATTGCGTTGTAAGCTTCTAAAATATCACCTCATCTTACAATTAGTTCTTTTACCAAACTAACACCTGTTGTCGAAATATAATTTTCAGGAGCGTTTTATTACATATATCGATCCTTGATTACACGCGTCTGTGCGAGACGGGATCGAATCGACGGGAAGGAACAGACGCGGTAATTTTGGGCCTCAAGTTTCCTCGGGTGTTGTCACCCATTAGGAACACCTGTACGGCGTGTAATCACAATGCGACGTCGTTGTAAATGAAACCAGATGCAGGAGAATATATGCATTACGGATGCATACGCGTGCACGATGTCGCAACGCGAAGCTGTTGTTTCGGATGATACACACCTTGACTCATTGTCAGTGCTTTTCAACCAGTATATCGTATGAGTGTCTCGAATTTTCCGACGGCGGTCCTTCGAACTGCGAGAAACACCCGCTAGTTAATTACAAGTTTATTCAATTAGGAGAACGAGAAAACGAAATATGCTGAATCGAATCAATCTCGGTTGCGGCATGCATATTATTAAACGAGTGAGAGACGCTACGTATTTCGCGATTTTACGATCTCATGACTGCATATTTTGTCATTCTATAATTTAATAACGCTAAAATAGCGACGGCCTGTCTGTGTATAGAATGTCTCTGGTCCCTCGATAAGTTTTTCAAGGTCATAAGCTGGAACGAATTTGGAGAACTTTTTCAGAAGAGGTTCCTTGTGTTCCGAGATTTTGGACTCACGTTCCCCTCACGAAATTAGCGCGTCAATTAAGTTCACGCGCGCGACTAGTGAGAAATTTCGCATTGGTCCATTAGCGGCGCGCCAGCAGCCGGCGTGCTCGGTCTAAAGGTGCCCTGGTGCGCGGGTGGAGGGAGGGCAGTGAATAGCCCGAACGCCGTCGGCGTTAGCCTGTTGTCGCGCTGACTTTTAATTGCACACATGCTCGACGCCTCGGCGTTCTCTTTCTCGATAAGGGACAATTATCGCCGATAGTCGGAATAAACGCCCCCTCGCTCTCTCGAGTGCATTACGTGCGCCGGGTGTCGCGAGCGAGTGAACGGGCGCGAGACAATGGCCCCCCTTGTCGTCTATCGCACCTTAGAGGCCTTTGTGCCGAAAAAAAAACACGCCTCGCTTAGCCTCGACCCGGCGGCTCACACCGCGGAACGCAGGAAACGCTGTTTTATGCAGTTAGAACGGTATCACTCCGATTTATGTTTCGCGGAGAATTAACGGAATTCTCCTCTTTGAAGCTTTTGAAACTTCTCAAATTTTATCCTCATCGATTATAACATTATCGTTGTTCGCATTATTTACCACGAAAGTAAAAATATAAAAGATGTCATAGCGAAACATGTTATACTCGTAGTTATAACATAAAAAAAACAGCACAATAGCATAATATGTACTAGTATAAAAATATAAAAATGTAATAATATATATCTTGCTGTTTTAATATTGAACTAAATATCTGTAAAAATAAATCTGTAAAATTTTGGGGAATCCGTACATAGGAAGCAATGTGCCTAATTTTCACACTTTTTTATTATATTGGCAATTTTTTCGAATTCTATTGTATTCTTAGGTTATTTCTACCCCAATTTCATATATAATTCTTTAAGATTTGGTTGATTAGTTCTTGAGATATAGACGTTTGAAATTTTGGAAAATCCGTACATAAGAAGCAATGCGCAAGTTTCTAATTTACACACATTTTTTATTATATTGGCAATTTTTTCTAATTCTATTGTATTCTTAGGTCTTTTCTACCCCTATTTCATATATAATTTTTTAAAATTTGATTGATCAGTTCTCGTGTTACACACATTTGAAATTTCGGAGAATTCGTACATACATATAAAAGCTTTATAAAGCTGGGTCTAATCAACCAAATCTTAAAGAATTATATATGAAATTGAGGTAGAAAAGACTGAAGAATATAATAGAATTAGAAAAGTTGCCAATAATTAATACTAAATTGTCAAAAAATATCAACTTATGAAAAATCTCAATTGTTGAGACTTGAGATGTAGCCCTTAAAGGTTAAAATTTTAAAATATTGGCAATTTCTCTAATTCTATTATATTCTTCAGTCTCTTTTACCCCTATTTCATATAATATATATAATTCGTTAAGATTTGGTTGATTAGTTCTGGAGTTATAGAAATTTTGGTAAATTTGGCACATACATACACACATACATACACACATACACACATGCGGCCATTTTTTAAAATAGCGATTTTTCGACGTTTTAGAACATTCTGAACACATTGGCAGCGACAACTAAAAAAAAAATTTTTTTACGAAAGCAAAGCTTCCTCTATGAGGAAGCAAAAAGTAATGATATCAGAATATTTTCCTTTCTTGAGGCCGATATATAATCGCGATAATAAAAAATATTAATGAATCATCGAACGTCGAGTCGCGGAATAGTGATCTCGTGAATTTTGTCTGGGGACCATGACGAAAGATTGCTCTCCTCGGCTGGACGAGCTGCAAATCGCATTAGAAAATCTCTGAGACGCGACGGATGCAATTATACGAAAGTTCATTTTATTCCTTCGTCTCTCTCCGCTGAGGTACGGAATTGGCTTCCTGAGATAATCGGGGAGGAGAAAGAGTCGCGGGAAGAGGGAAGCTGCGAGATTCCTCACGAGGACGCAACTCGCTGATGAAAGCGAATCACCGACCTCTCGATTACGCAATCGGGGATTTAATTGCGAGGGAGGAGAACTGCGATGAGTTACTTTTACTGTTCTCATTCGTCAACGCTACTCGCGATTTTATTCAGTGTTGACACAAGGCATCTTGATATGTAGGATGAATCAGAATAACACCAAAATATTTTCAGAAATGACTCGGAGAATCTATACGAGTATTTTGAAATAGAGAATACATGTCCGCTGACATCTAGTTATTATGTTGTAGGGCAGTAAAGTAATTTTATGGCCGCCGTCGAGTTCAATGAAAGTCCGCCGGACAGGTAACAGCGCACCCTCCCCTATTCTCCTAAGTAAGATTATAATGGAAACTACCTGGGGAGTGTGTTGGCAAACAAATCCAGCATTTCAACTAATATGCCGGTGGCATAAATACCTTCACTGCCCTACAACATAAAACCCAGACGTCAACGGACATATATTTCAAAATATACTTGTATTGGTTGCCTGAGTCATTTTTGAAATTTTTTCGGTGTTATTCTGATTCACATTTTACATTTTTACATTTTTTTGCTTTTATAGTAAGTATTAATAAAATTAATACTTTTGATGTCAAGATTGACAAGGATAAAGCTTGACAAGTTTTTGAAAGATTTAAAAAAAATTTGATTAATTTCCTGAGAAAAATAAATCGGGGTGACGTCTTGATTAATTTTATTACATTTTATTATGAGTTGCTATTTTTTTATTTAAGACTTTGTTAAAATCCCTGTATAGTATTCAACTATATATTATGTTAAATTTAAATATTACAGAAAAATCTCTTATATAAAATATTTGTAAATTTTTATTATACTTAGATATTATGCAGGCATTATGAAGCCTTTTTGGAGATATATAGTTCTAATTAATAATTAATTATTATATTTTTATGCTTATGCATAAATATATCAAATATTATACTTCTGTGTTACTTCGACGTTATGACTGTATTACGTGACATTTTTTACATTTTCGCTTTTATAGTATTAATGAAATTAATACTTTTGATGTCAAGATTAATAAGGACAAAGCTTGAGAAGAGTTTATGAAAGATTTGAAAAAAGATTCGATTAATTTTCCGCGGAAAATAAATTGGAGTGACGTCTTGATTAATTTTATATTACATTCTATTATAATTCGTTATTTCTTATTTAAGATTTTGTGTTAAAATCCCTGTAAGATTGTGCGACCCTAATCAGACTCCGAATTCTCGGAAATCGAGAAACACGAGTCACGTTGGTACTTCGGAGTAACCGTGGAGAATCGAGGGAAGTTTTGCAAATTCCGAAACGTTCCTCGGGGATGCGTCGGTGGCAGGAGCGAGGATCCTCCTCGCGGATCTCGCGAACTACCCAATCATCTAATTCCGCGATGCAATCACGACGCATGCGCACGTTTGTGTCTCTCCCTACTCTCACCCTCCCTCTTCCTCCTCTGGATGAGCGCTCCGGAGTGACCAGGCCTCGTTCCGGTTTCGGCTCAGTGTCTCGGCGCGTTTCGTATCGCGTGCATCGCGTCCGCCGAATCCTTTCCGAGAACGATGCAAGAGGAGCAGAGAGCACCGTGGATCTCGGAGGCGACAATCGTTCGCCGGGAGAACGCGGGATCTTCCCGCGTCACGACGCAGTCCATCTCGTTTCGAGCTTACCGTAAATTCAGTGAGTCGTTTTCTTTTTTCGAAAACGATTCGAAATGGCGGACGTCGAGCTTCTCTATAACGGTTGAACAAGTAAGTTGTCTCGAATTGTTATAGAGAAATATAAGAACCTCGGCATTTATTTGCCAGAAATTGTTCTACATTGATTAATTTGTATTTCGAAAAAAAATTAATTAAATGTTTTTTTTTATACATTATTGTATTTTTAAAATTTGTACAATAATATGAAAAGCAGGTTTGATGTTTCATAAAAGACATTATTAAATTTTAACGAGGTTATTCTGTCATAAAATGAAAGGACATGCAAATTATCGATATTTATTACATTATACATATATAGAAAGTACTATGAACGATTAGATCCTCAGAATTCTGGACTTGTATTAAAAATCGGAGGGCCTAGTTTTCGCAAGTTAAAAAGGCAGCACATATGCATTATATTTTATTATTAATCACGTTTAAGCATTTATTTTGCAACATATCCGAAGAATAAAAATTTATTTTTTTCTATTACCGTGCAACAAGATCAGCTCAGCTTGTTCCGCAGGAAGAACTTATTGTTAGTCGCAAGATTACTTATACAATGTACGCGCTCCGCGCGCTTGCGTTGTTCTGGTTAATGTAATCCCCAGCTATAAATCCAATTTGAGAGATTTACAATGTGGGATCGGCGAGAAGCGTCGTTTCTCGGCGATAAGTTATCTATTCTAATGAGAATAATCCTGCGGTGGCTCGCGCAAGGTTTCTCGAAGCAACGACAGCGGAATCACGCGAAACACATGTCGCAACTCCTCTTGTACTTACCCGCGCGACTCGCTTCCGATCGTCTCTTTTTAACGGCCGTGAAATAATATTATTTATTGCGCGCTTTTTTTTCGCAATGTGATCACGCGTGACGTCGCGCCGCGTGTATACACCGACGACGATTCAGCGCATGAGTAGCGACTCGGTTCACCTTTCACGGCCACCCTCGCTTAAATTCGATCACGGTGGTCTCTTAGCGGTATTAAATCGGCTCGAACGCGAGGCCAACAAACGCTCCTGTAAATATGAAACTCGGGTCGACCGGAATAACATTCGATGGTAAGCGAAAAATGTCCAGCCTGCGCGCTGCGGTTGAAATGCATATTTTAAATGAAATTGTCCCACCAAACTTATGACTTAAATAAAAAAGCGGCGACTATATTTTGAAAGCGGAGACAGCCATTTACAGAGTATGTTGAATGTATAATATGCACTTAAATTTATGAAGTAAACGGTTTGCTGATATATTTGCGCGTATTATATTTTTGAAGGCGTGTATAATTCAAAAGTTGAATGCCTTCGTATTTGACCAGCAATTATTAAAAAGTTGCAGCAAAATTGTCCCTCGAAATTTTTCTCTCAAAAGAAAGACCCAAAAAAAAAAATAAGAAGAATCATTCTGAAGTAATAGAATTCTAAAATAATCCTCCTTGAAACTTAGATTAATACTACAATCAATTCGGCGATTATTAAGGCTCTTGCCTATACTCGCCGCTTCTATCCATGTTTAATGATGTCAGAAGCGAGAAATCGCATGCTAAAAATAATTCTTTTGGTTTTACGTTGAAATAAAAAGATATATCCATGAAACAAAATTATAATTAATTCAGCACATTTGTAAAACATACCGAACACTCATTTGGCTTTAATAATCAATAAATAAGCTGTGAAATGAAAAATGAAATAAGATAGGTTAAAAAGGTAGATTGCATGTCACATTAATTTTACGGTTATTTATAGTGATTATTTTAAAGCCAAAAGAAAGTGTTCGGTATATTTTACAAATGTGCTGAATCAATTGCAAAATTGCGTTTTATAAATATATCTTTTTATTTCAACGTAAAACCGCAAGAAGTTTTGGCATGCGATTTCTTGCTTCTGACGTCATCAAACAAGGATGGAAGAGACGAGTATAGGCAGGAGCCTTAAGATCTAGATCAGGTATAAAGATCAAGATTTTACCTTAAAAGATCGAGAGAAGATTAAAAATCATTCTCTTACAGATATTTGCGGAGAAATTATAAATTAAAAATAAAAAGTTCTTTTATGTATTTTGTATAGCATAAATATATAAATCTCTGTAAATTGTTCGAATATATGTTCCAATCGAGGATCTATGATCTCGGAACTGTTTATTGACAGATCGATTGTTCTTCGCGGAATTTCCACGCGATCGCAGATCCAGAGCATTCTCGTGGGAAAGAAGATAGAAGCGTCCGATGGTTCCGGAAATGTTTCGCGAAACATATTTCCTTGATCTTTCCTTTTTCTTTCCGGGTCTCTTTGTGGGAGTCAATGGTCCACTCGACGGTGATTTATCGCCGTCCTTTTGTATTACCCCCAGACAGAAAGAGAGATAAGAAGAAACAAAGGGAGAGAGAGAGAGAGCGAGGTGAGAGAATCGCGTCGACAGGAAAGTTACGCGAATTCCCGGTGAAAATTCCGGCATCACGATTCTTCGGCGAGTTTTCCCGGAGGAGTCGCGAGGATGTCGAGGGAAAGGGAATAGGTAAATAACGACGCGGTCTCGTTGACGGTGGAACTTGGTTGACACTTTGACTGGCTGTAGTAATCATGCATTGGGTAACAAATGTCTTTGCGGGCATTTTTGTAATAACTATATGGTTATATGACCAAGTTGAAACATATATGTCCCTTTCAGTTATTTAAAGACAGTACAGTCATTTGAAGGCATTACTCATTCACATGGTAGTGATTTTTTTATTACAATTATTCAAGAGTTTGCAGTTTTAAGTTTATATTTTGTACGCGTTCCTTTCATTATACCGTTTGCATTGTCTAAGGATCCTTCCGTTTAATTATCGAATAATGAATACGAGATAAATGTAAAATAAAATCCGAGGGGCTTCTCACTCAAGAAATCTGGAAATCAAAGAACTTAGACTGCGGCATTCGCAATGAAATTTCTATTGATTTCTAAGATTTCTTCGGGATTACCAGTGATTTCCATGTTGATTTCTAAGATTTCTTCGGGATCCCGAAGAAATCTTAGAAATCAATAGAAATTTCATTGCGAATGCCGCAGTCTAAGTTCTTTGATTTCCAGATTTCTTGAGTGAGAAGCCCCTCGATAAAATCGTTATATTCATATGCAGGTATTTTACAGAGGTACGTACGTAGTTTTTAGCACAGAAAAACGTCATTCGTATTCATACACTGTGGCAGGTAATAGTTTTACGGGCAAGGCCTTCGTTTTCCATGAAAGCGGCGTCCATATTATCGCCGGGCTTACATTTCCGTTTCCGTATCGGCAACCGTTTCTTATCGCACGAATTTTCAACCTTGTTTTTCTATGCGCCAGTCGCTGAATGTAATCGCGTGACAAAATGGCTCGCCTTGTAAATGGAATTTTCTGGAAGAATGTTACTCTCCTGAATGCGGGAAATGCCATTGAAATTGTATTCACTGCTGCGGAAAGGCAATATTTCTGCAAATCCAACGTGATGTTGCATAAACAATCGCATGAGGTATATTACATTTGTATTGTAATATACATATAATTATTTTTACTTAGGCAACTGCTATAATATAACAATATTAGGTCTATTTTAGACAATTTATAATTTGTGCCGGAACTTGGGATATAATTCCATTTATAATTTTATACGCCATGCAATACGAAAAACTTGAAGAATCAGAAATACACATACAGATGAAACACACACACACACACAAATCCCTTGATTTACGCGATACTTTTTGTACGCGATCCCAGTTTTACACGATCTCATTTTACACGTTCATAAAATATATCTTTCTATGGTTTTTATTGAAATTATTATATATCAGTGAGCCAAAAGTTCTTGTCCATCCGTACAAATGATGAAAAATTTACTTTTCAACACTTTGTGCGAATAAAACCAAATAAATGTGAAATAAATATTTTTGCAACATACACGGGCTTTTCTCTTACGTTTTTTTTTTCTTGGTAAACTGGCAATTAACTCCATTTACACGACCGCGTAAAAAAACTTCGTGAAACGAATACTCCGCGTAAATCGAGGGACGAGTGTGTATATATATTGAAATACATATAGTGTAGGTATATACATTAAAATACACGGCATATAAATTGCCAGGAGAATTCTATTTCGAAATCTAAAGCAAATTATAGACCAGACCTCGGTTGAGAATGTAAAAGAGAGAATTTTTGATTACTTCATTAGGCAGTCTTCCGCCTTGTTTTCCCGAGTCGACGCGAATCACGCAAACATAAATGGCGCCACGTTGTAAACTCATCGTAAACTACACGAAGATATCCCACTTTACAACGCGCAGAGATTGCGTCGTCGCGATATTTGCGGTCGTTGTTACAATTTGTACTGTTACTTTTGTTGCCTCTCTCGTGTCATGAGAAACGAGCCGGGGCCAGAAAAGCCGGCGTCCTCTTCCTGAAAGCCTTCCGACGGGATCCTACGGGATCCTCTCGGAGGAGTGGTTCTCGCTGTTGTTGATACAGTTACAACGCGGGGGAAAGTTTGCGTCGTCAAACAGGATGCCCGCGTCATTTTATCTCACCCGTAAACAGCCTGCTTCGTTCCGCAATGACTGACAAAATCATTAACCATCTCGTCGGAAACTAGAAAATATTTCCTATAATACTTGATTTAAGAAAAGAGGTTGAAGAAGAGGTTAAATCTCTTACATGAGCTTTTTATTTAATAAATTTGTGAATATATTTTACACACCTTATTTTTTAAACATATATTTTACATATTTTTCTCTAAAAGTGCAAGACTTGCAAGTTCTTAATCTTATTTTTCTTCACAAATTCTTATTCACATTTTTTCATTTTCAAAGTTCTTAAATTTGCACACATTATTATTTTTATAACTATACAGTGAAATCCATGTTTGTTTTTGTTATTATAAAATAATAATGGTGCATCATAATATAATAATTATTTCTAGATCGCGGAAATTCGTCAATTTTCTTTTCGCTGCTTAAAAGTTACAATTTAGATTTTCATGGATTTCAGAACTTTTTTAATTATTTCGATTATCGGCAAACGCGTGGTTATCGTGACTAAAGTGCGAGAGGAAACGTTCGTCGCATACTAAGGTAATTAACGCGTCCTTAATACCGCGGACGGTTTACAGTCTCCTATATTTCGCTCCGCTCGTTCGTTTGCCGACCGCTTGCAATGTTGCACAGCATGTATATTGTCCTACCACAAACGCATAAATTCTAATATATACCAGCAGTCGCGCTTATCAGCGACGTATTTCACGGGGAGAAAAATTAATCTCGGAGTTTTGCCAGTAAAAAAAAATTGTATCGGTTTACATCATGATTTTCCATATATTTTCTTTCCCATTTAATGCTCCACTGTTCGCGAAAAAATACAGTCATACACAAGTCATCATTTATATTCGTACTCAATATTTTATCATATACGTATATCTCGCTCTACAGTTTTTTCCCCCGTTTATTCTTATCTTTATTAAGATATAAGAAATGTGTGTGAACATGCTGTCGTGGCTTAATATAAGAGCTTAATAATAGAATAAAATACCTAAATAATGCCGAGTTCCTTTCGACAGCTCTGCGGCGCGCAAACGTCGCAGCGGCTGTTTGCGCGAGCGGGCGTATTTGCGGAGATAGCGGTTATCTCCGCCAAATACGCCTCCGCAATAGCTCTCGCGTTTCTCTAGAGCGGGGAGCAATTACGATCGATGCGCGAATTAGTGGGGGCTTGCGTAACGAATTCCGCGAGCACGATCGTTAGACTCGAAGGCATTCGCGCGAGGATGGGTCCGCGAGAGATCCAAACTTCCTGCCCCGTAAGGGCAATGTTAACTTGGACAAATTTCATTTTTTATCACGACCTCTGGGCATCTTTGAGCCGTGAATAGTTAATTAAATCTGATTGATACGTGTTTTAACAATAGGTATTTTTTTAGATTATTTAATTCAAATCCTGATTGATGTTACACAAATATATCGAATCATATTTTAACAAAAATTGTTTTTTTTTTTTTTATGTTTTGCGCGCCAACCGTGCGGTATGTTAATGTCTTATGTCCTATATAAATTTTACTCGTGTCGAAAATTTCGCGCGCGCGGGAATTTTTATCGGCGAACACGGAAATCAGATTCACAAGTAAAAATTCCATTAAATCTCGTATTTGCTCTCGGATATCGCTGACGAACGGATACTCCGGCTCTCTCCAGCTTGGTAATTGTACAAAGCGGACAGGCAACGAGAGATGGTATCGAGAGCGAAGGATCATTTGCCGTTGAGGAGAGAGAAAGAAGAAATATTGTGTTTTGTTACTTGATGTTTACCATTCCAAGTGCAGTAAGTGTAAGGATTGAGTTTCTAGAGTCAGAATGTTATCTTAGGCTAAATCACGCAGCGAATTGATGAAATTGCACATACGGAATGAACATTTGATATAAAGTTAATATTTAGCAATCTTCCGAGCAAATTAAATACGTTTAAGTAAAACCAATTTAATCGAAGTTATTAATTTTTTGAGTTTATATTTGAAAATAGTAAAGATCTAAAAGCGATATTTTAATCACATTTTAATATATAGAAATTTACATTTCTACGCTTTCTTTCTTTTTAAAGATATTTTATAAAATTGAAATATTCTCTATTTTGTAGTTATATACTTATTTTTATATCTATTTAGTTATATATTTATATTTTTTACGTAAACATTTTGTATAAATTTTAATGCACCTCGAAAAAATTTGAGACTCACGGATATATTTCCAAGAATTTATGTAGATCGTCTTTCAGCTTCAAACACTGTGTCGCACCGTGCTGGCATTTGTCCAGAACCGTTCAATGTCCGTTCGACAATCTCGTTCTCGACATTGGCATTTTTTTCTCGCTTCACTGCGAAAAAAGCTCGTTTCGATCTCAAAGGACTGTGCAACCTCAGGACCCCGTCACAATTCTCTGCAGTTGAATGAAGCACTTGAGGTATCCACAAAGCGCTCTTATTGGTATCGATCGACAGAGAGAATAATTTTGTATTTCTTAGTGCGGCGTTATATAGGGGCAGTGTTGCAATTGCAGACATTTTCATGATAATTCTACCTTAGAATCAATTTTTTTTTAAGAAAAAAAGTAATAATTTTTAAAATATCTTGCGTCCGCGCGTGTGTGTTGTTTGGTAACTTTAAGATAAAAAATTAAAAATTAACAAGTTAAAAATTTTTTAATCGATTTTAACTGGCAATATTCAATCATCTTTCCGAGATGAACGTTGAAAAACTGCGAGCCGACCAGATTTGTCAGATTCACACAGTATGTTTCAGATCAAATCGAGACGATGAATTCGACCATGGATTTTGGGCAGTTTAAATAGTTTTAATTTTTATTGCGAAAAATATTACCCCAGCCAGGGTTCGAACCCGGAACCTCCCGCATTCCGTTCGGGGGTCGTAACCAATTCGACTACCGAGGCACGTGGTAATATTTATCGCAATAACACATACATATTAAGATAACATTTAAACAATAATAAGATGGAACACCGATATTTCGTCAAAGGTGTAGGTATAAACTAAATAATACGTTATTTATTTCGCCAGTGATAATTAACAATGATGATTGAATATTGACAGTTAAAGTTGATTAAAAAATTTTTAACTTGTTAATTGTTAATTATCACTGGTAAAATAAATAACGTATTACTTGATAAAAAATTAAAATTTCCTTAAAATACGATATGCTTGAAATTAAATAATAGATAAAATTTCATCACATCATTATTACTTATAATTATTTTTGTATTTTTCTATCCGTTATACATATTTTCGATGAGCTATCAACCGAGACAAGTTAGACTTAAAAATTGTTGGTAATTACATTGGTAAATAACCCCGCCAGAACCTTTGTTCTGATTTAATATTTATAGCTTGTTAATCTATTTCTCGTCGAATCCTACTAACCGTGTTTTGCCGTGTAAGGTAGGAGGTTTTTAATAATGCCATTATTAAAATTAGCTGCAAATGAGAAGTGGAATTATAATAGCTATCTGATGGTGCAAACAAATTAGAAATCGATTGCCTCGAGAAAGAATTATGATGCCTGTAATATGGACGGCGCAGACAAAATCACGGCAAGCAAATAAATTACGTTCCTTTTAATCATTCATTCAGACTTATAGAATTATTCCATTAAGCAAAATTAACATATATTATCTGCCAATATTGATTGACATTGCATCTGTATTCCAAATTAGACGTTAATCGCTATATTAATTTGTTGCGGTAATTATTTTTTTATTATTCGTAGTAATATTAAGACATTAACTGATTATATTACACGATATTATTTTCGTTTTTCTCCTTAGTTTTTTTGAAATTCTAAATCAGTGTTGCTCTCAGAATCACCAATTTTTTAAAAATATAAGTAGAAAAGAGAGAAAACACGTTATTTTTTACATTTTATTTCACACGTCCACTTTTTCGGGTTACAATAATATAATAATAAGCCAGCTACATTTTGTCGTTCGCAACATCGACCGGGGAGCTGCATGGTCAATTATGCGCTGTCAACGTCGTCGGTACTTTTAATGTAAACGCGTCGGTATTTTTTCGCACGAAAACATGGTGTGCAACCGAATTTGGATAAGCGCTCAGCTCTGTTCGCAAAAAGAAAAACTTTTGTTTCCTGTCGCCATTAATTCTCTTTTTCTCGCCGAAGAATGACCTCATCAGGTATGTTGTATGCCCGTTCATAAATTCGTAACTTTGAAGGGTTGTCATCGAGTCCGAGATCATTTAACTTGAGTAATCGTCGACACAACGATCTGACACGTGCTCGCGAAGTTTTCGTAAAAGTATAACATCTCGCGTTGCATCATCAATTATAAAAGCACCCGGCTGTTAAAATATGAAGATACGAATAATGTTTCGAGTCTATATTGACAACGAATTTTAATAAACTTAAGTTTTTAAAAAATAGTTGAAAAATTTCAGTTTTACTAATTAGATAATCATATAAGGACTAGAATAAAAGTTTACAATACCTAAATAAGTACCAATAAATTTATTTTTTAACGTGCAACTGTGATTTTTCAATATTTGTAACACGTCATAACATTAAAATATTTTTTCGTATTTCTTGTACCTATTTATTTTTATATTTGCCTGTTTTATCGTCGCCGTCTGCTCGGTAATTTAAATGACTCGGACATACTAAATTTACTCAGGTTCGCTGGTGATTTTTTTCGAGTTGTTTGTTTTTCTTCTTTTTTTTTGATCATAGAACGCGAGCGCGAACATTTAACGCATTACGCACATTTACGCCATTTTTGCGTAGCGCATGCAGTTAATTGTTTTATTAAGGCAATTGTCAGAACTATTCAGAAATGGTGCACCGGCTAATTTCCATTTCGCAGCTCGTTTATCGAGTCCGTGAGACACCGTCGTCAAAGAAATGATCTGTTTTTAAAAATAAGAGATCGGTATTTAGTAATTCCTGAATGGTTTGATGGTCTATTTTACTCGCGTACAGTATTACATTATTTATTACTTTCTAAATTTAGAAATTTTATTGATCATTTCCTGAAAAGAACGTCGAGCTATATTTTGATAATTTTTAGATATTAATAATTTAATCTAAATTCAAATAATTGTGTGTTTGTGCTCACTTATATATAATAATTGTTGAATAGTGACTTCTTTTAGAAATTTATACAAGGACTTCTTTAGAAAATCAATAAATGCCTTTATACTTTTTTTTATTAAAAAAATTAGTCTATCTTTCTTTAAAAAATTCTTGAAAAAAATGTATTAAAGACAAAAGAACTGTTCATGAATCACAATTATTATAGAGTTATGCAACGCACAAAGAAACAAAAATATTAAAAATTCCACAAATACTACAGAATCTCGAATTTAATTAGCGTTACATTATTACAGAATTGTGCATACACACAATGGCAGGGAATTCCTAGCATTTTTGCGAGCGCGCAGCAAAGAGCACTTTTCGACGCATTCTGGCGCATTCCTCTCCACAAAGTTAATAGCAATTAACGTACAAACGGTTGCTCGTCGTTAAATACTGCTGTCGTTGTCGTCATGTAGTCATTATCCCAGCGACGGCGGTGAAATGACAACTCGCATGGAATGACACGAGCGCGCGAGAAACGAGACGAGAAGACGTTAAACGGAGCTCTCGAGACGCCCGCGCCGTTGCGCGTGAGGGATGAGGGAATGAGGGATGAGGGAATGAGGGATGAGGAATGCTCTGGGATTTACCGTTTTCCACCTCCGATTCCGAGATTCCATCTCGGACGTTTCCCGCATACGTCCCTTTGCGGTGAAGCCTTCACGTGTCGAATGGTAATGCGTTAATGTCGAAAATTGCGATATTCATGTGCGATTGACGTGGTCGAAATGTTTGATGAACGATCCAGAGCGAGGGCGGGAAATAAATCCATTACTTTTTGAAATCCATTTCAAGCCGTTCGCTAAAGGTAGCTTCAAATCTGAGAAAGTACTTGTTTTTCTCTACATCAAAAGTTCAAGAGCTACTCTGGAGTTAAGCTTTTCCTGTTTGTCACTTCATTATTTGGGATTCAGACCTTACTTGATATTAATTTGTTTCTTAATTATTGATTTATTGAACTTATAATTAGGTACTTGTGTTATAATTTATATGGATTCGTTGGGTTGTTTTCCTCCGAAATTATTCTCTTAATTTACAAAGATACAAAGGAAATATCTATTATTTCCTTTTCTTAGCTAAAAATTACTTCAAATTTTAGAAATTCTTTTCTTTCTCGTTGCAAAAATTACTTTAAATCTGAACTTTAAGAATTTATTATTTACAGATGAAGATACACTTCCAGTTAGACTCGTATAGCGAATTAATTTGCGAATCCCAATATTCGATCTCTCACGTTCCTACGGCGTCAAATCCGGAAGCTACCGATATCTTGACTCCTGTAGCAAATGATGTAACCTTATCGCACACCGCGCGAGCCATCGTGATATAATGTCTAAGAGAAATAGAGAGAAATAGAGAGAGAGAGAGAGAGAGAGAGAGAGAGAGCGAGAGAGAGAGAAAAGTGTCTCCTTGCGGGCGGACGACCTAATTACTTGAAAGCCTACTGGAAAGCGTGCGCGAAGGATCGTGATCGTCTGCCACCGAGGGCTTTTAATTTAATTTAGTCCTTAGTTATTTCGCATCTTCGAGACACGTGGCCGCTGCGGTCATCCCCGCCGCTCCTCAACTTGCAAGCTTGCTGCATCCTTGTTGCATCCTTCGACCTTTCCCCGTTCTCCTCGCGCCGCGTGAATCCGCTTTCGACGACAACGTTGTCGACGTCGTCATCGTCGCCGCTCGTGTAGATACCCATCAATTTGGGCGTCGCCCTTACACGCTTTCAGAGCTTAAAGCGAGAACCGTTCGTCCATTAAGCTCCGCGCCGCCGCCGCCGCCGCCGCCGCCGCTGACGCTCTTTGTGAGACTCTCGATTCAATTATGTATGCCGAATAGTGATACGTGTCGGTGCGTAATAGCGTTTCCGCTTTGCCATCGCGAAAAAGCTCGCGAGTCCATTTTAGTTTGGGAACTTACCTTTGAACGAGCTTTTTTTACAGACTCTGATCGAATTATTTGACTATTTTGATAGAATAATGCGCGACGTTAAGTAAAATTGAATTTCTTATTTAATTTCTCTTCTACTTTATAAAGCTCTTTCATTTGTGAAGAAAAATGCAGAATTTATATCGCATTGTTATCAAATATAATCTTTACACGGCGAAAACCTATGTTATTATATTTTTTTAAATTATACGAATTTTTTTTACGATAATAATCTTTGAGAAAATATTACTCAAGGTGATAAAAATTTTAGATTTTTCTTCATATACATGTTCTTATTTAATTAATTATTTCATCTAACTGATTGTGATTATGAATTTAGAATAATTAGATTATATTTAATAGTTTGTTTATTTGAGTCGTTTTTCCCGTGAATTCAATTTTTATATTAGAAAACTCGAAATTAAGAAGACCTGCGAGTTTTTACCGAGTTTTCACCGAGTCCGTTACCGGCAGTCCGTCCGGAGCAGGAAGCGATCGAATAACTCGAAAGTTTTCCCCGTGATAAAGATGCTCTTACTACGGAATTATTACCGGCGGCTGCTTTTGTAAACCGCTTGTAAACTCCGTTGTAAAGCCCTCCTTCTTACATCGAGAATAAAACTGCGTTCGCTGAGAAGAACGTTTCATCGTGAGTGCTGACACGTGTCTTCTTACAAAGTTCCCGATGTTATTGGCAACGCTTTTGCCGACACGTGGCGATAATAAAAATCGACATAACAGCTTTCGACATGAGATTCTGATATTCAGAGAGATATTTCCTTTTTACATACATCAGTCGAAAGTCATAAAAGAAGACCATTTTCAATTGTCGATCCAATGGAGGAAATGGTCGCGTACTAGACAGATTGTGGATCAATTTTAAATAAAAAATTCTATTTTATTATATTACCTACTTTATTACATCATCAGTTATTACTAATTACTTCCTCGATAAAATGTATCGAATATCGCCTCGTACTCGGTACGATGCGATGGTGGTGACGGCTTGTTCTATTCGGCAAAACATAAAGTTCCTTAATAGGTACCTGCGGTTGCAAGCGTACGAAGCCTCGACAAAACATTGAATATTACGGCGGGGGCGAGTCGATAACACTTCTCAGCGACGGACGTGCGCCTCTATGCTCTTCGTACCTCGTCGGAAGATTAAAACAGAAAACGTTGCGCGTTTTGCTTCGTCGATGTTACCCCGTTGCACCGCGTTGAGTGCGTAAAACTGCAGCGGCAGCATTCGTCAGCAACGTCGACGCCCGTCGTTGTGGGATAGGTATTGGGAGGGATATATAAAATAGTCATCTCGCGTACCTCGCTTTCTACAGATAGAAAAGGTCCCCGGTACCCAGCGATACCTCCTTAATTTATGATCGCACGTCACCCGTCTTTGACGCGCCGACTGCATTCGCTATGCTCTATATACGGTGTGTTTTCGCTCGCAGCTCTTTCCCGAGAACGCATTGCAATATGCAGCACGCATCGAGTCTAAACATCGCGACTCTCCGCCGATCGAATCGTGAGACTTCTTATCCGATTACATCATATATTTTATTCGTTCTATATATCTCGCGACGCAATTCGATGCGAGCGATTCTCCGAGCAGGTGATATATGCTATTGAGACGGTTTTATGTCAGTCAGCCTGTGTGTATTTACGTCATTTACGATATAAATATTTTATCCATATTTATTGTGCGTTATTCTATTGCTCTCCTACTTTTTAAAAATTTATTTTTACTGTTATTTATGGTATTTATGTCGCAAATAGAAAGAGAGAGGAAAAGAGAAAAATGCTTTCTTTGGAGAACGGAAAATAACAAGTCATGACTTTGATTAATCTTCTATTTTTATTGATTTATTAACCTAACGATTTTTAACTGCACAGATTTTTAAAAAATAAGATTAGATTTGCTAGAATGCATTAAAATTATAATAAAATTAATTGATAATACTTATTGGTAGTTTAGGTAATTATGTTTGCAATTTGACGTAGCTTCTCTCGAAATTGAGCATCCCATATATATCTTATATTTCATGCCTTTGAACTTTTCACGACGTGCTATTGATTGTACCGAATATAGTTTTGACGTCTAACACCGAAACTCGAAAGGCAGATTACCTAGCGCAAACTCCGAGAAACGGAGATAATTCAGCAGCGACGAAAATTTCGGTTGAGTGTAATGAAAATGGATGGATAGTTTGATAAATTATCGCGTCCGTTTCTCGACGGCGTTATCGCTTTTGGAGCTTCCTGTACGGGATGGACGCTGACCTTATCTCGTTGCACTTAATTCGCTTATGGCTCGAATCTCCTTATGGAGTTTACGAAGTTTGTTCGTTTGCGGCGCGCCCAACACAGCGTTAGAAAAAAAATTACAAACTACCGGTAAATAAATTGCCTCGAGCGTTCGTGGCAATTTATCCGATTTATGGTCACCGTTACGTTTTCCTACCGTTGATTATTCCGGATACTTAGATACTTAACTGCTTCCTATCGCGGAAATTGGCGTAAAGTTTCTTCCCGATCTTTATTCAAGAATTAATTGAAGACATTTAATTAAGTAAGAAAAAGTGAGAAGAAAAAAGAGACGATACAAATATACAATTCGACAAAAATTATATTTTATCCAATGTAACTTATATGTAACATATGTAACAAAATTAACAAGATCCATATAAACTTCTATTTTTTAAACAGCTTGAATTTTGAGGTGGAAAATTGAACGGCAGAGAAGGGGATGTGCTCAGGGGAATAATATTGTGTATACTTGTTATTAGTGTGCCCGAGTTTCGTGCGAATTGCACATGGTACACACCGTTACAGTCGCCGTCTAATATGCGTTGTAAAATATGTAATAATCTAACGCGGTGTCGCGCTATTCTCACTCTCCTCCTTCTTTTCTCTCTTTCTCTCTCTTTTAGCGGTATTTACGTTCCCATGAAGTCGTCCGGCTGAGTATAATTTCAGAGAAGGAGACACAATTTCCGGTTACAATAACGCGCCAGACAACCAGCCATCTACAGCCAAGTCGCGAAACGCAATACACGTTACTTGACAAAGAGCTTTCACGGGGGGTTTATAAGCGATTCGCCCGTGCATTGTGCATTGAACGTTAAGCTCTCGGATTACGTGGCCGGTTACCTGCCACGGCGCGCTCCGCGATTCCGCACCGCGTATTGCAATATCGCGCGCACGACGACGACGACGACGACTACGTGTCTCGGGATTACAATTGCCCGTGCAAATTAGCCGTATAATTAATTCGTAACGGTCTCAGCGGAAAACTTCTCGGTGGTCAGAAAGCTATTGTTGAGCTTGCGTTGTTTATCCCAGGACAAACGATCTGGTGAATAACGAAAAAGTTTGCAGCGTTTGCTTGCGTTAATGCTATTTCTCCCTGCAAGAAATAGAACTGAAAAAAGGATAATGATACTAATAATAATTTCAACATCGGGGAGGATATGAGATTATTTATTTACGCGAAGAATTACTTGTGCAGTATAAGTAATGACATTAGGTTTTGTAACAAAAGGCTTACAGAGCGCGAAAAGGGGAGCGCAAGAAAATTATAGCACGCGGAATGTTAAAAAGAAAGGAAATCGCGTTCTCGCTTTTCGGGTGGTTTTTTTTTTGTTCCTCTTGCTTTCTTTCGAGACGACGATTTCTCCCGCTCTTTCTCTTTCCCGTCTCGATTTTGCGTGTATACACGCGATATCTCGTAATAGCGTTCCAAGGTTGTTGGCGCGCCCTTTAACGGGCATTATCTTAATTAATGCCGCGGCGGTGATCATTAAACTCTTCTACGTCGATGCCGGTCGCCTTTCGTCTGACTATTAAATCATTCTGCCTTTTCGCGCGACTTTTAATCGTCGACTTCCATAATATCGCCGATGATTATCGCCTCGCCTAAAAACCACCGTGATTTCTTTTAATGGAAGCGCGTCGGAGCCGAATTAAAGTTCTCTCGTTTTCGGTTGAATTGAATTATTCAAAAAATCGGGATAACTGAATAACTGCTGAGTTCTCTGAAATTATAACGTACAATCGTTAACGCTGAGCGATCCGATCTGTTATTCGCGAAATAATAGGAATTATTTATGAAAAACTGAAGCTTCTCCGTGAAATTGCGCGAGACACCCGTCGAATATTCCAATCGGACTTTGCTTGAACAGACCATACAGGGATCGATCGTTGAGTGCGCGGAAAATACTGCGATTCTTAACGAAGGTGTATGTACACCCGACAATTCGATGCTAAACTGCCCAGCGAGACACACAGTTTTTCTCCGGTCGCGCTAATGTGACATCCTCGAACAATGGTTGACGATGTGATATATGCGACTTTTGTAGCCGCCGAGTTCATTTTTTTGTCTCTTTTTGTTATGTAGAATGAGTCAGCGTTGGAACATCGCGATGTTTTTGCCACTTTTGATTTATTCGGTCGCCACGATTACTTTCATGGAATTCTCTCGCCTACGTCAATAAGCTGAGTGGCTTATTGTTTTTTTTTTTTTTTTTTTTGAATACGTATAATTCTATGATCCACATTTTTCTATAAGTATGCTGATGGCAATCGTATTTCTTTTGATTCATTTAATTTAAACGTTAGATATTCTGATAAGTTATAGGTATATTATTCGCAAAATTTTTTACAAGAATAATATGAACAAATTGATAATTGATATTTTGAGATAATGATAAACGACGATTATGGTTACGGTTATATTCATATTTTTAGTTGTCCAAGCATTCAAGTGTTACGTTAATTGATATTTTTTACAAGAATAATATGAACAAATTGATAATTGATATTTTGAGATAATGATAAACGACGATTATGGTTACGGTTATATTCATATTTTTAGTTGTCCAAGCATTCAAGTGTTACGTTAATTTATTTCATTAGTTACGTACATTTTTTTCACTTAAATAATAGAAGTTATTTTGTGACATTTTAAAACGTGAGTATATAAACATGAATATACATATATGGCTTATTGGTGATATCAATTGTTTGATTTTATTTATTCAAATATTATATTGAATTATATCTGTGACCATCGTCCACGTACCGACTTTAGGAATGCATACCCTTACGATAACTCTAGAAAAACCCTTGAGATGGATCATCTAGATTAGAACTTCCCGGAAAAGCGATAAACACAGTGCACCCTTTTTAAATTCTATAAAAGGAGGACTGTGTAGCAGCAGTTCCCAGCAGTTCCTCGACAGTTCAAGTTCAAGATCTCAATATGCCGTACTTACGACGTGGGGGAACCCGGGGCATAACGGGACCACGAGGTATAATGGGATATGGTCGATATCTTTTTACAGAGATGTTGTCATGTCACGAAATGTATGGAAATTATTGCTCTTAGTTGTCTGTACCCGTGTCCTGTTATTAGTTTTCATATAATTTTTAACTGAAAAAGGCTACAAATTATTTAATGCGTTCGCTGTTCTCCGCGACTGAGTTACATTTCTTTGATACATTTACATATATGGTAAGCAATGATAAAATTCTATTTTTTATTACCGTAAGTATATTTACGTTATTAAACAATCTTTTCTTGTTAATTTAGTAAAGTGTCTGTGCAATATCGATTATCTGCGACGATTTATATTACCTAAAGTAAATACTTATACACTTCGAGGCATAACGGGAAATTAGACATGGGGAATGATGCCTTGTGCTTTTAAAATGTTTTATTTTTTTTCACACGCTATTAGTACATGCCTATGTTATGTTGCGCAATATATTGATGCCAAAGGTTATTACACCAAATTTTTATTATTACTTACATTTTAATAAAAAAAATGTATACTGTAAGAAAAATATTAGTAATAAATAATTATTAGTAATTAATAATTAATAATTATTAGTAATTAAAAATGCAATAATACATTCCTACATATATTTCGTGTTCTAATAAATCACTTTTAAGAAGTTTTGAACATTAGTAAACAAGTTTTGTGAGAGATCCCATTATGCCCCGCATAAAATCCATAATAAGATTAACTCACGTTTTCAGAAAACGGTAATTTTGTCCTTTCAAACTATTCTTTTGTAGTAAAACTTGTATTTTTCTTATAGGGGACATTTCAAGGAATATTTTAGTGCGGTACAAAGTTTATTTATTTATTTTTAATATGTTGTAGACTTGACTAAACCTTAGCGTTCCCGTTATGCCCCGGGTTCCCCTAGTCAATTGCTAGTATTGTATTAAATTTAAGTGTAAGTATTACTGTGAGCAAAGTGACAAAATTAATTCTTTTTGGAATAAAAATTACCTGAAATTTTAAATATTTAAAAAAAATCCATGTTATTTTAACATAAATTTTCAAAATTTGGATAACAACAACACTTGTATCTTATTTAAATACAATGTAACATTTTAATGGTTATAATTGTTATTATGTTACAAAACGCCACTGGAAAATTGTTTCCGATGATTTTCTATGTATTAAATATTACTTTGTTTAACGTAGTTTATAGTTTCAGTTTATAGTTTTATTTTTAGAAAATTAACTTTGCAAGCTGCTGGGTTTTTTAATTTTAATCTTCTGTGTACGGCATCACGAATGAATGCTAGAAACGGGCGAAGGGGCATTTAGCGTAGAATCGAGACGAGAACGCGGACGTTCTCATCTCGATAGTCACTTATAAATCACCCTGGTGGCACGAACATAATGACAAGCGTAAACGCGACATTGCGATGTCGAAACGCGACGCCCGCCCCCAACGCGACATTATTCAATTTTGCCGCATGTATAATGTATGCAAATTGGGAAACGCGCACGAGATACAAATGCGCGCAAAGCATAAAATCCCTCGGTTTTTCTTTTTACGCCCGGGTCAGAAACGCGCGAAAAATCTCAGATTCGCCCGATGGCTCACCCCTCGCTGCTAGACGGCGACGGGAAAGAGAGCCCTCAGCCCTTCAACGCGTATCGCATTTCGTCTCATTGACAAAATGCGTCTTGCTCGAGGAACACACGTATAACTTTTTTGCGTTCGAACAACACCAGAAGGGACGAGGCGAAATGACGAGGGTTCGGGAGTCACGTCGGAGGGCACGAAAGCTGACACCTCGCCGGAGAACTTGAAGGGCTTTCGCGATCATGAGGGCTTCTCGTGGATAATTTCGATCCTCGTAATATTAACCGAAAATGTGTACGTGGGGAGAACTGCTGTCTTTTAATCATAAATTCCCGTGTTTGTCGATCACTCATGCATTTCTGCGAACACGAAGCTGGTTTTAATCCATTAGAGAATCCGAATATAAAGTACTTGGCAAATTTAACTTAAAAAATTAAGCATGTCTGAATAAATATGTTTTATTATTAATAATTTTTGAAATATATTGAAGCGTAATAATTCTCAAACTAATTAAAAATAGGATGCTTTTTATAACGAATTAAACTTCAGAGATGAGATCTTATAATGAAACGTCAATTATCATTTGATTTGTGAAGTACCTATATATGTAGGAAAATTTCAATTTAATTCATTGAGATATATGAGATAATTGTAATTCGCAAAATCGTGACATCTTGCAGCTCTTGCACATTTTACTCCGATTTACAACGAACTCACGAACGTGCTCACTCTGCGCGACATATTCTACACTTTCACACGAATGTCACGGTTTCGCGGATGGTACTCGTGACATTTCAGTCTCATCCAATTAACGATCCGTGGCGAATAATGAGGAGGTGTGTCTCAAGGCGGCTGCGGCGTAGAGACGCGCGAGAAAGCGCACGGCTGCGGGCTGGCGACGACAAATACTTACCGTCGAGTATTCGCGCCGTCGCGTCGCGCGTCGCGTCGACAAAAGCCGCGGAAATATTTTACTTATTAGGTATTCCTTTGTACGCGTATAATCTCGCCTATTTGACCGGGGTGCTCTCCTTACTCGCGCGAGCTTTTGTCACCTCGGCGACTTGGCGACGACGCCACTTTGGTAACGCAACGTCATCGTGTTGCTTCTTGTCGCTCCGATCCCTGACTGTCGTCACCTTCAAATTAGCATATCTAAGGAACGCCGGGTTGCGAGCAAAATATGGATCGACTTCCCTTACCAGATCTTTCAGTCATTATCCGTATCCTCGCAGCTAATGCTCTACCTTGCGTCGGTACCGTGCTTATTTTAGTTATTTTCTTAATCGACTTTGAAAATAAATATGAGATAAACTTTTCTTTAAAGCTATACGCGATCAAAATTTTCTCTTCAGAGCGAGTCAGTTCTGCACGATGTCTTCTTAAAATCGACGCAAATTTTGCGGTACACGGAAAAATTGATAAGAGGTATTTTTAAGACTTTAACTATCAAGAAATAATTGCATTCATCTAAGAAAAATATGTACAATTATATGTTAAATATAAAGGGTAAAAGAAGAAGGACTGGTAATCATAAACTTGATATTTTCAATCGATTTACTTTTAATAGTTGTAATAAATAAATCTAATTTAAATACTTTCGACAGAATATAAAGGAACTAATTAATAATGAAAATAAAATTTATAGAAATATTATTTATAAATGCATTTTTATATGATTGATTTGCTTAGGTATATGCTCATTAACAAATTAAAATATTTAAGATAGTTATCTTTTTTATCCAAGTCTCAATGATTGCAAATATTTCGAATCTTTTGCATCCTATTCTCCTATTCTCTTCTGCTAAGTGATTATATAGCGAGCACTATCAGCGAGAGCCAGCAAAGAAATTTTCCGCAATCTTAAGAATATCCCAATTGCTCGGGGACTAATTATCGAGGAAAAGAACGCGACCGATCAATCTCTTTTATCCCTAAATCCCATGAAGTTCTCCCTTTCTCTCTCTCTTTAATCCCTGCGTCTTGCCGTCATTGTCTCCGCAGTTTCCTTATCAACTGCGAGACGTTCAATCACTTTCGCCTCGAAGTAGTCCTTTCCTTCATCGGTCTTGGATGATAATTAAATGTTCAGCGGAAGAGAAAAGATTAAAGGTTTATAGAGTGAACTTGCCAATTACGATCCGAGCTTAGATCTTTAGTAGCCTATTATCATTTTTGTGTATATTGCACATATTTTCTCTCAACCTTAGCTACTAACAATAAGATCTAAGCTCGGACCGTAATTGGCAAGTTTACTCTATATTGATTGTTATCATAACGGTCTTATTCGCTTAATATTAAAGGTTTATTTAAGAAATCATACATTACCTTGATTAATAAAAAACAAATTCTAGAAGTTAAGTGAAACATTAACGAAATTAATTTATCAATTTTAATTTGCTAAGAATCTACTTATTTAACAATACGAATCTTATTTTATGTAGAAAACGAAGCTTCATTATCTTATTGTTAGAGAAATCTGATATCGACTCAATGAATTGTTTTTGGTAATGAATCTTTACCTTATTTAAGATAATGAGATAAAGATTATTGAGAGAGTCTTTAATTGTTAGGAACTGACATGCTGAGAGACAGGTTTGTAGTTTTCTAATTAAAGCCGAACGCAGATCTATTTTCCATTGAGAACATTATTCTCTGTTGTGTTCCGAAGTTCCGTCTTCATCAAGGCGATAATGTTGGGATATTTTCTGAAATCAAAGACAGGCCATCCGTGTTCTTATCTCGCGAGCTGTATAATACGTTTATTATTAGGCGATCTGGTAAAGCTCGAAATTCTCTCTCCGCTATTCAGATAATCCACATATCTTAAGTATCGCATGGCCGTAAGGTCAATTTGCGGGGATTTGCACAAAAGCGCTTTCGGCATTTGCTGGAAATTCCTAATCCCCGCGTGGCTTTAATCCTTTTATTCGGCATCCCAAACGCTCAACTACTTGCGGAAATAGAGTACTTACGGCGAAGTACGCTCTCATCTACCTTTAATTTAAGATATGCTTTTTTTACATTGCGCTTTGGGGAGCAAATTATTTAAAGTAACGCCAATAAACCGCATAAACGATATAAACATACTTGCCATAAATTATTAATAACGAGATTATCAAGAATACTTTATAAACTGGTCAGATATTAGTTGCGTTTTCTTTTTCCTCAAAATTTTGTGCAAATGTACCGTTTGCCTGATTCGGGAATTATTGTCCAACTGGAGCGAGCTACGAGAGAGAGAGTGCGATTTGCAGCGTTGTTGTTTTTCCCGCTCGCAATATCGGAAACTGCCGTGACTGTAATTTTTGAGGCTGAGAAGAGACGCGGGAGCATTCTCGTCATGCGCCGCAGCGACGCGACGAGAGGAGAAGATAAGAGTCTCGAAACCGGAGAGAGCGTTACGTGACAAAGATGAGGAGCATCAGCAGCGCCAGCGTGGCTGAGTAATGGCGATCGCGTGGACTCACTCAACCTGGGTGTGATGCTTGCCTATCTACCAGGCCCTAGTGGTCATCACAACCTTTTTGAGTGAGCGAGCGCGAACGTCGCGCTCGTCGGCTACTAACGTCGAGGACGAAGAGAAATTTCAACGCGGGAACCAGGAGAGTGCCATCCTCACATTTGCATCGCTTTTCCACTGTATTTATTTTATTATAATTAATGATATAACAAAATATGTATCTGAAGATACATGTATAATTGTATATCTATAGCGTATAGATATATTTATGCAGAGCGTGCTGAATCCACTTACAATTAGAAATATTTCGTTATTATCACAATCTGTTATTTCTTCATTAAGAATGAATCTATATTCCAGAGAGCATTCAAATTAGATGTTGATTGTCGGGAAAATTAGATTCGTTTGTCCGCGAAAATATTTCCCGGCGAGTCTCGGGACCGCGCTCTTATGTCATTCAAATTGCCGAAGGAGATAAGATCGCGTGGTTCGTGAGGGGTCGTGGGGTATAGACGCGAAATTTTTCCGGCCGTCACGTTTGCTCAATAGCGAAGGGCGCGCCACTCGTTTGCTCAATACGGAATCGCTTATCAGTCGCCCTCGTCTCTCGGCTCTCGTTAGTCGGCCGGCTGATTAATTCCGCCGTCGCGGAAAGAGATTCAATATTGAGATTCAATATTTCTTTCGTATTTAAATCGCGTATGGGTTACGGCCGCGCGTCAACTGCGGAGCGAGGCGGTTACGTCCCGGTGCGATGAGTAAGCGCGTATATATATAAAGGCGGAAGAAGCACCGTACGTCCGAGACACGTACGGTTGAAAAGTTCAAATTGCCATCGCGTCCCTCGGTGGTTTTCACGAAACTCGACACCGACACTTCCGGTATACAGGTTTGTATCGACCGCCCTTCGGCTCGTATTATTCGCTGATGATCGCAGTATGTAAGGGAAAAACAAGATTCTGTACACGGAAGAAGAAAATTTACTTGAAACAAGTAAATTCTGCTAGGGACTATTGGAGTAATTTATTTCTTTGAAGCAATAGAATTTTACTTTAAACAAGTAAATTTTTTTTCCGTGTATACACGTGTATGCACGAAAGAAAATTTACTTGTCTCAAGTAAAATTTTGTTGCTTCAAAGAAATAAATTACTCCAATAGTCCCTAGCAGGATTTACTTGTTTCAAGTAAATTTTTTTTTCCGTGTAGAAATTGGAGATGCGCATGCAACATTATATATATATATATATATATATATATATATATATATAAAAGAATTATAATAAACTTGGAGATGATCGTAGAGAAGAATTATAAGAATTTATTGTGATATCTAAATTTTAATTATAATAGCTGACATATTATTTTATAAACCAGTCAAGAAGAATCGAGCGTCTCTCGGTTATGAGAGATGCTCGTTTAGCGAGCCGATAAAAATATATCTGCCCCATTTAAAAGCTTGCGATGCGGCTCCTCGAAAGGTTAATTGCGATCGCCCGTTGAATATTCATCTCAAGTCCGAGATAAGATCGTTCTCGCCTTTAAGCGCCTTATCGACGCAAATATTTCACAACGGCGCGCGGCGGACGGGCTGTTGAATTTTACTCCTCCATGAATTTCAACGCCCTGGCGATCGAAAACGTTGCCCGAGAGTCTTTATACATTTATCTTTTCGCGCGCAATTATGCGTTTGCATCAATCACGGATGTTTCCTGCAGTTGCCCGACCGCGGGAGCATGCTCTATTTACACATCGTAAACGATGATAAACGATACGATGCGGCAACGCCGGTCGCGCGTTGCAATTAGCCCCGTTTTTAACGGATTAATAATTAGCCCCGCTAATTTTCTTTGTAATAGAAACAATTTGTCGTAATAGTTCCGATAACGCGATGGTAATAATCGGGAACAACATTTCTGATGATAATAGCAAATTGAAACTGCTTTTAATCACGAATAAACCGTCAGTTAATTTCTGAATACAGGGTGTCCCAAAAAGCTCGGACACCGTTTCACTGACAAATTCTGTGGGACATTCTAAGAAGAAAATTCTTATGCGAAAATGTTGAGGCTGTAATAGTTTTTGAATTATAAGAATTTAGAGTTAGCGAATCAGACCGCCTAAAGTTGGCGCGCTCAGGTGTGGTACATCGCATAGCAAGTGAAGGTGGGCTAGCTTGTGACACACTTCATTTGACAAACTTGACAGTTCGCTGTGCATACGTATTTATTGATATTCCATAATGCTTGCATTAATCTTTATATACTGCAAATTGAACAATCACAGATAAATAAGACAAAGCTTCAAAGTAATTTTCTTGTCGTTTGAATTATGTCAATATCTAAAAACTGAGTCAATGCACAAGAGCACCTTTACTTGCTATGCGATGTACCACACCTGAGCGCGCCAACTTTAGGCGGTCTGATTCGCTAACTCTAAATGCTTATAATTCAAAAACTATTATAGTCTCAACATTTTCGCATAAGAATTTTCTTCTTAGAATGTCCCACAGAATTTGTCAGTGAAACGGTGTCCGAGCTTTTTGGGACACCCTGTATATTATAAAACGATTAACATACATTAATATCGCGTGTATCACGGAGAGAATTTTTTGTTATAATTTACCCTGAAAATCTGGTAATTGTGGGACAACTTGGCACCAATCAAAATATTATTAATTTTTGAAATATACAAAAGACATTTTACACACAATTGTAATAAAAATTACCAAGCAGATGGGCAATTTTTATTACAATTGTGTGTAAAATATCTTTTGTATATTTCAAAAATATTATCGTTACCGATAATATTTTGATTGGTGCCAAGTTGTCCCACAATTACCAGATTTTTAGGGTAAATTTTAAGGAGGTTCGCCTATTACTTGTGAGTCAAAAATGCGATTGAAATAAATGTCATTACAGCGATCCCGAATTATATATGCAATATTAGTATAATGAATTGTGGTTGCTACTTACGTGCTATATTCTTTGTAAATTATTAGTGTATAGAATATTAGTGTATAGATTATAAGTGTGTAGAATATTAACAAACATATGCCGGATTATGAGAGCGTCAACGACTCGGGAATCGCTTATTATCCAACATTCTAGGCTATGATCTAAACTTTGTGACAATATAGCCTACAATCCACACGGTAAAGTCCGATTTTTTAAGTCTTTACACAATCCTTGATGTTTCACTTGTCAAATGCTAGTTTTTCAAAGTCCTAAGGTGGCTAAGTGTGTACTAAACCAGTGATAATCTACCTCGGAGCGACTTTCTCCATAAGGGTGGACTATAAAAGTGGTCAATTGAATAATATTACAAAAATACTATATGGTCAATATTGCTCAAGTTTTGGGATTATTTGTGTCAAGTGTTTATGTAAATCATATAAAAAAATTGAGGCTCTAAGTTGGCTTTCAAGTATAGAAAGCTTATTGTCACAAAGTTACAGGTCCTAACCTATAATGTTGGCCAAATAAGCGATTCTCGAGTCGTTGACGTTCTCATACTCCGGCATATTCTTGTTAATATTCTATACACTAATAATTTACGAAGAATATAGCACATAAGTAGCATCCACAATTCATTATACTAATATTGCATATAATTCGGGATCGCTGTAATGACATTTATTTCAATCGCATTTTTGACTCACAAGTAATAAGCGCACCTCCTTAAGAGAAAATTCTCTCTGTGTACATATAAATTTTTAGTGACCTTATGAACCATGTTACGTCACGTAGCGTTTTCAATTGAAAGCGAATACTGTTTGTTCATTGGAGACTGATTGAATGTCGTTGATGCGCCAGTTACGAGAACATCTCTCGAAACGAGATACAGCCGTCGATCGTCCGGTATTTCGTGATTGCTCGCATCGTGACCCGAGAAATCATGGGAATCACATGCTCGCGCATAAATTGACAGAAATGTCTGTCCATTCGACCGGTTGCTGATCGGAGTCGAAGGTTCGAGGCCGATCGATCGCGATAACAAGCTCAACAACGACCGACTTGCGCGATTGGTCACTTTATGTGTCAGCATCATCGAAAGACACCGAATCTAATTAATTTGACTCGGTAAAGAAGAAAACAAGACGCAAGTTCGGCGTCTCTGAGGTAACGGAGATGTCGCTAACTTAAATCCATTTAGAGCTTTACACCCGATATATATTTTTAGATTCGGATACGAAAAGTATAATACAGGTTCAGTCTTTTAATATTTTGTTATAATATTTTTAAAAAAATAGGAAGAAGTGTCTTCTTGATTTACAATTTGCGTATGAAGATTAACTTAAATACGGCACAAATCTTGGAGAACGGCCGGAGAAGATATGTTTTAAATGAAAAACGAGAAATATACAATTCGTCTGTCGCAATAAGATTTCTCGTCCTCGGAATGCGCAAGAGTCGAGTGACGCTTAACTGCACGGGCAGACAAACACGTGTTTAAGTGCAGGTGCTTATACAGCGAAATTAGAAGAAGGAAGATGAGGATGAAGCGACGCGTGCACGCCAATTATTTTTAGATTTCTCGCCAATTTGTCGCGTTTGTTATCGGACTTTCCACTTGGACAATCGTGTCGCGACCATTTTATTGTTGACGACTCGAGAAAATTAAAAATTACGTCAGATTAGAAATAATATCCTAGAAGTAAAAAAAAGATTGAAATTATGTATCTAAAGGCTAACGAGGTCAAAGGTAGTCGAACGTTCAAAAGACGGTATTTTGTAAACTTCCCGTTCTCTTTCTCGTGCCTTTATAAACTTCAACAATAATTATACGCCATCATTTTCCATCAGTAAGAAAAATTAGTAACCTTATTAAAGTAAATCTTCAAAAGATCCGAGCTTACAAAGTATTACTTTGCGAAACATTAAATTCTATTTTAAACTGTTATTTTTTTAATAACAGGACAAATTGACAAGACTATTATAAGCTAATTTTTGTGTCGTTCGAGAGAAGTATAGGTATCCATAGGAAAAAGGCATGACAGCGGAAGATCAACGCTTAACGCGCGACGACAATTCGCAGTTTCGAGGAGAGGATAGGCGGTTTTCTTCCTTGAAAAAAAAAACGGAACAGTGGCGGGCATTTATCCGCCGTACAAAGCTGCATCTGAGAGAGCGGCGGCCGCATATATAACGATGGAATTAGAGGAACGCAGAAGAGACGGGGTAAAAAGAGATATAGAGGAAAAGAGAGAGAGAGAGAGAGAGAGAGAGAGAGAGAGAGTGGCCAGAGAAGAGAGAGATACGCCAAGTGGAGTCAAGTGGCATAGGCTCCGGCGAGGCGCCTTGCCTCTCCTCAACTTATGCATCTGCTCGCGGTGCATTTTTCCTGTTGTCCGATCTCATGTTCCCTCTATCGTGCACCGTCCGTTCGTTTATCGCTCAGAAATCTGCGATAAACACTAAAAACCGAACCTGGCCGCTGCATCTGTGATGCATCTTTCGTTGAGTTGAATATTACAACGTAAAAATCTTTCGTTATACTATTGGAGTATCGGATATTAAAAATCTGAGAAAATATGTTCTTTTAATATTGACGTAATCTCAATTATCGTATCATCTTTTATTATTTCTCCATCTGTACTTGCTACGCTTTTTTGTAATATTTTGTCATCCACATCGCGGTATTATTGTATATGCACACGTGCAATATTGTTGACACAATATAGTTCATGGATGTTATCATATCGTTTCTCTGTCTGGCTGTGCACTTATTTCATTTGAAATGTAGAGAATGTAGAAAAGCACATCTAAGAGAGGACGGGCCTTCTATCTGTATCTGTCAGTTCTCCTTGTCCGCTTTTTTAATCTTTAAATGCAACGTGTGCAGCTGAATGTGGCGACGTATAACTTATTTTTATAAATTTTTATCTTTTATTATATTATAAATTTCCGACAGATCTCTATAAAATGAATTCCATGGCGGTACTCTTCTTTTTAGGTATAACTTTCGAAGTATTTTACTATTATTTTTAATATTTGGTTTTAAAATGCCAGTTAAACAATTCCATTGTTGAATCAATTAATATAATTTTTTATTATATTCCATTTAACGTATCTATATAAATCAGTTCTCTAATAATTTTTTTTAACTGTTTAAAATTTTTATTTTTGAATTATTATACTTATCTATTTTGTTAAAACAAATAAATTCTTTCTTTTTACTTTAGAGATATAGACTAGAATAATAATAATATAAGTTATTATATTTTTAATGAAATTATTTAATCTGGCAATCTATTTTTTTTTTTTTAAGAGCAAGACGGTGCATACTTTATTTTTTTTAATTATCTCTAACATTACCATTTGTCCATCTAGCTGTACTTTCTTGTTTTCATTCCTCAGAGAGTAATTTTATCTCGCGGAATAAAAAATTTCCTGTCTGTTCTTATATACAAACTTCTGGCGAATCTTACGCTCGTGGCCTTTTACCTTCTTCACGCGTGAATTTTGTGCAACAGCCGTGGCCGCCTTTGTCCGTCAGCCGCACGTGTAATGAAATGCGTCACATCGCTTCATGGATGTCGCATGATGAATTCAATGACGGACACGCGTTGTAACATCTGCATCGCGTTGAATTCTTAAAATCATTCCTGTTTTGGGACCGCGCAAAGGCACTTTCCAACTCAGCGATTCGTTTAACTACGGAAGAATAATTCCGTCAGTTAACGCCAATTCTGTTTAAGTAAATCCTGTCAACATCCTGAGGTTACTGCGTATTTGCGATGGAATTACATCCCATTCTCGAAGACAGCTGGCGTTTCAAACTCGAATCCGTCGATACTTAGCGAGTTTTATATTTATTTATTTAAATAATATTATATATACATATATATGTTATTTATATAATTATAATTACTACATTCTATTCAAGCTAAATTTTAATTAAGAAATCTCTACATTTTAATATAAATATAATTTATAAGAAATAACATGATTATTTAAATGTAGATTGAATTTGTTTCTGTAGGTGTTCGTACAAAAGATGTATACCTACTTTGTATGCATCGAGGTCCCGTATATGTTGAATTTAGTTACGTGACACTGTCCTCTGATTTTCCAAATTGACATTCCGAAATCCGACATCACGTACAAGCGAGATAATAAATAAGGCAAGTTGGTTTGTACAACCTAGCTGGTGTCAGCCGGTTGCCGTTCGCCGACGTTTGCATTTAATGCATATCTTCTTCGCTTGTCCTTGGCAAGCGTTATGCAATAACGTTTTCTTATTGTGTGCCGCATAGTCTCGGAGAAGGTTTTATAGCGTTGCAATTTAGCTATAGCTGGAGTTAGCATCGACGACAATTGGTATTCCGGGCGCGGCGGAACGCGGGGAACAATTGCCATCAATTTGCAGGCCGTCGTGGACACGCATTCCCCGTCGTTTCACATGCGGGAGGCATCTGCCTCCGCGTCTTGAAAGAGAGGGAGCCCCGTAGAAGAAAAAGCTCGGAGGGCTCGCGCTTCTTCGTGCCGTACACAATTTAATCGCTGCAATAAGTAACGACGCCGGACGACCGACGAATCTCGCGATTGCAAGCGGAAACTTTCCATTTTTCTTCGCAAAATTGAATGAACATTTGAACAAGTTTTACAAAATTTGTAAAACTATTGTTTTACAAAAACAATAGAAGAAGGAAAAAGGCAGACATCGCATGTTTAAGAATAATAATTGTTATTGTTTGCACAGAAAAGAAGAATATTCTTGATATAAAAATATCTTTAGTTTCAACGTGGAAATCTTGAAATAAGATCATATTGCGTTATTATATTAAACGATTATATTTAACGAAGTTGAAAGAAGCATTTATATAGTTCAACCAAGAAAAAAAAATGTTGAAATAAGACGTTGAAATTCTTATAAGCAAGATTATTGATAATCTCTTATATACGAAACAATAATCTTCTGATAAGAATTTCAACGTTTTATTTCAACATTTTTTTCTTGGTTGAACTATATAATTGGTTCATTCAAGCAAAATTTTTTCGTTTAACATAATCGTTTATAATAACGCAATATAATCTTATTTCAAGATTTCCACGTTGAAACTAAGATATATAAATATATACTTCTGTAATAAAATAATCAATAGAATAATACGCATTTTTAAAGCATTTGTTAAAATTTTTGAAACAATTTTCAAAAGTTCTCAGTTATAATTTCGTGAAATGCGCTGTATAGAAAATACATACGTCCAGCGCCACATATAATTATTATTCATCATCAACAAGAGAAACGAAAACGAAGCCCAAGCTGCCTCCAATTAATTACGCAAGATAATTAATTTCAAAATACGAGTAGTTGCCGCAGAGAATCTGGCGACCAATTCCGGATGCAACATTGTCACCGTCGTGCACGGCGTGTCTACTCGTCACGCAACGCGCGTGGAATAGAGGTGATAATCTAGTGAAGCGTAAGCCTGCCAATCGTGGAACACAGCCCGAACGAATCTATTCTTATGCAATTGAAGGCAGGCGGGCGTGCAAGCGGAATGCAATTCGCGCGAATGCAACGCACGTCTCGCATGTGTACGTAAGGCAGCGTTGTGTTATTACGTGGTCACGGTGTTACGTGTTTACGTCTCGCGTACGACGCCGACGCAATGTGCGTTGTCGTGTGCGACCTCCGTGCCATGGGTGCGCGAACCGCAGACCGCCGCTAATGGAGAATCGCGAATGGAGCAGCGGCTTAATTACCACCGTCAAGAAACTCGCGCGACATCGAGAAACTCGCGTCCGTTCTGCGTGACGCGGCATTTTTGCGCGAAAGTTTGTATATAGGTACGCGAATGCGCATACGAAATTACAGGCTCCGAATCGTCGACCGTTAATTATCAACGGGCAATCTATTGTGTTGGTTAACGATATTCTATAATTTCTAACTATATATAAAATGTCGGCAATCAATTCGTTATTTATTATACTCGTTTCCTTCGAATATCAATCTTCACTCTTTTGACGCTTTAAGTTCGATCTCTATTAGCTCGCTTTTAATTCTTGAGATCGTGTTGGTTACTCAATTTTCTATTTTAAATTTTAAATTCTCTCTTCTTTCTCAGACGGTATCTCATCAATTTTTTTCTCTCTTTTTATTGCTTATTGACGTGTGAATGATTAATTCCGCTCTAAAGGTATTTTCAATAGATCTCGGCATGGAAATGAAACTACATTTCGTTATTGCAACTTTTTACCCGACAAATTATCGAATCCCGGCTTACGAATACATACTGTAGGTATTATATTTCCACTGTAACTGTCTCGCAGTGCAAATGTTTATTCTGCCACATTCTCGGTACATGATTTCTGTAAACTTATACGTGCGCGCACAGACACATACGAGGACAGAAAACATACTCGGCCAGACACGGCAGTGAAAAATGACAGAGAGATCCGAATTTTTTTCTGATGACCACCGAAATACATTCCTGCGCGCGCGCTCGACTGAGCGTGATCTTGCAAATCCATTTTTTATTTCAAAATGTGATCAAACACGGTCCAAGCGAACGCTGATAGATAGAAGAGCCTGGCGATCGAAAGCCGATATGCTCCTTTTGATGCAGCGTCATGGAAGCGTCACGCGCGGGACACGTGAGAAAAGTGTTAAAAAACAGGATACGATTGACGCGGGTGTAATCGATGAACGAACAAACGCACCATTTTTATTCCGCACATCCTGACAACCGTTTTCAAAGAGCAGATACAACGTGTTAGGTGCAAGTCTTGTATCTTTGATGAATCATTACTTTTCTCGTAAATTTTGTCGGAATAATTATGGCAAAATACTTAGCTCTTCTTATAGCCACACGAAATTCGCAGAAACATATCTCTCAGGTGAATTAAGAAATAAACGTTTATTGACGTTTACATTGAAAATGATATACAGGTGAAAAAATATAATAATATAGCTGCACAATGTCCAATTAAAACTTAACAGAACTATATGGCTGTTTTCAAATATAATAATTTACGTATACAATGTCAAATTAAAATTTAACAGAACTATTTTCAAAAGATAGAAAGCATAAATTTTTAAATTATACACATCATTATGTAATACATTCTATTGTTTACACATTAAATTATACACATTATTGTAATACGTTATCGTGTTTCGTCTTTTACAGTATGCGTTCGAAAATAAAGTTTTGTTGGTGTTGGGAAATGGTGAAGTTGGCGGAGAAACGAAACGCAGCGTTGGCAATTTTTAATACCGCCAACTTCACCATTTCCCAACACCAATCAAACTTTATTTTTGAACGCACTCTTATTAATACTTCCAGAATATAAAATTTTAATTTGTATCCTCCAACTTTCCAAAAATTAATTCGAGGGAGAGAACCGGTGTATCTCTTTATATTTAATTCTAAAAAGTGACGGAATGCCGCGGAGTACGATGAGATGCAATTTCGTTTGCAGCTACGTTTCGCTGAAAAAAATCGCAACGTGAAATTAACAAGAAACATGTAACCGAAATACTCTATCGTCAAGTCAAATTGTAGGGGAATCACCTCCGGCAGCTCGAATGCATCGTCGCGAGGAGCAGAATGCGCGATTCCCCTCTTTTCTTTCTGGAAGACCCATCGAGCCCTTTGGCCCTCGGCGAAAATTACGCGATCGTGGCTGGTGGCTGCAATGGCGTTTGCTTCCGCACGAAGTGCATCGCGAAGTGCACGACAGCGAAGCTCGAGTGCCACCCCTCAAAATGCACTCGAAGCGGCGCGGCGGCGGTGCAAGATGTTACATGCAGCCGCCGTCTCCGGTGCTACCATGCGGCATCTCTTCCCGGGAGGGAGACATATCCCTCCTTTCGGAGAGAGAGGACACTCGTGGTTTTTCTCCCCCTCTACAGTGAAGGGCTAGGAGTGCGCGCCTGGATAAGGGCAAGGGCAACCAAACAAAGAAATCGACGTCGCGTCGTGCACGAGGGAGCCCTTCGCGCTGGCAGACCAATCTTGATCACGATCTCGCTTTCGGGCGTCTGCTTGAAACAGCCGATTCTTTTTTTAATCTCCTTCGAACCGTCATATCGAGGGTAGAGGTCGAGTTTTCGAGACAAATCTCCATGTAACGCTTTGTTAATCTGAAAATTTTAAACCGAATAAGTAATATCTATTTCGCCAACTAATAATTAACTATTAAAATCTTTTTATTTTAATCAACTCAATTGGCTAATGTCATGACAATACGACCATTGGTTTTGGTTCGATTATCGTCAAGACATTTCTCGACCATCACGGATTTTGGTCTGTTCATGTAATTTTGTTGAAAATTTTAAAATGCACATTTGAGAGAATATTTCAAAAAGTATTTGTTTGAATAATCCCGAACTCGACAATTAACGACAGGGATTGATACTCGGAAATAATTTCATCTTATAGCGGTTATCTTTATAATAAAAATCGATGATTTGCCTCTTTCGGAATATTATTTCTTCAATTTCCAGAAACAATTGGGTAATAATAACGTTAAAGTTCTGTAAAATTATGAACACTTCTACGATTTTTTTTTTTAATTCAATGAAGTAACGATATTCAAGTCATGATCAAAAGAGACGAGGGCTGTTTCATCTCCTCGGCGGAAGCCGGTAAACGCATCTCCCGTAATTATTTAATCTTTTTCCGCGCCCTGTCGACGCCCGCTTTCGTCTTCTTCCGGTCCCTCAATATCCCGAAGGGCGGGAAATGAATTTTGCAGGAAGCGTGTTAGGTGTCTCTTCATCCCTAGCGCGCTGGCTTGCACCCCTCTATTCCCGATTCTAGATCGAGTCAGGCGGAGTCGTTAGAGAATCACGCGATTCCGCGAGTCGTGCATCCGGCAAATAAAAGGCCCGACCGAGAGGATTTCTCTGAAGAGTTCGATCGATCGAGATCGATCGCAAGATGAGCGGTTTCCCGTATCGTGATCTCTCACTCACCACAGAGTCCCTCCGTGAAACCGACGGAAAATTGCAATTCAGTGAATCAGTTAAAATGATGTAGAATCTCGTACTTGGAAGGAAATTATTTTGCACTTGAATGAGAGTGCTCGAGATCTCTCGAATTATTAACGTGATTTTTAATAAAAGTGAAAGAGCACTGACATTTTAAAATAAGTACTTATTACTTTTAAATTTTTAATTAAAAAAATATCTAATAATATAAATTATTAAATGAATTGTATGTTAATCCCCTCCCCCAGTATAGTAATTACTTGAATAAGTTCTTTATATTTTTACATTTAAAGTCATGAAGTTTTATCCAATTATAATTTTTTATTTATAAAACTAGTTTAATTAAAATATTTAATTAAAAAATTAACTATTTAATTAAAATGTTCAATTAAAATATTATTTTAACTTTATCAAATAGATGGTAACTTCTCAAATCTGTGTTTACAGAAGAATCACGTCATGCAAAGACGTATAAATGCAATGATCTATTCTCTCGATCAAATACATTATTAAACGTCAGTTTCTCGCACGAAAACGCACTGACACGCTTTCGTATAACAGCCTTATAATAAACATCTCCTTTTCGTTTGTGTACGTATAAGATATACAGGACTAACCGCGACGGGACGAAGGATTAACGGGGCGGTCAAAGTCGAGTCCTCGAGGATGTCGTCCTTGCTTGCGCAGGGGCTTACACGCTCTTACGGTCGTTTACACAAGCGGACAAGTTACACGGTGGTCCAAGATAGGTCGCGTCGTGTTAGTGGCAGCTCCTTTTCTCCTCGAGGTTGTATCCAGTTGAGAGAACCATCGTCCTTCTCGTTGATCACCGACCCCATTAACTTGTACGGTGATGCGTACCGTGTCACAGATCCCGTGACCGTACCCAGTTTCGCATTTCCAATGGCGGGAGACCGTTGGACAGATAAGAGAGCGTTTTCTTAAATTGGGTTACAGCGCGATCTCTGCCGTACAAAACGATTATGCCGTACAATAGGAGAGACGAAGTCATAAATCAATTATCTGGATAAGAAGGGAGCTCGGCGACGAGATTGTGTCTTTTTTCCTGAGAAAAAAATATTGATTCTTTTTATTGAGAGCAATTTAGCCACTTTAACTTTGTTTAATGTAATATATTGTTTCGGTGGAATCTCTTGTGAGACGAAAGTAGAACCCTACTGGAAAAGTTCAATTGAGAACTCAATTAAAATTGTATTTGAGAACTTTGGTAGGAACTCTTAAATCTCAATTTGAATATTATATGACAAATAAAAATTTTTCCTTTTTTTAATTTGAAAATCCTAGTAAACACCAAGTAACATTGACATAATAGAAGAAAAAATGTCAGACATATATGTATAATATCAGATATAATTATAGGTACATATATGTGAATGATTATATATACATAATTATATAAAACTATAAATGAAATATGTCAATAATATATAATTATATATGTATAATTTATAATTATACATAGTTATATATGTTATGTATGTTAATTTTAAAGTGCGACCACTTTATTATAATTAAGAGTGGACTTCACGATACAAGTGAAGATACTAACCGATACAAAAGTTGTGATTTTTATAAATTGAGTTCTCAGTTGAGTTCTCAATTGAACTTTTTCAGTAGGGAACTTTTCAAGAAAAATAAAAAAGACGAACTTTAAGAACGTGTCAAGATATTATCTATTAATTTATAATTCAAAATGATGTTACATTATTACGTTAGTAATATAAAAATAATTATTTATTGACGCTAGCAGATTCAAGATTTTAACTTCGTCATTTTTATTATATGAGAGATTTTACACGAAGCAATCTCTGTTATAACGTATGTATTATAATGGTAATATATTTTAAAAACTAAATCATAATTTATTTATCGAATTATGTTCCATTTTCTCATAAAATAATTGTATTACTTATATTATAACGTGAATTAATTATATTTCTTATATTACGTTGAAACAATATATTACATGTAACGTATACCAGCCTCCATGGAGTGAAGAAGATCCTCCGGAATTCCGAACGTTTATTCTCCGTAGACTATTTTCTATTCAAGAAAGAGGAAATTTGTAGAGAAAGGTAGATGTCGAGCGGTAGCGATTTATGGCGGCGGAAGCAATTCTCCATGACAAACAACCATTTTAGAAGCGTACGTTGTTCTTCTCGCGTGCATGTCATCCTTTCTCGCGGCTTCCAGTCGATAGATACACCGCAGGTTTTCCCGACGCGATTGATACACGAATTTTCCTAGGGAATAGGGGATTGAGTTTTTTTTGTACAACAAAACGACAAGGAGAGAGAAGGAGAAATAGAAGAAATTCACGAGAGGAGAAGAAATTGAACTTTTTTTATAGAACTGGTAAAAGTAAATTTCAATGTTTGTATATTATCTTGGACTTTTTCTGAAAAAATAATACTTAACACTAGAACTACCGGAGAGTAATCCATATTTATTTCTACCGAAGAAATCTTAGAAAAGAGAAAAGAAAAGAAGAAAAAACAAATTAATAAAATTAATCATGCATTTTTAATTTCAATAAAAGTCAGGGAAATTTTCAGAAATTAGGATGTTTTAAAAATGAGTAATAAATTATTTAAAAATGTCAAACGGGTCATTTTGACCCCCTTGGTAATTCTATTGTTAAAGGATAATTAGAGAAATTTAAAAAGAGACAAATTATAAATATTGTATAGGCGATTTGCACAGAGCCATTTTCAGAATTTCTCTGTAAAATAGTAAGAAATCGTTATCATTATAACAGCATCTAAATATGTACCGGCTGGTGCAGTTAGAACGGAGAGAAAACTATTAAATTGATTATTAAGTCGCTTTCTACATCGCGCGGACGATTAACATTATCGCATTGCTATAATACCCGGCCGTTATACGAATTTTAATAACATGATATTATACACGCGACTAGAACAAAGCTCCGTTGTTGTAATTGTTATTGAATTTATTCCTTTGTTGCAACGCCATATTTGCGAACGGTTCGCGTAATGATTTATTATGGCGAATAATTGGTGAAAATCGCGGCGCGCGCTTCGGCTATATGTATAATCGAACACGACGAACTGTGTGACATACTTACCTGCACTGTAATTTGTCGTGCCCCAGTAATGTAAAAGGGTAGTTTTTTATTTATTTAACGAACGCGGTATTCATTATTTCTTCGAATAAGTTTCAATGACGGTCATTGAAACTTTTCCGACTATAGGCATGAACTCATATTCGACATCGGAAGTTTACGTTAAATATCTGAATTAAAGATAAATTAACTTCCAAGGCCGTAAGCAATAATATAATTCAAAGTTTAAATTAATGTAGAGTGCAATCTCGTAGTTATTTAAATTATTTCAAGTTTATTTACTTAAGTGACATTATGCACAGCTTATGACTTTATAGTATTAAATTGTCGAGGTACACTGCAAAACCATCAGCTTTACATTGAAGAAGAAATTGTGTTTTTCATGTAAAATTTAGATGACAAAATAAAATTTAGAACAGAATTTTTCCTAAGTAGGTATATAAGGTTCCAAGGAAAATTAAATATAAATTATAACTATTCGTTCAGATGAATATAAAAATGTAATTACATAATATAACGTCGTTCGAGGAATATTCAAGGAATTTCCTTTCTAGCTGTATTTATTATAATTTTGCTGCGAGCAAACCTCGTCTTGAAAAGCAAAAATATGTAAGAGGATCGAATAGGAGAAGAGCTGCAGCGCGAAAAGCACGACGACATCTCCTTGATTTTTTTTCTCTTTCCTTTTTTTTTTTTTAATTTTACGATTGTTTCGAGCGACCAGTGCGACCACACCGGCAATTAGATCGCACCGCTAACTTTTAATATCTGCCGCTAATAGCCCTTTTAACGGGGCGCCGTAATCCGATTTTGCGTTTTTACGTCTACGGCGTGTACGGCGACCCGGGGCCCGGGTTAATTGCGCTAATTGGACGTACGGTTGCGTTTAGTATCGTGTAAAGGTGTGCGCACGCCTAATTTCCCTTTTCTCCGCTCCTCCCTCCTTCCTCCCCCATTTTCTCCCGCCTTCGCTTTTTGTCCTACACCGCGTTGACTCGATTAAAAGTCCCTTTGACGGAACTTGCCGACTAAAATGGGCTATCTATGGAGAGAGGGAGGGAGAGGGGGAGGGATAAACGCGTGCGACAAAATTAATTTAGCGCAGTATCGTATTAGCTTCTCGGGCTCCGGCAGCGTTAAAATCCCACGCAAAAGTGCACGGGTGCGTTGCTGCATTGCAGTTTCGAATGGCAGCACACTGCGATAAAATCTCGCATCGGCCCAGAGGTTTGGACACGCTATCGCTCTGCTATCTCGCGCCTGCACGTAACCCCGCAAAGATAGCATCGTGCGTTTCGTGCACACATATATATATATATATATATATATATATATATATATACATATATTCACACGTACGACAATGAATTTGCCTAAGTATTCCGGACTTATCTGTTTGAAATTTTATCTCGATGGATGGAAAATCTCTCTGGCGCGTAAAAGTTTATAGGTATCGCCGTATCGACTGCTTCTACGATATTCGTGGTGAGCTCGAGAATCCTCGGGATTATAGCTTTGTCTGCTTTTTGCATTGACTGATTTGAGAACAAAAGAAGATAAAATGACGGTTAAAGAATAATTTGGGCCATTGTTTTTTTTATAGCGAACATGTAGTTCTGTTACGATTAAATTGATTATTTGTAGCTCTATTTATACATTGATTTATCTGTTTTCTGAATTAATTATCGTTAAATTTATCCATCTGGTTTAACATTCAGCATTCGATTCAGCATTATCTGACGATTCCCCCATTTAGGTACAATACGCGATTGTGTTGCAAATATTGAAACGAAAAGAACTGAATTGATGAAAAGAAAACGACGATTTGAAAGAATGTGAAAAGCGTGAAAAACGCGGCGTCGAAAGGTCAATCGCATTAAACTAATCGGAATTCGGAAGCATAGCGTACATTCCTGACCCCATATACCTCGATACCTTTATACACTTTTGTATTTTGAGCTTAATACCGTGAGGCGCGATAATTCCGTATAGTCGGCATTTCGCTCTTGTTTGAGAGAGATGGGCTCGCGAAGATAGGTAACAGGAATTTACATAATCCTGTTCCCTCGCGTCGTATAATATCGGGTGCGAGAAATTTTTGCCGAACTTTATCCGAACAATTTTGTTACCTCATAACTCTTTCGAAATCTCTTGAGAATAGTGATGGACGACAAGACAAGAGTTTCAAGATCTTGTCTTGTCTTGTCTTGATTTTTCAAGACAAGAACATAAATTTCTTGTGCTTGATAAAATAGAAACGAGACAAGATTTAACAAATCGAGCTCAAGACAAGACAAGACAAACTAATCAAGATTCTTGATTATTGACAACTAAAATTAGAAAATTACAAATATATATGTATATTTATACAGGGTGTCCCATTTTAACTTAGACAGCTGAATAACATAAAAAATTGCAATGTAATCAAAAAATGTTTTAGACAAAAGTCGTATGGTTTCAAGGGGGACATAAGATGGTGGCAATGATTTGACCTTGGATGGTCGTTTAAAGCTCACGTGAACGTTACCTCCAATTTCTTACATGCAACCCCCTATATTGTAGTATATCGTTTGAAAGGGCATAAAATAAGAAAATTTTTGGGGCTAACCAGAGGTTAATACGATAACCCGTTCGGGAGTTATTTAAGGTCAAAGTTGGAAAAAGTCAATTTTTGACCTTAAATAACTCCCGAACGGGTCAACGTATTAACCTCTGGTTAGCGCCAAAAATTTTCTTATTTTATGCCCTTTCAAACGATATACTACAATATAGGGGGTTGCATGTAAGAAATTGGAGGTAACGTTCACGTGAGCTTCAAACGACCATCCAAGGTCAAATCATTGCCACCATCTTTTGTCCTCCTTGAAACCATACGACTTTTGTCTAAAACATTTTTGATTACATTGCAATTTTTCATGTTATTCAGCTGTCTAAGTTAAAATGGGACACCCTGTATATATATATATATATAACTTTGTCCAGAAAATAACAGCGCCAATAAGAAACGCTCATCGAGAACAAACGGCCATAAAATTTGGACTACTTTCTTACTTTTCAATCTTTTCTTTGTATAGTGAAATCGCAAAAGTTGTCTGCATCGGCAAACCATGCTCGTGGAACGGTTAAATGCAATATGCAAATGGTTAAATCTATTAGTAAAAATTAAAGTCCTAGATTATCTAGGACTCTAGTAAAAACCAATCGCTAGAGGTGCGTTCCACTTAACGCTCACAACGCTCGTGAGCATCATTGGTCCTTGTTTAACATTTGACAAACAACAAGGATGAAATGATTCTATGAGCGTTGCGAGCGTTAAGTGGAACGCACCCTAGGTGAGCAGGCTGGCGTTCCAAAACTCAATCTGACCAATGCGGACAACCTTCTGACTCTCACTGTACAATACCTACCTTTCTTTAAAAAGTAAGTTTTTAGAGATTATATTATATCATTCTTTTTTGTATATAATAATGTTCAAATAATAATATTGTAAAGGAATATATAATATATTACACTTATACCAAATAATACCAAATAATACCAAAATTTGAAAGAAAAAGAAATTGTAATAATTAAGTCTTATTAATGAACCTTAATAAAGCCTTAAACATTAAATTTTAATCTCTTGAGAAAAAGGAAAAATATGAGAAATCCATACTTCGAGTTATTTTTGCACTATTCTACCAGGTTAGTCGAGAATCTACCTTTATTGTAAATTTCAACCTTATTTTATCTGCAATGAAAATTTTTTCCTCGCCGGAGAACTATTCTAGTACACGAATCTTTACTTGATTCATAAAAACAACGGAATAATCGACATATCTGTATAAATGTCGAAAGGTTTCTTAAAAACATTTTGTGAAATAACATCCTTGCAAAGAAAGTAACAAAAATGTATAATTTTAAAATACGTCTTACATCCTCCAAGAATCAATACATCTCCTCTTATTTGTCGTACAGATAAACTCTTCGGGAAGGAGCTTTATTCGCTAGGGGATATTTCGACAAAAAGACGTGCGAGTGCAAAAACAAAAATTCCCTGGAGAGTCGAGTTTCATTTAAAAAAGAAAATTGTGGAAGGCACATTCTTTTTGTTGAACGTAAACGTGATGATGCGACTTGAGGACTTTTATGAGCGTCATCGGCCATGTGTAGAGCCGCTTTGGAGGAAACACAGTTTTCCGGTAATACCGCGCATTTACTGCCTTTTCTTTTTACGAGTCCCGAGAAGTCTTGAAGAGAATTCTGTATTTTACGACGTGAAACGCGAAGGCGTACGATCGATACGCGACGTGCGTCGTCTTTTCCATCTCGGTTCCGCGTCTCTTGTCGGCAATTTATCTGTTTAGAGACACGGTGGTGTTTGCTCTCGCAAGACAAAACATCGCGCGCGAAAAGATAAGGAAAAGCGGTGGCGCGCGCGCAGGCTTTTTCGCGACGCGTTTCGGCGGTCCTTACAGGGCTCGTTTATTTCCTCACGCAAAAGAAGAATTCTAGGCTTCAAGATATACGTGGTGAAATTCGCGAGGCGAATTTCCTCGAGTTTGCCGAGGAAAGAGCGGTTGAGGAAAATAAGGACACTTTAAACATGCCTGTGCACGGCGCCCGGACGGCGGTATTATTATATTGTGGAAATTTAGTTAAAAGCAAAAATGTTAATTTTAACCCAACATATTAAAACTTAAAAAAAAAAGAATAAAAATTATTGTACTAAATTAAAGTTATTATACAGGACAGAGAGATTTAGTAGCAATAATTCATTTTAGTTTTCTGTTCTTAAAGAGTTAATTATATGCGCTAATTGTATGCAATTGTACACAGAAAAAACAGTATGGTTGACTCACACATAAATCTGGTTGTGCTAACCAGAATTTAGTTGAGTCAACCATACTGTTTTTTCCGTGTATCATCGATTGCAGAAATGGGCTCTACAGCTTCACGTTTATTTTACCATTTACCTACTATTCTACGCGTCTCTCTCTCTCTCTTTCTCTCTCTCTCTTTCTCTTTTTCTTTCAGCGGAGATCAACTTTCTTGTAGATATCGCTCGCGACCGCCAAGTCCTTGAAAAGAATCTGAACTTCTTGGAATATTTTATTACCTCATTCGCGAACTGCGGAAACTCATCTCTTTCAACTTACCTCGTACATCCAGGCCATTTTTCCTCTCTCCTCGCCCCTCATTTTATTTCTACGTTCTTCTTCCTAGCCTGCCGATAAGACATGTTTTTTATCGAAGGTGTAATGCTCTCCCCCTTTTCTCTCTCTTTTACACATGAAACCGCGCCAAAATTTGCTCAAGGACGAGTCTTGCAAAAACGTAAAACACAATCCTTCGCTTCGAACGACTTCGCGACTTCAATATTTCTATAGAATGTTCCATTCCCCTATCACTTAGCTGTATATTATATTCCCGTATGGAAATATATAAAGAGGAGAGAGAAATATCGACTCTTTATATATTTATACAGTCTCGGAGGAATTTAAAAATAAAATATTTTTTCTGCAAAGTTCAAGTTAGCAATACATCGATTATAATTAGAAAAGTGAATAGATCCTCAATTGATTTAAATAATCGCCAGTTTTTTACTTCTCCAATTAAAATGTAATATCTTTACTCTTTAATATCTTTATAAGAACGAGACTGTAATATCATCAACTACTTTGCAAATTACAGAAATTTATGCTCGTATAACCAGTTTTAAAATATATTTTTCTCCTTTTTGATTTAAATATATATTGCATTTGAGATGTGTCTTATTTTTTTTTATCGATTCAGCGAAGTGCTCGGATACTTTCCCCGAGGACATCCCCGGATTACTTTACGTAGAATTTTCGTTTTATCGGAGATTCTCGCTCAGGAGACGCCGGCTAATCGCGAAAGTTCGGGCATCTTCCTTCCGGTTAGGAAGGAACATTAATCGATCGAGTCATCGATGACAGAGAAGGGATTTCTTAATTCATTGCCCGGGTAACTCATGGAGTTCGCTGTTTGGTATATACATATATGTGTATGTGTATATAGGTATATAAAACTCTCGTTTACACTCCCGCCGAGCTGAATGTTGTCCGCGAAGAAGTAATAAAATCTATCGAGCCTGAATATCTTGTGAACGCTGTAACGTCGAATGAAAGATTACATCTTTAACGCGGTCGCACAGTTACTTACCTTTTCTTTTCATTAAAAAGCCATTAAAATACGTATATAAATTTTATTTGACAAGTACAAAAAAGGAATATATTACTTTAATAAAATAAAGCAATCTTTTCTAATATGACTTCTTATTCGACGCTCGATATAATATTTACAAAGAGATTATTCCACATTTATTTAAGTTGTTTTTTTATCTTATCCTCAAAATCAAGGGATCGATATTTCAGAATCCTCATTCTTGCGGATTACTCCGTGTATACTGGGAAAATACTGCAAGCTGTTGCGGAAAGGTCTGCCCCTTTCGATTACGAACGTTCCTTTCGGTCGAGAGAGCGACAATAAAGTCTGTCCGGAACCGAAAGATCCGGGTGAAAGATAATAGAACGGCTGAATCATGTGTTACCGACATGTTCGAATTTTCCGCCGATCCTGCGGATTAATTTAAGGTAGCTGTGAAATATCGCCGATATAAACATCAACTTAATTGTGAAGAGATAGAATCACTGCCATCGACGTATTCATCTTCGAACAAACACGGTCGCCGGTGTCAAATCAGTAAATTTTCTTGCGATCGTGACTCCGAAATGCAGTTAATTTTCTCGGAAATGCGTTCCTTTACTACCCTCGTAAATCTATTCACGTGCAAAAAGTGGAAATCTCCGTAAGTTTTACATTGAACTTCGAGGGATTATTTTTTTATAATTTTCTTTTTCTTTTTCCCCGCGAGTTAATAATTAATTCTTCCGCTGAAGTATTTAGGCGTGAAGCATAGGATAGGAAGTAGCTCGTAGATATTTAATATCCTGAATTGTACAGTTTTAATTTAACGTTTTGTAAGTAAGATATTTATTCGACGCTTGCTAAAAAAATAGACGAACTGATTTTCATTTAATTCGAAATAATTCGAAACTTCATAAAGGAATTAAATCCATCCATTCATCTGCACGATAATATTTCGATTAAACTTCGATATTCCAATTCTAATTTCCGATTCTATAATTTTAATTCCACACAGTTATAATTTAATTCAATTTTTTTAAGAATTTAGGAGTCTAAAAGAATCTCTTTTTTCTTTTAAGAAGACGTTTCGCTGCGAGTTTTAGAAATCGCTCTTCTGCAGTTGGATGCAAATATCCAGTGTGGTTTCCGCAATGGTATAGGATCGATGACTCACTCTCTTTTCTGTACTCATTAAACGCTCGTCCTGCCACTATCGTGTAGCGTGACGACAAAGGATCAACGTTAACCACGACGTAGGGCACGGCACGACACAACGGGGGTGTCTGCAAACCACCCGCGCCGTACCGAAATAACGGTGGGTTTCATGGGTTTTCGTTCCGCCCCAAGCAATTCGAGGGCCCGCCGACCGATCCGATTCCGCGTGACGGACGACCGATCGGCCCGATTCAATTTGACGCGCTTTTGTACGAGAACTAGCTTTGTCCCGCAGGATCTCCACTAATTAACTCTCTATCGCACAGTTGCGCCCGAACAACTACCCAAATAGTTACTACTAGCCGTACTTCACTATCGAAGTCCTGCGGCTAAAAGCATATGTCAAGTTAAGCATGTTAAAAGTAAATCGAATCGGCAATTTAAACAAGCTTCTGCTTTGATTTTAAAATGATATTGAGATATTGATTAAAAGATATATATCTATTATTAAATAAAAGAAATATAATTTAAATTGTCGATTTAGAATTAAATTACATTAATAAGAGCTAAAAAAAATAGACGAATTTATTTTTATTTAATTCGAAATAGTTCGAAACTTCATAAAGGAATTAAATTCATCCTTTCATCTACACGATAATATCTCGATTATACCTACACTTCGAGCGATATTCCAATTCTATAATTTTGAAATTCCGCACAGTTAAAATTTAATTTGATTCTCTTAAGAATTCTATGAATAAAGAGAGTGCTAATTTTTGAAAACAAATAAATGTTTATTCGAAATATTTTATACAATTTTAAATCGAGGCAGTACCTATAATTGCAATTGAGAGGATTTGAGTAGTTTGCGATATGATGCTCCATTTTCGCATCACGAGGAGTCCAGCGGAGCCTCGAATCGATGCAACTTGACTAATACGCGATCGTAATCGCATCGTTGGCGCGGAAGATTGATGCGGCTGATCGTGAAGGCTTAGGTAAATCCCCACGGCGCGTATAAACGGTGGTTTAAAACTTTGCCGTGTTATACGGGGTCCGAACGAACGAGCGAATTAACGGAAGAGAGAACGAAATATACAGCCGACGGTTTCGCGTTCGGAGTGAGGATGGTTAACCCTCGGAGAACACACCTATTTTTTCATTCACGGAGAACACTGGGTCAATCTGTAACCCTACACACACTTTGATCGTCCACCATTTTAAATTGACCTGACAGCTTGAAAAAATTTCCAGATGTACTTGGAACATTGTTAAATCAATTGATATAAATAAAAAGTGCCGTTGGAATTATTTACATATTTAAAAAAATTCAAAAAAGAAATTATTTTTTTGAAAAAAACGTAATTTACGACAAAAATTTAATTTTTTTTATTTTTAATATTTCTGGCTAAAAATTTAGCATTTTTAAAATGCTTTCAAGATATTATGATAAAACTCGAGGTAAGGGTCAAATTGACCCTGTGCTGTTCTCCGAGGGTTAACAGTCCCATTTTACACTCGCGCACATATGTAATATATGTATACTAATTAATTCGAGCACGTTTTGTTGCGGAAGCGGCCCATACTCGCGATTATTATCTGCACAATTGCGGTCGCAGTATGCTGGCGCGGGCAGGAGGGAAGGGAGAAGGAGGATCCTTCTAATATTGTCTCGAGATAATTGGATCGGCTCTCGTTGAATCGACAGCAGTCGACGGGATATGGATGGCAAGCTCCACACCGATCGCGGCGCGGAATCCCGCTGGAAAATTCCCAAGATGTGGAACGTTTGCATAAGGTCGAAAATTATATAAGGTCGAAATTTATACACTCTTATCCATCACATTTATATTCAAATTTATACTCTTTGCCGTTACATTTTTTTTTTTTTTTTTTTTTCAAAGAAGCAGCGACTAAGTGGAGAGAATGATGCTTCACAAGGATACTGTAAAAAAATTATGATGCGATAACGTCGCGGATTTCAGTTTTGTTTTTTATACATTTTTAATCCTCCACGAGAGAATAACTGCGTAACGTGGACGATTTTATTTTCTCGTAAAATAATTAAACAGCGAGATGTGAAATCGCGACGCGGCTCGAATTATCGAAGCTCTTCGGGCCCGTCATTCGCAATGCATTCGCGACGGAAAAGCGTGTCAATAAGCGCTGACAGTGGCACACACTCGTGAACGAGATTATTGACGGAGTGATCGCGAGACAGTTTAGGCGGGACGTATTTCTCTCTCTCTCTCTCTCTATCTCTCTCTCTCTATCTCTCTCTCTTCCTCTCTCGCTTTATCCGTTCATGACTCTTCGAGGATAAGCTGAATAGGATCGTAGTCATTGTCAGAGGTTCTCGAAGCCGCTCGTGGCACCTGTCGTTATCTTCTGTTATCTCTATCTCGCTTTATTTCTCTTGAGAGGGCCTCTGTCTCTCTCGATCAACGATTCGCCTGATTTATGAACTCCTCCGAGCCGTCAATTGCGCCTCGATATCGGCGCGATATACTTGACCACTTCGATCTGTCGTCCGCAAATCCGCGTTGCGCGAAAAAGAGCTTTCGACACCGCTATCGCGATCCACGAGTATACCTATCCATGGAAATAGGAGTCGAAGTGAGTGTCGAAATGAATCGAGTGCCGTCAGCACCATGGTCGAGTGCTGGTTGCACCGCTATTCACGATCGACAATGTTGTATTAATCAACGAATTATATCGAGCGTTGTAATCTTTCGCCGCGAATGAGTTCCATCACATTCTTCTTCTTTCTCAAATTTATTCCAATGCGTTCTACTTGACGTTCGCGACGCTCTGAGAATTATTTCATCCTTTTATTGTTTGCCAAATGTTAAATAAGGACGAACGATGCTTACAAGCGTTTTGAGCTTCAAAGCACCCCCATCAGTAGCATATGATGAGATCATGAATGAAAATTTTGGCGGCTCTACTTCTCGCTCGTCTGCTACTTCCGCAACAGCATCCTTTTGCTAAGGCCAAAGTCGTCATTGCCAAGGAAATTTGAAGAATCGCCAAATCCACCTGATCGCTGCGACGCCGCGGCTAACGCGACTCTTGAATTTCCGGATTGTTTTCTAGATAAAGGAATTAACTTTTCCGCGGAGCGTCTGTCATCACGGAGCGTCGACCGGTCGAGTGCTGTCATCGCCAATCTCGCGATTTTCACCTGGTCCGGACGAATCGCGGGACGCTCTGCGGTGGCAATTGCGCGAATATCGGATAGAGAAGGGGAAGGGGGGGATCTCTGCTTTGGAAATCGGACGATGGTGCTTCAAGCTGTCGCACGCATGAGCGCGACAATGACTCAAACAATATCATCCGCGACACCAGTAGAGACAGTATGTGAGAGCTGCGTTTCAATATCATGAAATATTTTTCCCTCAGTAATTTGCGCGCGAAGGACAAATAAAAATATACAGAAAAAAATCGAGGAAGGAGGAACAAGAGAATGGATTTGCAGCGCCGAGAGATTCGAGATAACCGAACACGAATTTTATTAAATTGAATATGAATTTAAATAAATCGGAACGCGATTTGTAATTTATTTGTATAATAGCAGTGACGCTGTGATATATTTATTGTATTTTATATTAGAGAATTTTATTTTACAATATATTATTCTATATTTATAGAACTTCATTTTATAATACAATAAACACATAGGCTCATATTCTGAACTCTCTTTTATCTATAAAAGCGCTCTTTTATAGATAAAAGAGAATTCAGAATATGGGCCATATTATCTATAATAATATCATAATTGCGATGCAAATTTTTCGGAATCATCTGAACTTGCATTTTATTTATCTTCATTAGACTACAGTTTTTAATCAACAAAAATTGAGTTTTTTTTTTTTTTTTTTTTCACCGTTGTTATCACACGCGTTTTGACAGGCTCTTTGGCATTTCGTTCAAAATATGCGATCGACACCTCAATTCCTATCACTTCCTGTCGTAAATATCAGCCGCGAGACATTGACGTTGCTTTACAGTTTACAGCAACAATTGTCGTGCTGCCGAATGCGTTACAGCTTTCTGGTACCATTGAAAATAAATGCGAGTGTTGCGGTGCGTGCACGTGCACTAATTAACGACGCATTGACGCTAATGCTTTACTCGCGATTGATCGAGCACGCCTGTTCGAGGAACCGCGAAATCGAAAGTGTTTATGAATACATTCCAATGACAGCTAATTACCGATGTTTTTGCGCTCCCATTTTACACCATTGTAACCTCTGCCTCGTTTATTTTTGTTTTCAACTTCGCAGCGTGTTAGTACACGCATATTTGTGGGCCACCTTTTCGTATTTGCTATTCTCTCTCCCTTGCCTTGATCTCATTAGCCCTCAATAACGTCACGGAGCAAAAGATTTTGTATTCGCTGACGAAAAATGTACCGTTGTTAATTTGGCATAATTTCACCTGATGTTACGCCGCTTTTTTAGCGTCTGCCGCTAATATTTTCCGCTTGATTTTTCTTTCTAATGTACAGAGAATATTTTTTGCATAGTCATCCCCGGTATTATCTCATCCACGAATATTACCATTCTTCTTGATATAATTTACCTCATAACAAAAGCCCGACGCTCTGCTCTTTATATAATTTTATATAATTTTATATAACTTTTATGTAATATTGGTATAATTAAATCTGTTTATATAAATACATTTGAGTGATATATTTCGAAACTTATACAATCTTATTAATCTGCTAACGGTTAAAAATTTTAATCCGGGTGATTAGTATTTCTTTAATTAGGTACAGCGCATACATGCCTCTTGCACGAAAATAAATGTCGAATTTTTAATTCTTTATTGAGTGGATTCAGAATAAATCGGTATGGTCCGTCGTGAGAATTAGCAGATACGTCCTCGTTAATTAACTTGTTAATTAATTAACTCGTCGGATTATTTGCACAACACATTGTCGACTTTTGCGATAAAAAAAAGGGGAAAAAAGATTGTCTCGACCACCCGTCGGCTTTTTCTCGTTCATTCGCGTCTATGCATTATTCGAGTGTTATATCGGGCAAATGTAAAAGCACCGAGAGGACGAAGCCGGCGAAGTAGAGTTGAAAGTGGAAAATTAATATCCTTGGATGATCTATTGTTTCATTTTACGGTTTATTCGTTTTACCGCCGACTTCTTATTGTCGCGCGAGTAAATTCAGTTCACAATTTTTTCATGAGCGCTTTCCGCTTCGCGAATATAATCTCCTCGCTGAAAATTATATTATATTTTATAATTTTAGTTACTTTGGCTACTATTACTCGGCACGAATTATTTATAAACAAAATTGGTTCTTTAGTAACCAAGTCTTTTTGAGATAAATTTTTGCATCTTATACATAACTTGGTATTTTAATTATTTTTCTATTAAATATTTTATTTTGATCAATTTTTTCTGTGTTTCTGCATTTACACCTCAAGAAAGATTTCGAAAACTTCAGAAAATCTACTTTTGTTTACGAAATATGTTTGAGTACCACATAGGCCGGTACCTTTCTCGCGAATAAATCATATTAAAGTTACGATTATGTCAGCGATGGCGGCGTGTCGTTCCTCGGCGAAATTTACGAACTTGCGAAAGAAGAAAATTGCGAACGGTGCAGGGACGATTACGAACGAGCTCGGTCGCATCTTCTGCTTGAAAATTTGCGTCCACTGTTGCGATAAAAATTGCCCATTTTTATAGGATTTGTCCCGTCCCAAGAATTAAATTTTTACACATTTTATAGTGATCATAAAAATAAAGAACTATATATATAGTGCTAGTGTGCTACCGCAAAATACGGCTTCTTAAGGAAATTTCTTGAAATAATTCTCATGGCATAAAAGTTTTTTTTCTTTAGGTCTGCTACTTAATAGAGCAAATTATCACGGATAATAAAGTTTTACATTTATAGCTATTGTTGAATATGTCAAATATATTATTAAAATGCTAAATATTGTTTTACATTAGTATATTAATTATTATATTATACAGCAAACTAAACATATTAATTATTACCTATAATTAGAATTTTATTGTCACGACGTAAGATCCACCAATCTCTTCGAGTTCTACTTCATTCTTCACATGTTAAACTCTTTCTCTTCGTTTCTTCTTAAAGACACTGGAGTTTCTAAACTGCGTCGTAACTTTTTAAAAGTTAAAATTACGACTTTAAATTTCGGCATATTTTATCGCAGTGGAAGCGGCAGCGCAAACGTCACACGTGATTATTATTAAAGTTGCCAAAAGACAGTGTATTAGTACGACGGCGGAGGCAGCGAACACGACGTCGTAAAGTCCATTCATCAAAGTTTCGGAGCAAAACACTCACAGGGGATGCTTATACACGGGAGAAGGAGGCATTACACGGCCGAAGTTTACCAAATTTGCCTTGCTCTCGGTGGCTTATTGTCACCGCAGAATTTGCATCGTTCTCTCCTTCTACCTATACCGCGTTGCTTTCTTCAATTACTAATTGTATGTTGTATAAGTCGTTTCGTATGTAATATTGCATTCTTTTCCTCGTAAAACGTCGAAATTGCACACCAGCAAAACAGAATTATGTTAAATGCATCGAATTTAATGAGAAAGCGCAAGGAAAAAAATAGTCGAATAAAAAGTATACCTATATGAATACGCAATATAAGCATTTAAAGGACGCATGATAAGAAGAATTTTAACACTATATATATATATATATATAGGTATTTAAGAATTTACAAATATCTATATTCGTCCTCCTCTATTTGAATATCTTTTATTTAAAATCCGTTTTTAAGGTCAAAGGTTCATCATACTTTTTTCTTAAATTAACAAAATATTTCACAAGAGGGAAGGAGAATTATTTCAATACGGTTTGAGACTCGAGCAAGGTTCTTTCGTGCGTACTTATGGTAATCGCCGGATTATATTCGACAGACTGCGCGCTTTGATCGCACGGGAATTTGGCGATTAGTTCGATGAAATATGCGATCGATTTTTCAAAGGATAATCCTCGCGGAAGGACGGGCGATTCGGTCGAAACTCATGTCTCCCCGATCGCGGGCCATTAATAAAGTAAGCGCGCGCGCTTTAAAATGCTTTAATTCTACGCCGCGCGCCGGGTTGCACGCTCCCGGTCTATATATTCATCACGGTATATCTCTCTCGCTTCGCGATGTTCATTACCGATTGGCCGCGTAATGAATGCGAGACGATGCTGAAGGCGCGATATTGATGGCGTGCGCGGATGCGGTTATACTCTCCGCGAAATTAGATGCGCCTGAATGCACATGGATGAAACTGCACGAGGCAAATTGTTTCCTGCATGCTGACTAATTGTGGATGCATCGATAAATGATCTGTTAAATGTCAAGTGAAACGCGATTATATAGCTTTTGCGCCGGCCGGCTTTAATTAGGTCACCAAGAAATCGAGAGAAAGAGAGATTTCAGACGATTGCACTATTACTGCGCTGCATTAATATACACATACACAAAAATGATTTTGTTTGAGATCTATATTTGTTTCTCTTCCTCTTCTACTTTCTTTTCTCTGTTTTTTTTTTTTAGTCTCTTAGTATTATTCTTTGCAGCTAAATAGATTTCGACGGGTTCTTGTACATTTTCTTGCTACGCGTCTCTGCTTCCGAGGAACTTTTATTCGAGCGCAAGAGAATTCTTTCGACGAAAGCCGACGCCGATTATTACCGTCTACATCTTGTCTTTCGACCTCGTATCGACCCAAGAATTATATTAAAATGTATACGAAAGCGTTAAATTAAGGCGGACAGTGAGAAAACTCGGCGCTCCAGCGAAATATGCGCGCTCGTTTTAAACTAAACGAACGCCTGCCCCATTTTATCCGAGGCGAGCCGTAACAATCAATTTACCTATTTGTCCGGACGCCTATTCGCCCCATTAATCTTCGTCGGTTGTCTAACGGTCGCTAAATTGTCCGTGCGCGAGCGCGCGCGCGCGAGCCCGCGGCTGATTCCTTTTTCTTCATTTGTCCGTCAGATCCGGGACTGTTCTCCCCATTATTAACATATCAGGTACAGGTCAACCGTGCGTTTACCATTTTTTCACATTTACAACCAACCGAGTTGCAGTTGGATTTAATTAATGGAAGCGCGTAGTTCTTCATCAACATCTTTAAATATGAATACCGAGAGACGAGTTTTCGAAAAAGAACGAGACTGTCAAGCATACGTAACGCGCATCGAAAAACCGCGCTTTTGCTTCATCGCACAGTCTTACGTAATTGGTTCGTATATGTATATTTATTTCAATTTGTATTTGAAAGGAAAATATTGCAAATATTATTTTAAAATATTGTACAGCATGTTTATACCTTGGCATACGGTTTTTCTATTTTTTTTTCTGACTTTCTCGCGCAATCATGTCCTCGCCTCGCTCGCATTTCTTTCCGATTCTTTCACGAACGTTTATTATTCTGGTATATTACAAAAACGTGTTACGCTAGACTATGTAAAGACGACGTGGTGTGTGCACGTACGTGTGTATGTACCTACGCCTGCGTGTGTCGCTTGTGCCGAGGAAAGACGATCCACTCGAGGACGACGGAAGGAGTGATCGATAGTGAATTTACAGCGAGAATTAATATGCTTCCGCCACACGGGGGTCACGTCGATCCTGTGCGTCGCCATTCACCGTCACGTACTTGAAACGACCGTCTTTTAATCTCGCGCGGCGAGAGAGATATAACCGCGGTAATCTCTCATCCGCAAAAACGTTATTCGGGTCACGACGTTAATTTCGCTATTACGTCGTGCATATCCCGCGGCCATAAAATTACAATGAAATTGATCACGAACTTCTTCAAGCTACGAAAATTTCGAGATCTAAAACCGGAATCAGGGATAACTTCGAAACATCCTACGTACGCGCAAATCTAACGAGAGAAATTGAAATTTAGAGCGTATTCAGAATCTGCACGCGGCGCGCTAAATATAACTCTTCGAACTATTCTATTTCTATATATATTCCAAAATTCGAACTTCGACGTTTGTAGACACGCAAGTTACATTTGCGTCGTTCTATATATTCGCGAAACTTGTTCGGTAAAAGTTGGCACACGCGTATTTTCGCCCCGCGGTTTCGAGGACTGCGCGAGAAGTTATAGGTACCAAGTGCGCGCGGGGAATCGCGCGAGAATTGCATCGGAAATGTAGATTTGCCCACTGGAAAGGTTCCGCGATGCATCGATCAGTGTCGGATCGGTTCGCCTAATTAAGCGATATGTTCATCGTTTTAATAAAACAGGCACGTAAACGCGAGCGATGATGAGCCGCAGCGATACGCGTAATCATCATCGTGGAATGGTTATACCGGGCCCCGTTTCCCATTTCCGATATTACCCGCGAGCGGCCGTTAATAATGTAAATTCTCGTGGCCGGCTTTCTGTCGACGTAAATCGCGCGCATTGGCGCAAATCGGATCGCTTCATCAAAAGTTGGATAAGAGTTAATACGGTGATCGTTACAGTTAATACTGGCATACGCGAGCTGGATTAAATAAATGACAAAATTATAAATAATTAGCATAAATTTATGTACAGGAAGTTTATTTCTCGCGAAGGTAATAAATAAAGTATAAAGATCATGTTTTTAATAAATATTCATAAGTTTAATAATAATGAGCTGAAATATTTGTGAAAAGATACATAAGAAAATAAACAAAATCAGGAAAATATTTTTAGTAATGATGAAATAATTATATGAGAATTATTAATATGTTGATATTTGTAATAGGAAACTTACAAATTAATATGTTGATATTTAATAGGAAAATAAAAATGTAGGTGCAAATAAGAATATATAATAATGTAATTAAATATTTAGAGTTCTTCTTACAAAATTAATACATATTTTATTAATTATACATATAATTATATTTACATGTAGGTATATACAATAACTTTGATATATGAAACTGATAAAATGTACTACACAACAATTACCTATAATTAATTAATTTTTAAAAGGCAATCGACGAAAATAATCTTTTAATATAACATATAAACAAACAAATATCTATGATTGTGCCACAGATGTCTTAGTTTATTCTCAAATTTTCAAAAGAAATTCGTAACAATGATATGATTTGATCAGTTTCGTGAGTTACTTACTGTATATGTATACAGTATACACAATAGATTTATACGTTAGTAATACAGGGTGTCTCTAAAGTCTGACCCATGTCTCCTGGATCTCGAAAACGGCTTCAGATATGGAAATACGTTTCAGACAAAAGTTGTAGGATATTAAGGACAGATGATGAAAATATGGATTTGACCCTAAGTGACCTTTTCAAGACCAGGCCAATGTGATCGATGTTTTCTTAAATAAAACCCCCTCATTTTTTATTGCATATTTTTGTAGCCCTTGTCGAGACGTTTTCAAAACACTATAATGAAACTCTTTTTTGTTAAGAATTTCCTGAAGTATTTTAAATTATATCATGATATTTTTAATACAAAATATGAAATATCTCGTAAAGTATTCATTTTTCGATGACTTTACTTTGATACTTTTATATATACGTAGAATAATGAAAGGAATCGAATTTCTGTAAAAAAAAAACAGAAAAAATTATTTTAAAAAATTTGATTGCATCTTGCAGACGCATTCAATTTAAAAAAATTGTAAATGTGAAAATTAATATTATTATTCGACTTCTTTCATTATTCTACGTATAAGAGTATCAAGGTAAAGTCATCAAAAAGTGAATACTTTACCTTTATGAAATATTTCCCATTTTATATAAAAATGTCATGATAAAATTTGAAATATCTCAGAAGATTCTGAACGAAAGAGAGGTTTTGAAAACGTCTCGACTAAGGCTACAAAAATATGCAATAAAAAATGGGGGATTCTATTTAAGAACATCGATCACATTGACCTGGCCTTGAAAAGGTCACTCACGTAAGGTTACCATAATAAAATTTTCAGAACTAGAACTTATAGTTTAAAAACCCCAGACATTTCGTTTGCTGCCCCGGACACATACAAAAATGCACACACACACATACAAACAGTTTAGCAAATTAATTATAATAAATAAAAAATTATTTTACATCTTGTTTTTATTATATTATATACTTAAGGAAAAATGAAACAATTAAATTTTTGATAATTTTTTACTGGAACCATAAACTGATACATACAAACATACATTAAATTATCATTTTAAATTGCACTTGCACATTACACATTGCACACTAACTGTTATAATTTATAACTTACAAACTATGTTCACGTGAACATAAGAACATAAAATAACATAGGAACAAAAAAAATAGTATGGGGAAAAACAAAAAATCCTTAAGAATCCCCTAAAATCCTCTAAATAATTTGATTTTGATCCCATAACAGTATATCAATCTTTTGCACATAGAAACGGACGGACGGACATTGAAACTCATTTTTTGTAGGGACCGTGAAACATTTAAATCCGTCAAAATCTTAAAGATTTTTTTCACCATTACAAAACTCTCTTTACTCTTATGATCGCTCATAGGTAAAAAATGTGTTATTAATTTTTATCAATATATTTTTAGTTCTATTGCAAGTAGCGATTTTAGCGATATCGAAATCTTGAAATAATAATTTATTCAAATTCATGGTGCAGTCGAGAGATATAAATGACATGTGGTGATATATTGTATGATATCCAATAGTTCCTTCAATTGCGCGGACATTGTCGTTTTCGGGTAATTTAGAAAAAAAACTATCAATCTTTGAACAACTAGCTTGATTTTGATCCCATTGTTTATGTTTGTTTGTGCCTAAATGTTCAGTAATATCATACGAGCCTTTATTTGCGATTGAAATGGTTGATGAACACAAAGTACAAATTATTTCCCAATCATAATGTCCACGTTTCATAAATGGATATTGTTTTTGCATTTTTGCACTGAAATTACATTTCTTCTTTGGCATCTTATTGTTTCTGAAAAATATGAATACATCTACTTATAGCTGAATCTAACCTCAAATTCATCGATAAAACAGTACTGCGTTATGCAGGATCCCCTTAAGTCTTAAGTACAAATATTTTTTACTTACATTTATAATAATTTTAATTAATTATTTGCGGGGGCTAGTTTAATACTTAATACCTATATATTTATCTAATTTATACTGTGTAGACTGCACAAGAAACAGCATGACCAGTTGCTCATTCTCTTTAAGGTTAAGGCTCTCTGTTAGTTTTCACTGATGTCAGATTCGAGACACACGACGCGCACGCACAGAATCGTATAGCGTTTTCGATTGTAGTGGATTTTATCGACACAAAGTCGATTAATAACGTTTGCCAATCATAGCTATTTATTTTTTAAAGAAATTGCTGTGATTGGTCAATGACGTCATTAATCGACCTCGGGTCGATCAAATCTGTTTTATTCGAAAACGCTAGTAGTGGAGCTATAAATATTTTTAAACCCCGGACCAATCTTGGACATTCATAATTACCCCGGACACATTCGAAAAATCCTCCCGGACGTCCCCGGACGTCTTAAAAAAAGAGGACGGTGTCCGGGGAAAAGAGGACGGATGGTAACCCTGTCTCAGGGTCAAGTTCATATTTTTATCATCTGTCCCCTTTAAAATCCTACAACTTTTGTCTGAAACGTTTTTTTATATCTAAAGTCGTTTCCGAGATCCAGGGGGTTGGGTCAGACTTATTTAGAGACACCCTAATATACATATTATACGTACGTCTATAAATTATGAAGAGAAATATTTATGAAGTGAATTTGAGTGGTGTCAATAAACACAATGCAAGAACCTTCTCTGTTGTGAGTTTTGAGATATATAAACATCAAATATATAAAAGACACATATACACAGACATCGAGTAAATAAAGTAGGAACACGCTTGCAATAAAACATAAACAGACATTTCGTGCGGCGAGTGTACCGTAATTATGCAGTCGTTGCCGTAGAAATAATTCAGCGGTATTGCACGAAATGATTAATTCCGCTTGTACATCACAGCTTCAAAGATCTTGAAGTATTGATACGAATTCTACAGAAGTCGGCGGTGATTCTGCCTTTAGAGAGAGAGAGAGAGAGAGAGAGAGAGAGAGAGAGAGAGAGAGAGAGAGAGAGAGAGAAAGAGAGAAGGAGGTACTTTTAATTAATTTATGCCGCCGCTTTTTATTAACTTATGCCGAGTACTTGCGTTATTTCGTGCATTTGGAGTATTTTCCAACGGTGACAAAAATAAAAGGGAGAATGATCTATCTCTCGAAGAGTCGCAAAACTTTTCGTATCTTCCGTACGCCGAACTCGCGGCTGCCGCGAGAAACTTGAGGCTTGTTTTACTTGCGACCTCGTGTAAATAGCAGCGAGCCCGCCGAAAGCGAGACAGCGGTTTCTTGTTCGCGAAGCATAATTGCGAGGAAGACAACTTAGAACGGAAGAATTGTGATAATGAATAAGCAGAAATAAGATACTCTTGCTTTTAGCGAGATTTAATTGCTTCCAGAATATACTTATGAATACTTTTTTTTTTATTACTTGTAAATAATAAATTATATATGATACGATATTTTTTGTAAGATACTTGAAAAAAAGGGTATCAAACGCGTAAAGATTTTGTTTCAGCCAAACCAGGCTGAAAATTTAAATCTTCTTTGAAATAGCATTGAAATTAGTGTGTTAGACAATTCACATTTTCTGACGGATAATAATTGTTAAATCAGAATAATTAAAATCATATACTTAAACAAGGAAAGAAGTTTTACAAAAAGATGAGATATACATATTTTAGATTGAAAAGTCCTTCAAAGCGATATAAATATTATAAATTATACACTTTTGCTTCATATATAAATTATTACATATAATAAAATACAAGATTAAAGTTCATTAAAAGATTACTTATTATTACGCAATTTATAAAATAAAATACATACAAGTTGCTATGCTGTCGTAATGTAAACTCAAATCGACTAATCGTGATATTAGGTATATGTGTTTGGCTAATCCGCGATATTACTCCGATCATTGATCGAACATGTTGACGCAGTCCTAAAATAGTGCGAGCGCGACGCATTTCTATCGCTCTTACGTGGCGATCGCGTGTTTCTAGGTAATCAGTAATAGGCAAATACTTGAGCCATGTGGGCACAATCGATCAACGAAGTTTGTTTAGAGTTTATCGGAGCCGGCGCGTCGCGGGGCGGATCGTCTTGTGTGGCGAGCGCTGCGTAAATATTTACCGTTTATGTCGCCGCGTTTGTCCTTCGCATCGCCGGATCGATCGATCGATCTCTCACGTCTCACACGGGAATATTCCCTTTGTTTTTTTTGCAGCCTGAGATCCGAGCAGCCTAGCGGCCTGGACACGGGCGGGGTTCGGCTGGAGCTGAGTAAGGCCCTCGATCTCTGGGCCAGGAATTCGAAGCTCACCTTCCAGGAGATTAACAGCGACCGCGCCGACATTCTGATCTATTTCCACCGGTAAGTTTAATTTAAATTGAAACTCAATCAATACAAGGTCTATATTTATCCTGGCCTATATATTTTGGACTATTTTGCGATTGAAATTGTTTTAACGTTTAGAACGTGCTTGTTATATTTCTTAACAAATAAGTACTTTTCTATTGAACAGAATTAGAATAAATTTAATTTATATAATTATTAAAATTATATTATTATAGAATAAATTAAAATTATTGTACATTATTATAATCCTAATATAAATTCAGAATAATTATTAAAATCATTATTATAGTAGTATGAATCAATAGATTTTGATATTTACGATGATAGAAATTAGGATTGAGCGTTTGGGCTCCAGCCGTAACTTTTAGAAATTCCATAACTGCGCCACACCGACGTTCGAAATTATTTGCACCGCATGTGTGATATAATCATAACGCCACATAACCGTGTAAAATCGCAAACTCGCGATAGACGTTAATTTCAATAGCGACTGACGATCTTGTTCGGCAGAACGCCAGATAATATTCGCTGCGCATTGTTCAGGGGTTATCACGGAGATGGATATCCGTTCGATGGCAAAGGTCAAATCCTGGCGCACGCGTTCTTCCCGGGCAAGGATCGTGGCGGAGACGCACACTTCGATGAGGAGGAGATATGGATGCTGGAGGACGAGAGCAACGAGGAAGGTAAATGGATTGGAATATTTCGGTGGTCGAGAGAGCTCACACGTCAATATTGCTCAGATCTCTCCCGCGGATGATTGAAATGCACGAATTTAGTTGAAATGGCGAAGTTATGAGCGATGAGGGAAGGAAGAGAGAGAACAGACGAGAGTTACTTCTAATTCTACTATTTATTCCACACTGAGAAAAAATTTATTATTTGCAAGAAAATTGATTTTTATGAATTTATAGTTTCCTTCATTCAAAGAAATATTAGGTAGATTTGAGAAAATATTATAAATTCAGATAAATCTTTTCTGAAATCTGCCTAATGGTTCTTTGAATTAAGGAAACTATAAATTTATAAAAATCAATTTTCTTGCAAATAATAAATTTTTTAGTGTAATTTTTTGTGGCGAGTGAGCAAATTACTCCAGTTTTTCTCGGATCTGCTCGAATTGAAAGGCCGAACTCTTCGATCGTTGCAAATTGGCCAAACATCGACTTGGCCAATTTGTACGAATATATTCGGACTTGAAGGTCGAGCGTTTTCTCTCCCAGCTTCTCTCGCAGCTATAGACTTTCGCACAATCATCCGTGCCATTCGCGTTTTGGTGGCGCGCCAACTCGGTCATTCGATACGATACGCGGTCATGCTTGTGAAAAAAGGGGCTCTGGATGGCTCGAGAAAGCGATCCTTTCGATTCTTAGGTAAGGCGTTATATCGCCGGATCGATATAAAACGCCGGATGGCATAAAGGTATTCACGAGCAGCGTACGTAGGCGAAGAATTGTTTGCGAGCTTCCTCTATCGACTCTTCCAACGTTGTTTTCTTCTTCCTTTTAATAGGATGGCTTTGTCCCGAACTTTTCAAACAACGTATGATACATTTGCCAATATTAATTATTCAAGCGCGGTTTTCATATCGGCCTTTTGTTTCCTTCCTTTTAACGTAATGAAATTTTTAATTTCAAACTTTTAATTTATAACATTATCAAATATAATATATGTTCGAGAATAATAGACCATGTTTAACATTGTTTAATTTTATATTTACGTGGCTTTTTTGTGTAAATAAAAATTTCTCTGTAGGCAAAATTAATTGCAAAATTTTAATACAAATGACTATTTAATATAAATCTAATTGAATTTTACAAAATTAACATATTGCATAGAAATTTTTTTTAAATGGTGGTTGAAATCAAGTTGTTTTATTTTCGAATCTTATGCATGTTTGTTCAATAGATATATAAATAATCTTATAATTACACGTTATCAATGATATAAGATTTTTCGAATGTAGGATCAAGATGTCTGATACCCCTCTTACGCTTTCCTCTTCTCCAGCGGATTGAACGCTTCAGCTCATTATCTTCTTTCCGTGCTTCAATGTGTCGATTGAAATGAAACGAGTTAGCGACAATCCCTGACGAAAGTTAACGAGAAAGTGCAGACCCAGACAAAAACAAACAACCTGTTGGAATGATTAACGGTGTTTCCTTAACGGGTCGGTACTGCGCATGCATTTAATTAGCGTACAATCGAGGCGACGTGACGATGCCGCTGACAAAGATAGAGAGAAGGAGGGGGAGGAGAGAGAGAGCCGATTTCTCTCGGCGCGAGTCGCAAGGATCCGTCCACCGCGTCCCTCGTGCTTCCATCAAGATTGCTTAATCGCGTAATTCGCGTCGCGAATCACCCCGTGATTACGACCTCGTAATTGCAACAGTTAGCCAAGCGACATGCCATAGCGCAATAGTTAAAGGTGCCGGCTGTCTGCCCGTCAACGCACTGCACACTGTAACCTATTGCACTCGCTTCCCCTGTAGCATATCCCGCTAATACTTGCAAATTCTCATTTACAGTTGAAATATAGCGTTTCTGTCTTTCAACAGCTCATATATTGTATTATTTAATAAGTACGTTGCGTGACACCATTTAATAAATCTATATTACGTATGTAGTAGAGGAAAGTCCCCTATTATGAGATAGGTTCCTAATATGAGATAACAGGGTTTCTTTTAAACTAATAGGCCCAGATAGGACCTAGTAGTTTAAAAGAAACCCTGTTATCTCTCATATTAGGAACCTATCTCATAATAGGGGACTTTCCTCTACCTATAGCTACTAAAATATTAATAACGTTATTAAAAGTTATATACCTACCTCTTTTTTTGGATTTTATCGTGATTATTATGTCTTTTTTTATTTATGTATTAAAGAATACGCGCGTATATCACAGAAAAATTATATTAAAAGAATTTTTACATTTTGCAGATGTTTTATCACAAACTTTGATTAATTTAAGTTTGGCAATTTTCTTCTCGTATTTTTAGGCAGAGAATTATGCATGTCGGATTAATACGTATTAATTAATTAACACGGGGCTTTAAAGAGCTCGATTTATTGTTCCGTGCTAAAATGCGGGAACTCTTGTACTCGGTCGCAACCGTTTAATTATTTCTCATTTCCGCCGAGTAAGTTTATTCCGTTGATTTATTACCGGGAAGAGTAATTAGCAGAGGATAATTAGAGACAATTTGTATACGCGGTTGACAATTTATCGCGGCTGGGAAGACAGCGCGAGGTATTTCAGCCGATAAGCTCGTTCCCGTGCAAATCGAGCGCTGTAACTAAAGTCCGTCATCTCGTTTCTGCCGTCACGAACACTTCTGCATCGTCGCATTTCTACAACGTTCTGCATAATACGCTTCAGCATTTTCTTCGCGCGCCACTCTCTACCTCTACCGCATCTAGGGGTTTCAAGACTTTCAAGCAACGTAGAATGAACATCGCGGAATACAATTCGAAGTAGCAGCTTTTTCTCCCGACAAGAACTAATTTGCTGGAGCAAATCCGCTTTGCAAAAATAAAACTGCAGCTGCAACGCGAGAAGTTCGTTGCAACGAAGAATGAGAAGTCTTGAGCGTCCCCCTGACTTTCGCAATTTACAAAAGCGTGATTTGTAAGAATGTGTAGCTCTCAAGTTTGTAATTTTCGTAATTTTGCATTTCAGCTTATCGCTTACAATACCTAATTTGTTTAAAGAAATGGTGAATGCATAATATATATCTGCAGATAATCGGAGTTTTACTCTTTTCGGGTAATTTTAAACGGAGATTTTTGCGTATGAAATTTATGGTATCACGAAAGAATTTTGATAAAATTTTTACTACGGAAGGCAAAAAGCATGAAATACTCCGGAAACGCAGATTGAATATAGATATGACTGCTAGAGCGTATATCTCTTCATATCTCTCGACATTAAAGAAGAACCGAAAAACATTTTTGATTGAAAAGTTCAAAGCTTTATCTAAAGGCAAATTTTTTACCTCGTTAACGGAGATCCCCTTGGCCGGACACTTGAAACTCTCGCGTTAACTTGCGCGTTAAGCACTTAACGCGGTTAAAGTTCATTTTACGTGTTCTCGTGGCCACGAGAATTTTCTCGGGGAAAGTTTCTCTCGGCGAAACTTTAATCGAAACTCTTAATAACAACATCGTTGGCTTTATCGCCAGCGGTGATAGCAGCGCGTCCAACCCCCTTCTGTTATCCCCTCTTGCGTCCTGCAAACACGGCTCCTTGCACTTGCCAAAGACGCGGTCTAATTTTCTCGTCCCGTCAGGGCGAGGTTGATTTAATCACCGTCACGTCCCAGCTATTAATTAGCCGTATTAATTAATCGGACTACTGTTCCCCTATCGGAAGTCGGGCTCTCGTTTCGGTGCGATTACATCGGTGGATTATTATTTGGGCCCGATTTCCCAACGCTCGGATTACGATTTGGCGTCGTTAATATTGAGCTGACTTAATTCTCCCGCACGGCCGACCGCATTCATAGTGCACATTAGCATAATTATGACCGTATGTTACTGCGACGCTACCACAGGTCTCACACACACACACACACACACACGCACGCACGCACGCACGCACGCACGCACGCACGCACGCACGCACGCACGCACGCACGCACGCACGCACGCACGCACGCACGCACGCACGCACGCACGCACGCACGCACACACACACACACACACACACACACACACACACACACACACATATGTTACATGCGTATTCAAACAGTTAAGCGTCGTCTACAATAGTCGCAGTCGCGGTCGCGGTCGCAGTCGCGATCGTCTAGACGGTCGCAGTCGTCTAGACGGAAGTGTAGTCGCACAAATTGAATTGGACAGAGAAAACCTTAACCTAAACTGAAGGATCTCGCAAGCGTGCCAAAATCTGTCATGTGCGTGTGATGTGTGGAAATGTACTCTTGTGTAATTTGAAACCCACCCTTCTTTTTAAAAGTGTCTGCTTCCTGATTGGCCAATCGTTACTCTTCTTGCGACTTCGTAGACTGTACATACTTTCTATTGCGACTACGCTTCCGTCTAGTCGACTGCGACCATCTAGACGACCGCGACTGCGACCGCGACCGCGACCGCGACTGTACGACTTCTTATTGTAGACGACGCTTTAAGCGTCGTCTACAATAGTCGCAGTCGCGGTCGCGGTCGCAGTCGCGGTCGTCTAGACGGAAGCGTAGTCGCACAAATTGAATTGGACAGAGAAAACCTTAACCTAAACTGAAGGATCTCGCAAGCGTGCCAAAATCTGTCATGTGCGTGTGATGTGTGGAAATGTAATCTTGTGTAATTTGAAACCCACCCTTCTTTTTAAAAGTGTCTGCTTCCTGATTGGCCAATCGTTACTCTTCTTGCGACTTCGTAGACTGTACTTTCTATTGCGACTACGCTTCCGTCTAGTCGACTGCGACCATCTAGACGACCGCGACTGCGACCGCGACCGCGACCGCGACTGTACCTTTTACGACTTCTTATTGTAGACGACGCTTTAATTTTGACGGCCGACTTAGCGACGAGGCGACATGACATTGTTTTCGTCCTATTGTGTCCAAATGCGATGGATAAAAATATTGAACGTCAGAAAATACATCTGTTTTTCTTATTTTAGTTTCTCTAAATGAATATATATACAAGCGAACAGATAACTGAAAATAACATTTTACATAATATACATTTAAATTCTACTTTTGAAGAAGACCTTGATTTTGCTTACAATGATATTTAAAAAGTCAAATATTAAAGAATTATTATCATAGTCAAGAAGAATGAAAAGGGGTCAAATTTTAGTCGGAGCTAAGTAGTAAGTTGTTTGAACGGGCGAACAAAAGTTAAGAGAAAATGATGATAGTTCTGGTGCCGTACAACTTTTTGATAAACGGCAAATTCTATTTCGGTAAGATAGATATGCTAGATAGATAGATCTATCTATAGACAGAGATAGAAAGAGAGTTATTGGAGTTGGTTTTCTCGTTGGCCGAGCCGGAGGAGCCTTTTGCGGTATCGATGTACCGCGGCTAAAGGAATTAAAGTCTCGTCGGCCGCATGGAAGCGGATGTTTCGGAGTAAAGGAATTAAAATCTCGAAGCATGCGCGTGTTTCGCAAAAAGAAATTAAGCTTCCCGCGATCTTCACTTTTTGCATGCATTCTCTTCGCTTCTGTCTCTCTCTCTCTCTCTCTCTCTCTCTCTCTCTCTCTCTCTCTCTCTCTCTCTCTCTCTCTCTCTCTCTCTCTCGCTCTCTTTTTGTCCCCAGGAGATTCTGAATTCGTGAGATTTACGAGATTCACGAAGAATTCTGTAAAATCCGCGCGCGTCTCCTGGGCGCTGTAATTTATAGTACAGCTAAAATCGAAACGCTAAGAGAACTAAAATACTTGCGAAAGAGAGGAGAAATGTTATTATGGAATGATAAAATCCAAGCCGGGATCGAAACGAGAAACGATTACTCACAATTAGTGCACCACGTTTGGTCGGATTGTCGTTAATATGATCTCCGAGCGAATTCTCTCTCGCGTATAACATTCTATTATACCGCAACATGATTCGCAAATCGTCGCGCGTCTCAGTTTCTCGCTATTTGCGAATACAGTGCGGAATCCGCTTGTGGGAACATGACATCAGCGACGCGACATTAGCAATTCATAACTGACATATTACTGCGGTTGGACGTTGCTCACAAATCGGTTACATTTGCGCTCTCTCTCTCTCTCTCTCTCTCTCTCTCTCTCTCTCTCTCTCTCTCTCTCTCTCAAATTGAATTTAAAACAACGGCCGCTTCCATTAATTGCGTTTTCCTAAGAGTTATTGACCGTTGGCTTGTAGAGCGATACCACTTATACGACGGTCATTTAGGAAATGGTTTGCAACTGTTCACCCGACCAGTCAGAGTCGACAATTCACAATCAAAGTGACAAATAGAAAATAAGTGTACCACGAAACATCCATCTTATAAATACCATGACAATCTTCTTATATAACAATTTTTTTTGTTAAGAGGATACATAAAGAAATAAACACATCTTTCCTCTTTTATGTTAATAAAAAGAGATACGCTAACAATGTTTCTTTTGTAATGCTTTTACTTGCGGTCGTATATCAGTTAACTTTAACCATGCTATATTGTATAAAACGTTAAATAATTTCTCGCACATGTTAGAAGTTCGCGCGACACGGAAGTCCCGTTGTCTTGTCTTTAGTCACGTCTCTCTGCTCGTTTAACTCGCGAGAGACGAATATGGTGCGACCCAAGAAGAGAAGACCGTATCTCTCCCCGGAATATAACGAAAGTTTTCTCGTTGCGTTGTAAGTTGTAACGTATTACACTCGCGTCGCCCACTACTATTTCGGTATTCAGTGAAAAGTCTTGACGCGATTCCACAGGGTAACGCGCATAAGCCGGATCGATGATGAACGATAAACGCGCGCAGTTTTCGAGCGATTATATATATAGCTTTATTTTATCGCTCCGCGTTTTATAAGCTCGTGTGACGAAAACAAAAGATGGCGAATGGGTACCCTCAGTAATTCGCAAACACCTTTATCTACGTTTTATACGTTTTATAGTATCGCTTTATGTCGCCTATGGGGCTTTATGTCCATATTGCGCTCGAATGAATAAAGGTACCTCGGGAATATAACAGCTTTTACTAGGGCCGATATTCATAGTCGGACCTTATTTCAAGACCGTCTTAAGTAATGTCTTAAGATGCTAATACGGCTCTGTGATTGGTTTATGACATCTTAAGATTGAACTTAAGACGGTCTTAAATATAAGAACCGACTATGAATACCGGCCTAGATCTTTGACAAATGCTTGAGATCTTTTACGGAAAAATTAGAAAAAGACGTGTTATAAATTTTTATTACTTTACGATTTATTTGTTTTGCAATAAAGTGTAGATTTGCATGGATAAATCTTAATTCTGGTAAATTTCAAATTTTTGCTGAATTTTTTAAGTATATACATATAGATATTGTATAATTTTTTATAGGATGTATACAGAAATTTTTATGTAAATATATTTTATAATCTCTTTAGGTTGAAGTTTTTCTTTTTGTAATTAAACAATTTTATAAGTGCACTTACAGATTTTTTATGACAACTGAATATTATGCAAAATGTATGGCTGGAGGTTTCTCGCGAAATTTCAGTATCTATAAGATACCGGGGATTTTTCTCTGCAATGCAAGCAACGATTCGCTATACTATCAATTTTTCCGACGACAGCACCCCCCCCCCCCCCCTCTCGAATCGGCGATCGCTTTACGATCCTAACCCATATCTGGAAAAGTAGTTTCTCGATGCGGGTCGAAATCGAATCGGAGCGGAGCGAAACGAAACGAAATGAAGGCGGAGATTCCGCGGCGGCGGTGGCGGCGGTGGCAATTCCCGATGCAATTGCCCGGAAAACTCGGCACGCGAACACGAAAAAGTTTCGATACGCTTTTCTCTACCACGACTCGATATCTTTGAAGACAGTAAAAAAATTAAGAGGTATCAAGGATAAAACTATTTTGAGCACTGTTATAAAAAAAGATACATTTATAAAATAAAAAAATATTGCGTCTAAGTTGATTTTAAAAACTACAGAGAAATGCAACTTTTGTCCATTTGTCCATCTATCCAAAAAGATGTCTATTCTTTCAAAGGATAAAATTATACTTGATGGTAATAGTTCTTTAAAAAATTATTTAAATACCAATATTCGTCTAAAACTTAATGCAACTAATGTTTATTTTTATCAATGTAGATTAATCTCGGTTTAACGTACTTTTTATCTTTCTGTGGATAAATTCTGTGGATACACCGAGATTCAAGTTAATCTGCATTGATAAAAATAAACATTATATAGGTATAGTTGCATTAAGTTCTAGACGAATATACGAGGGGCGGACAAAAAGTTTGTGCACTGAATTTCTTTCTGCCGACGTGGCAACACTGTAGCCTTCTATGGTGGTTTGGCGTCCAGGGGGAATCCTTACAAGTCATCAATGCAAGTTTGGTCACAATCGAGTGCGTACGTATTTTTTCGAGATTTTTCTGTGCCAGTATTTGTGAACGCAGCTATTTTGCGCGGTCGAAATGGTCATCAAAAATCCAATTTTAATTATTCCGGAACGGAAACGTGATCACCTTAAAGTACCCTCCCCCCGACTGAATGCACTTGGACCAACGCTTTTTCCATTGTTGAAAACAGTGTTGCATGTCCTGCGAAGTTAGGTCCTTCAGGAGCCTCGTCGTTTCACTTTGCAGGACGTATGCAACACTGTTTTCAACAGTGGAAAAAGCGTTGGGCCAAGTGCATTCAGTCGGAGGGAGAGTACATTGAGGGACCACGTTTCCGTTCCGGAATAATTAAAATTAGATTTTTGGTGACCATTTCGACCGCGCCAAAAAACTGCGTTCACAGAAAGAATACTGGCACAGAAAAATACGTACGCACTCGATTGTGACCATACTTGCACTGATGACTCGTAAGGCTTCCCCCTATAGACGCCAAACCACCATAGAAGCCTACAGTGTTGCCACGTCGGCAGAAAGAAATTCAGTGCACGAACCCTTTGTCCGCTTCTCGTATTGCTATTTGAATGATTTTTTAAAGGACTACCGTCAAATATTATTTTATCTTTTAAAAGAATAGACAGCATCTTTTTCTAAAAGTAGAAAACTGGAATATCAGACTATAATCGATTTATATATTTTTATTAAGAAACCACACTGTTTTATTCTTAGTTCTTTAAAAATGGAGAACGCGAAAAATATACTCCAATTACACTAATTTTATCCTTGTAGGGAACCATTGCCAAGTTGATTTATAATTTGCTGAATATTTTCTGCTAAATATATAGGTATTTTAAACAAAGAGAGAAAAAGGATAATATATTAAATAAATTACATTAATATATAATAGAAATTTTGCAATTTCGTATAACTAACCGATCTCGCTTTAATAAATAACCAATATATGTTAATAAATAACGTTTGAGATGTCGCATTTTTACCTTCGCGAAATATTCGCGAGATGCAATGTATAAAGAAATCATGAATCCTCGCGAATCTGTATGCGACTCTTGTCTCGCTCGCGTATCCGCAAGTATTGCGGTTGACATAAACCGAGTTGCACCGTGCCGATAAAGACAAGCGCAAGGGTCTTGAATATATTTCTTCATGCTTCTTTCAGGCACCAGTCTGTTCGCGGTGGCCGCTCATGAATTCGGCCATTCCCTGGGACTGGCGCATAGCTCGGTCCAAGGTGCGCTCATGTATCCTTGGTACCAGGGACTGAGCCCCAACTACGAGCTGCCGGAGGATGACCGCCATGGGATTCAGCAGATGTACGGTGAGTCGCTCTCTTTCGCCACGTTAATACTCGCTAATGCTTATTTAAGTATTATAAACTGGTATTAAATTTGAGTCGCGTAAGTTATGGATCTGAAAACAAGAGAAGACCGTCGGGATAGAGTGCGATCAAAATAAAATTAAAATATGATTAAAATAATACGTAAAAAAATTTTTTTATAAATTTAAAATCAAACGCAAAAGAGAAAGAATATTACGATAAATTATGACTTAAAAAAAAAACGAAAACAGAAGCCCGCAGTGCGATTAAAAGTGCGTGTAATTATAATGAACTGTAATGCTCAAGTTGAAAAACATCATTATAAGCTTTAAGAAAGATTCGAATATTAATGTTATATTAATTTTACTAGCCGTTAGTCATTGTAAAGCAAAAGCAAACGGGAACAGAAGCAGAAGTTATCCCGATAATACGTTAAAAATAATTCGTCAAAAATAATACTACGTTAAAAATATTTTTACCCATATTTTTATTAATTTAAAATTGAACGCGAAAGGGAAAGAATATTACGATAAATTATGTATATAGCGTTAATATCGTGTACTCTTAATACTGTTAATTATAAATTTAAAAAATGAAAACAGAAACCAGAGAGTTATTAAAAGTGAGTACCTACAATTATAATGAATTATAATGAACTGTAATGCTGAAGTTGTAAAACATCATTATAAGCTTTCAGAAAGATTCAAATAATTTTACTATAGCCGTCAGTCGTTGTAAAGCAAAAGCAAACGGAAACAGAAGCAGGAGTTATCCCGATCGTGCCGCACGATTAGCAATTCGTCCGCGGCTTCGCGCAGCCTCGTTCTTCGGAATTTCTTCGTATTCACGCGGTGTGAATCGAACGAGCGGGATGTGCGAGCGGTTTATCTCGATCGTAAAACTTTCGGTGAGCAGCGATATAGTACGAGGCGAAGATTTATATAGCGCGCGTTATCGGCGTGGGATCTCGCGGCGGCGGGGGCGGATAGCGGATAAGCGCCGCTCGTGCGGTGTTTCAATTTCGGAATTTTGAGCACGCTGTCGGGGCAACCACGGGTATTAAGGCGATACCGTTGCAGTCGGCTCGGCTCGTAATGCGCGACATAACGTTTGGCGTGTCGGCCGGCAATCGAGTATATTAGAAAAGTTGTTTGCTCTTTATGACCCGGTGAGCTTGGTGAGAGTATAGTGGCACGTACAGAGTAATTTGGGGAAGGTAGGGCCTGTAATGGACGATATAAATTCACCGGTCAAGTTGCTTCAGCCGCTATTTTGCCAAAAGGAAACATAATTACACATTTTTCTAATATGAAATAAATTCTAGAGGCATGCACTTAATTAATAATTATATGCATTTAATTAATGCAAACTATGTACGCATATTTCGAAGAATTAAATAGAATTAAATGAAGAATTATTAATTTGGATGTATAGTTTAAAACATGTAAACAGAAAAAGAAGAATATTCTTGATTTGAAAATATCTTCAGTTTTAACGTAGAAATCTTGTAATGAGATTATATTGCCTTGGTTAAACGAAGAAAATTTGCTGGAATGAAGTCAATAATTATGTAGTTTAATCAAGAAAAAAAAGTTCAAATATAAAGTTGAAATTCTTATAAGAAGATTTATAGATTGTTTCGTATATAAGCAAGATTAATAATCCTCTTATAAGAATTTTAACTTTTTATTTCAACATTTTTTTGTGATTGAACTATATAAACGACTTTATTCAAGCAAGTTTTCGTCGTTTAACGCAATATAATCTTATTTCAAGATTTCTACATTAAAATTAGATATATTCAATAATATCTTCTGCAAGCAGAAATTCAGTTCTGGAGCGAATGCGCATGGAGTCAACGGCAATCTTGGTAACTTTGCTTATACTAAAGTTGTCGCGGAATATGCTCGATGCTGAGCTATCGCGTCACTGGCCGTTACAGTTCCATTGTTGGAATTACCCGCGTGATTTTGCCGTGCGCATAACGGAATCACAACCTGAGCATGTCGAAATTGCTTTAATCGCGCAGTCACGGGAAACAGCTTAGATATTATATTCACCCGGCCAAACTGCACGCGAAAATCTACAGTCCTATACAGGGTGTCGAGGATGTCGGAGTAATATACGTACTTCATTATTTAAATATGCGTTGAAATTGTAAATATTAGAATTATCCCTCTTGAAATTATAGAATTATCCTTTTTTTTTCTTTTCATCAATCTTTATTAGCGAGAAGTTTACTTTGAACTTGCTGTGAAATACGTGATACGCTTCAAAGTGGAATGAAAACAGAAGGGTAGGTCGAGGTTGAGACCCCCTGGCTCTTTAATCGAGATTATACCGGGCACCGGTGCACCGGCAACATCGGAAATTTGAATTTCGGGCAAGGATCTATATCTCGCAGTACAGTTTCGCAGTAGATAGGGCACTTTATAGCCCGGCGACGGGGTAAAGTTGGCCTTTCAGTAGCAAACTCGTTCGATAGTCAGGCCGCTGCATAACGAAACGCAGTTGCGCTCGACGAATACTTGGTCGTGATCGGCCCTATGGCGTTTAATGCACACCTGTGAGGCGTGAAAATGTTGAAAAATGTAGGGACGCTCGAAAGCGCGTAAACGAAAAGTAAACGCGCGAAGAGAACCATTGCGTTCGGGTATTTTTCTTTGCGTTACAGAGTAAACAATAACCAAGGAATTCTCTTCGTTCGCGAGTTTCTTGAATCTTATTTCAAATGTCAATCTTATTTCACTTTTAATATTATATATTACTTTTAAAGATTTATTAATATTACGAAATATATTACTGAGTAAATTGATATCGAATAAATAAAAATTCCCTGATTTATCTGTCAATATCAAAGTCGACTGTATAAAAGCAGAAACGTATAAAAATTTTCCTCTGCGACATACATCCTAACTTTTAGCGGTGCTGCGAGCTTAAAGCTGCCACTAAGACCGATAAAAGTGATATATTATATCGTTAGAATAAAATTGTTGGGAGGACAAACACGGACGAGCTTCCGGCCTGTTGCGACGCGACGTTTGAAATAGAGAAATCTTCGATCTGCTGTTTTTATGTGGCTGACTTTATGACGCAATGTTGTAAAATGTAAAACAAGAATGCAGATATATTGTACGTGCGGTGAATACATTTCTTTGGCGCGCGCGTTTTATTCCGCATTTCCTGTCTTTTGACATCTCCTTCGAAATAAATCTTGCAAGAAGTTATATATGATTTTCTAAATTTTATCTTTTTCCTTTGAGTTCGCATTATTACTTATATTATCCGCAACATCAAACTTTTTTCAGATTTTTTCTGAATTTCCGAATAATTTAAAGCACGAATTTCGCTTGCCTATTTTTATAATCGTCAGTGAATATCACGTCACACAATAAGCTGCAATAAATTATATAGCAACTACGATAATGGTCATTGCGTTTTAATAAATTATCTAAACACTATATTTTTTTTACTTATTTACTTTTACACAGTATTAAAAATTCTATATTTGTATAATTTCATTTTCTATATAATCACGCAATATAATTATCGATAATATATATTTATTACGATGTAAGAGGATTTATTTAAGCTTAGTCACAATGATTTACGTAAATAATACCTTTATTCCAAAATCACTGCTGTTTACTATTCCCTCAGAAAAGTTGCCGACATTTCGATCGGTTCGTTCTACTTGAAAACAACGAAAACACGAAGATCGCCGTAGCGGTACATCATTGTATGTACATACCTATCTCCGGGCTGCACGCGAGACTGCATCTTGCACGATGATGCACTGTCGCTCTCGTTACGGGCCGTCCGGTCCGCTCTTTTCGGTTACGCGGAGGCCGGGGATGAAATGAAACGTGAATAAAATATAAAGAATGACCGGGTTTCGCGCGCACTACTCCATCCCCCGTCATCCCGCGGGGTATATACGGGCGTACCACCCGGGATGGTGATTTAGTGTGCTGCGGCAGAGCTATGCCGGGGTGGTGGTTCTCCGGAGGATCGCGAATGCATTTCGATCCTCCCGCGCTCACGCTCCCCCCCCCCCCCCCCCGCCTGTGCCTCCTCTACCGCCTGTTATTCTCGTTTTCTATCTGTCTATCAGCGTTATCCTTTCCGCCTTGATCTTCCCGCGCGCACTCGCTCGCTTGTTTCGTGTTGCGCTGCATCTGGGAAATTCCGTGCAAGAGGCGAGCCAACGTGGTGGAAAGACAATTTTTACTTTCGAGAAACGTTTATTTAGATTTTAGTATCAAGAACAGGAGTTCCATATTACTCGACTTCCTTTAAAATAATAGCTTGTTATCCTAGACGACAACATTGTGGAAAATTACTAAAATTATTTACGTATAAAGTTATAATTTACTTTCGAGAAACGTTTATTTAATATCGCGAACACAAAAGAGTTCCATATTACTCAATTTCCTCCAAATAATAGCTTCTTATCCTAAACGACAATATTGAGGAAAAATTACTAAATTTATTTACGTATGAAGTTATAATTTACTATTAATTATCGCGATGCTAATATATTACATTTATTAAAAAAGTGTACAGTCTAACTTAAGTCTAATTTAATCTTAACTTGAAATAATACTTAATGAGAGAGTTGTTAGATTATTATTATCTGTATCTGTAGTACGCATATATATTATTTAATAACGGTTCAGCACGCAGATTATTCTAATTTTTACTGTATTGGTATTACTTTTTAATCAAGTATAGGTTTGCCCGAAAATAAACGCACATAACGAACAAAACGACTACACCGCTTTCATCCCTTGTATAGACGTCTCGCCAACGTATCGTTCATCGTTTTTCGCCGGCGACCTCCCATTTCTAGTTTACCCCGTTTCGTCCCGTACATTCTCCCCGATTGCTGTCGGTGATAAACGTATTACACGCGCCGCGTACTACGGGGAGGAGAGCGCGAATGCGAACGAGGGCTCGCATTTGTCTTCTCTGAAAGGATCCGCCATCGGTGAACGTATTTGCTTTTGCTGCGGCGCGCACGGCGCATCTCTGCTCGTAGCTCGTACAGTCGCATTGTCGAATGCAAACAGCGCGACAGCGGGAATCACGGAATCAGCTTACATTAGTTTCGTTCGCCATAATAGAGATAGGAATCTTACCCGCGGCGTAATTGCGGTGCTTCCGCTACCGTTTCGATGTTCCGTTTTGTTATTTATTCACGATTAAATAAATCGAGAATAAGCCCGGGAATTAGATGCGAAATAGAAAACGTCGTATTATTTAATATTTAATAAATTAAAATATAAATTTTTGAGCGACCTAACTGGCCAAACTTCTCCTTTATTATAACTAACAACGTTTCGGCCAACATCTGGCCCTTTTCAAGTGAGGGATTATAACAAATACGTTCGGACGCATTTGACAAGATGTTCGGTTTCATCTATCTTTTAACAAATCGTATCTTTTACTTCTATTTTATTCGACGCATAAAACATCTTTATGAAGCATGATATAGTTTGGGCACCATATTAAGCGACATAGGATGTACATGCGGTTGAAATGAATGCTGGCAATAATTTGTTACAATCCCTCACTTGAAAAGGGCCAGATGTTGGCCGAAATATTGTGAGTTATAATAAAGGAGAAGTTTGGCCAGTTAGGTCGCTCAAAAATTTATATTTTATTTTTTGATTATACTGGCGAAGAATATGTCTCAGTCATTGTTTTAATAAATTATACTATTATTTAACATTATTCAACAAAGGGATTAAAGTAGCTTATAGAAGTTCTTGCGCAAATTAAAAAAAATTATTATCAAAGTTTCAAAGTTTTTTATGAAGTTTTAAAGCTTTTAACGTCAGATTCCACTTTAGTCGTAAGTAATTAACATCGTGTCTTAAAAAAAGAGAAGTTGCGACATTTTATTATTTGAAGTTTTTGTTAATTTTACGTAATCATCTAGAAAACTTATATAAGAATTATGAATTAAAATATATTTTGTTACTAAATTTACAAACGTATAAATGTACTTGTGAACTTAACGAAAGGCGGAGGTCGCACTACTTTTTCGTGCTTTCAGCGCATTCTTGAGTTTTTGAACGGTCATAGTGAGCTGGTGAACCTGCGCCTGTAGATACTTTATCTTATTGTTGTCTTCCTTCAACTCCTCCATCGCTACCTCCCAGACGATCTTCGCCTCTGCCGGCACTTTCGAAATCTCGTCCCAGTTGACGCTCTTTAGGTGGCGAACATACTTGATCGGCTGCCCCTTCATCTCCTCCTTCGACAGCATGTGAATGCGCCGTCCCCTTGAAAAAAAAGAGAGCAGCGCGCTCTCGTCACACGATATCGGAGAATCTCGAAGCTAAATTACATATTACGATACGATCCACACCAGAGATCAATCATCAGATTGCTTATTCAATTTCGAGAGAGATTGAACGCGAATTTCCGTACATTTTTTGCGTGTTTTTCCGGTTAAGCTCTAATTAAAATGCAGATTCAGAAGATGCGTATTTTAATGAAAAAAGTAATAAACTAAAGTCAGTCTCGTGTTTGCAAAGCAACTAGGAAGGACGTGGGACAATTAATAAACGAGCAGAGAGCAAAGTTATTAGAAATTATAAAATAATTTGCTATTTATTATCGTTTAGCTAGCTGTTGGAACGTTTCGACTGCACGGGGTCTTCATCAGCGGACAAGAAATTAAATAAATATAAATAAAGATAAATTGAGCTAGTAGTCATATATAACATATAATTAAAAAGAAGTAAGTATGAAAACTGATAAATATACCTACCTACATATAACGAGAAAATTCCAGGGAACTATTTGTTTAAATTGTCAATCAATTTATTTTTGAATAATTATTTTGATTTTAATTATCTTCTTACCTCGTGATGGTCGGTCTTTTGATCGACGATGGTAACGAGCGTAATAACGGCAAGGATGATCGTTCGGTTTTCGGTTCTCTCTGCGGTGATGATCGATCCACCTCTGCGGCTTTCGCGATCGAGTCAGTGAAAGTTGGCGCCAGTTCCAAAGTTGGACCAGCATTGTCCATTAAAATGAAGCCTGCGGAGCAAGCTTGCGAGAAATGACGCGAGCACAGTGACAATTGTGTGAGCATGTCCTCGTTAGCCTCGCCAATCGCATCCAACCACTTCTTCCAGCGATCCATGTCCTTAGGAAATCTGAGGATCGGAGAGCGACGGTGTAAAAAGTGTCTCCTGCTTTTATTTTTTATTTTCAGTCTTTTTAAGCTTCTTTAGACTTTTCTATACGACATTGTGATCTATAACGATCCTATATCTGCAGATTTATGAACGAAGAGACCAACAATTATTTGAATCACATTTGAACGTGTGATGTTTAGAGAATAAAAATTACGAAGCAACTAAAAAATTTATAATAATTTTAAAAATTTACAAAATTTGCAATAAATTCTTTACAGTAATTTAATATAAGGATGCTTATATATTTAGCATCAAAATTTAAATGCGATTGTTGATTTAAGTAGGTATATGTATATGTGGATTTACTGTTTCAAATAGCAACTGTGATTTAAAAACCGACAAAAAGTTTGCGCGCAGTTTACTGAGTTTGAAAAAAAGTGTAAATTAAATAATAAGATTCACACAATATTATTGTTAGGCGACCATAATCCAATCCCGACCGAAAATAGCGTTTTTCATTCTTATTGATTGTATATCATCATAACAGTCGTGTTAATTCTACTTATTATTAATATTATTATTATTGTTTACAACAATTAATTAAATTAATAATTAAAGTACATTTTCATTAAAAACGGAACAAATGCGTTTTAAGGATGATTTAAAAATAAATTCTTTGATCGAGCATAATTGATGTTTGAGAGTGACTTCAATTAAACTACGATTTACTTAATCCGTGATTGATTCAACCATCAGAATCGTTTGCTGAAAAATTTCCACAATTCGTTACTTCTATAATTAAATTTTTTTTCCATGCATTAAACGGAAAATAGAATTAAAATTCTGTCCATATTAATAAAATAATATAGATACTGCTTAATGAGTTAATCGCCGATTAAGTTAATCGGAGTTTAATCGAAATCGTCCTGAAGAGCAAAAGAAACACTACGACCCTAGACATTAGTGGAAATTATACTATTGCTGCGCCATCTCTGATAATTCCACGCAAAATACTTTCTCGTTCTTTTTTTTTTCTTTCTTTTTTTCTATTTATCTCTCTGCTATTTTAAATTTATACCGAATCGTAGGATTATAAAGACAAAATTTTATTATCGGATATTTTACTATACGGAATTTCATACATCATTATATTGATCTGTCTGGACATAAAGTACCTTCGCAGATTACTCGTATATCTCTCGAGGTACGTTACTTATACGCATGCGCGCACCGATGCGCGACACATTGTACACACATACATACATACACACATATTATACATCATACGCACTGGCCTCTGCTTGCGCACGCATGCGCCATACTTGAGTCTTACATGTCAGACGGTATCTCCTGCGCGTCTTCGGAATGTTGCTCGCAGAGAAAGCAATTCATCGCCATCTCGAGGTCCGTGCGATGCACAACGTCGCGTCGCTTCCACGATTGGTGTTGTACAAGCCAAGTCATGAACGCGGACTGACGACCGCACTAAAGCGAGAGGCCCTCGATGCGCGTCGTCTTCGTCTCACACAGCTCACACTGACGCCATTGGTTGCGTCCGCCGCTGCTCTGACCTCCGATCAACATGTCAGAACACTGCATCGCGGTGGGGGGAACTGGCGCGATATTCGAACGAGCGATTCTCGAACTTTAAGAATGAAAAGAGAGAGAGACAGAAAGAGAAGAAGGAGAAAGTTGATTTTGATTTTAATATATGAGCAACCATAAAATATCTAGAGATTTTAATGATATTTTTAAATTCAAATACTTTAATAATATACATATTAAGACCGATAAGATACAAATCAATACAAAGGAAATAGCCATACGGTCCAAGCTAGGATCTTAGGCAGCTCAATATAATTATTCTCTATATGTATTAATACGCGTATTTTCCAACATATTAAACTGCGTGCCGATTATTTGTCGGACTTAAAACACAGCTATTGTTGGAACATGAGCTGCCTAAGATCCTAGCTTGGACCGTATGGCTATTTCCTTTGTATTGATTTGTATCTTATCGGTCTTAATATGTATATTGTTTATTCACGTCGCCTGAGAAAGACGTTCAAATTATTGTTATCCGGTTATTGCGATAAATATTACCACATGCCCCGGTAGTCGAATTGGTTAAGACACCCGAACGGAATGCGGGAGATTCCAGGTTCGAACCCTGGCTGGGGTAATATTTTTCGCAATAAGTTTTTACAGTGATTTTAATTATTAAATCGATATCGATTTAATTGGGGAAGGGAGAGGGAAATTCTAATGTTCCAACAATAGCTGTGTTTTAAGTCCGACAAATAATCGGCACGCAGTTTAATATGTTGGAAAATACGCGTATTAATACATATAGAGAATAATTATATTGAGCTGCCTAAGATCCTAGCTTGGACCGTATGGCTATTTCCTTTGTATTGATTTGTATCTTATCGGTCTTAATATGTATATTGTTTATTCACGTCGCCTGAGAAAGACGTTCAAATTATTGTTATCCGGTTATTGCGATAAATATTACCACATGCCCCGGTAGTCGAATTGGTTAAGACACCCGAACGGAATGCGGGAGATTCCAGGTTCGAACCCTGGCTGGGGTAATATTTTTCGCAATAAGTTTTTACAGTGATTTTAATTATTAAATCGATATCGATTTAATTGGGGAAGGGAGAGGGAAATTCTAATGTTCCAACAATAGCTGTGTTTTAAGTCCGACAAATAATCGGCACGCAGTTTAATATGTTGGAAAATACGCGTATTAATACATATAGAGAATAATTATATTGAGCTGCCTAAGATCCTAGCTTGGACCGTATGGCTATTTCCTTTGTATTGATGGTCAAATACTTTAATATAACAGTATTTAGTATGTATTTAGATTCAATACAACAGAAAATCAGCAACGAGCCCAAAATAATATTTATCCGTCACCACAGAGTAGCCAAACAAAAAGAGAAATTACAAATAGGAAACAACTTTGCAGTTTGTAGTAAAGATTAAAACTAAACAAATTAAATTTCTTAATCGACGAAGCTGGCACTCCTGACGGTCACAATCGTCAGGATACTATAAGTAGACCGAGAATCCGGTCCTTCTATCGAAACGCTTAAATTTAAGCACCTTAAATTAAGATGGAAAAATTCCTTCTCCCTTCCCTAATTAAATCAATATCGATTTAATATTAAAATCACTGTAAAAACTTATTGCGAAAAATATTACCCCAGCCAGGGTTCGAACCTGGAATCTCCCGCATTCCGTTCGGGCGTCTTAACCAATTCGACTACCAGGGCATGGTTAAGACGCCCGAACGGAATGCGGGAGATTCCAGGTTCGAACCCTGGCTGGGGTAATATTTTTCGCAATAAGTTTTTACAGTGATTTTAATATTAAATCGATATTGATTTAATTAGGGAAGGGAGAAGGAATTTTTCCATCTTAATTTAAGGTGCTTAAATTTAAGCGTTTCGATAGAAGGACCGGATTCTCGGTCTACTTATAGTATCCTGACGATTGTGACCGTCAGGAGTGCCAGCTTCGTCGATTAAGAAATTTAATTTGATTATTTATACACTGGCGAAGTTAATGTATCTCATCGTGATTAAAACTAAAGGTCCATCTACAATGAGTTGTATCGTAGTCGTGTCATAAGTCATAATCCAGACAGCACAAATGTTCACTACAAGCATCTTAAAGACATCTTTACGATATCTTTTAGACATGCGTGCTGTCTAGGAAGTCATAGAGCACGTGTTAGAACCAAATTTATCAACGTAGAATTTTGATAAGATGACAACTCAGCAATCGTTTTGCTGAACGCGGCCATAGTCATAACCGCGCTAGTGCTACACTCTACTACTCTCGTTCAACACGGATTCAGATTCAGTGCAGTTGGGCGTCGTAAGTCATAGATCTTAAATATTTGCCAAGTGCCAACATTTAAGATCTATGACTTACGACGCCAAACTGCACTGACACTGAATCCGTGTTGAACGAGAGTAGTAAAGTGTAGCACTAGCGCGGTTATGACTATGGCCGCGTTCAGCAGAACGATTGCTGAGTTGTCATCTTATCAAGATTCTACGTTGATAAATTTGGTTCTAACACGTGCTCTATGACTTCCTAGACAGCACGCATGTCTAAAAGATATTGTGAAGATGTCTTTAAGATGCTTGTAGTGAACATTTGTGCTGTCTGGATTATGACTTATGACACGACTACGATACAACTCATTGTAGATGGACCTTAATACTTATACAAGAACATTCTTTTAAATATCGACTCTACGAATAATTTTTCACAACAGATATAATAAATTTATTTATTTATAAATTAAATTTAATTAAATTGAAATTGTAAATTTTTTATTGTAAATCTGAAATTTTTATTTTTTTCAAGAATTTTTATGAAAACTGCAGAAAAAAATTGTCTAATTTAATCTGTAGGTAATTCGAATTAAGTACATTAAAATGTTCAATAACATCAGGAAAATTATATAAAAATCACTACAATATATCGCAAAATTCAGTTGCTTTATAACTTTCGTTTATGAATAACAGAATAGAAAGGCGGTTTCATTTTATTTGTTCTTCGGAAGCGGATGCAATATCTTTTGAAACCCCGCTCACAAAAGCGAACTGGTTTCTCGAAGGATCATTCATTTTTGCAACCGCATAAAGCGCGCGATGGTTCCACACGGGTATAAAAATTGGTCGGTGTAACTTTAGTAAAGGGGTAATAAAAGACGCGATACGTGCGTCACGCAAAATATTTACGACGGCTGTGCTTGCGCACGTGAATCCAGAAAGATATGCCCGGGATACGGGAACACCATGCGAACTACGCGAAAGGAATTCCAAAATAGAACGCATCACCGATTGCGCGCATGACGATCCTGCGTCTCCGCATTTTATTTTTTACTACAACTCGTTCGCGCCTCGCTTTCCCCGTTTCCCATTGTTTACGGCATCAATATTTGCGCGCAACGCAGCAAAAATTACGTGGTGTCCCATGCGGGAAAAATAAACGTTAGGGGAAAAAAAAAACAGGAAATGCTGTGGCGGAATCAACAACAACATTTCGCGTTACAATCGTCGCGCGAAGAATCGCGACTGCCTGACTTCTCGAATTATAAACGAAAAGTGTTTTCTGCTCTCGGCAAATAAAATCAAGGCGGAAACTACAGGACTTCGCAACTTAAGAAAGTTTCCGTGAGGTGACAAGAAAGGGGCTGCCTTGCACATTGTAGTAACTTCTAATTCAACGTGCCCAGTTTTCCTCCACCCTCTAGTTCTGAAATTGCTTGCCCTCATAACCGATAATATCTGTACTTTAGAGGTAAAGAATCATACCTGTTTTTGGAATTAGAGTTAATACTTCTTCTAATATAATATCATCAGAGAAGTTTAAATTGTATAATGGTAAAAGGTCTTAGGTCCATTATTACTAGTTCTTAAGATACAATGTTTATATAGAAAAATTATTGGAAATTTTCATAGAAATAATAAACTTTAAATCTTGTTTTCTCTAAATTTCTAATAATGGAGATACGATTCTTTATACCTCTAATCTAAGGTACAGATATAAGCATTTTCTTGCGGTAAAATCAATTTTGCAAAAATGCATTTGTAATACAAATAAAATAACATGCGTTAGCGTACGTGTCGCAACGAGTTTCGCTGTTAAGATAATCCCAGGAAAAATCCAACAATTTTTATTGGTATTTATGCATAAAAGCGACTTCCTCTCCGATTTGTTTGATATTTTAGTATGTTGTTGGGGATGTCTTCCCGAGTCATTTCATATATATATATATAAGGGTCGGACTTAAATAGTTTCGGAGATACTGGCTGAGAAAGGATAAAAATAATAAATACAAAAATAAACGTTTAATGATGATTTATTCAACACTATCATTAGGAATCTGAAAAATTTCAGCCATTGCATCAAAAAATGCGGTAATCCGAGCGTAAACAAACCAATAGAGTCACTTTGAAAACATAAACAAACAGGCTGTACTACACAGGGACTGCCGCACTTCTCCGCATGCAGGGATGGGTATTTATATACCAACTATTCATCGTACATATAAATATGTACTTTTCATATACCAAATGTTCTCTGCTTTAACAAATATGTGCTTTCTAAGTTGAAGCACATACAAAGCACACACTTGGTTGAAATCCTTCAGATTCCTAATGATAGTGTTGAATAAATCATCATTGAACGTTTATTTTTGTATTTATTATTTTTATCCTTTCTCAGCCTGTATTTCCGAAACTATTTAAGTCCGGCCCTTATATATATATATGAAATGACTCGGGAAAACATCCCCAACAACATATTAAAAAATAAACCAAATCGGAGAGGGAGTCGCTTTTATGCCTAAATACCTCCTTTCTCAGCTTGTATCTCCGAAGCTATTTGAGTCCGACCCTTATATATATATATATGAAATGACTCGGGAAGACATCCCCAACAACATACTAAAATATCAAGCAAATCGGAGAGGAAGTCGCTTTTATGCATAAATACCTTTTTATTTTTTCTTCACGTATCTATCGTTGAATGTAAAATACATAACGTAAAATACTTTGCGTCTACACGTTTTTTTTTTTCATTGAATTAATTTTCAAGTATATCAGTTCCACGTTAATCGACTCATCAAGTAAACTTTAAAGTATGTGGACGATAGTACTTGTTCAAAATGCAATAAGAACTAATTATACATAAATTCGTTCCGGCCTTATGAGTCACATTATACATATAGCAAAATCTTGTAATTGTCGTCGTAAATATTAATAAAAGGTTATATAAATATATAGTTAAACACAAATACTATCCGTGTTCCGTTGTCTTTCTCCGTGTGCGACCTACGTTCCATTCATTCGTTGTAGTGCTCGCGAACAGTACTGGAAACGAGGTTCTAACAGTCGCACCCGCAATGCATGCGAGCGGAAGCGCAATCGCCAGCCCAGAAGATCCATCTTCGTCACATGTCACTACGTCAATTTTTCGCGAAGTTTCGCGAACAGCATCCGCAAAATAACGCGGGCGCGTTCGATTTATGAATGAGGCGCCGTGGGCGGGAGTGGGGGAAGAGTGGGATAGGTCGTGCTTACTACGGGCGTAGTAGCCTAGCAGCGCGTATATACACAGCTGATTCACTCGCTTGAAAGAATCTTGCTGTCGCTTCGTGCGACGGTAGTGCCTCACCGTGGTGATTGCATCGTCAATTCGCCGATATTTCTAATCGAATAAAATTGCTGCGAGTTGCGACAAACTGCGTACTTATAAATGCCGAAAATTCAGCGTACCTGTTCGATGGATTTGGAATCGACCTCGTTTGGGAGAAATAGTTGATTTATTTTAAAAGTACTAATATTAGCACTAACACAGTAAGAAAATGGAACGGGGTCGCTTATTTTAAAGTTGAAATTATTAATGATAAATGACTTGATATAGAAATTACGATATCTTTTGCCTACCTTTTATATGTCTTTTACATATCTTTCAGTAGCAAATAATGCAAGCAGCTGGCACAGACAGCATATGAAGGCTGAAAATCTGAAATTTTGTATAAACTTGGAATCGTGCAGCTCTGGCAGGGTTGTGAGATATAGTCGATTTGTAGTCAAACGCTCTTATAAAATTGAAGACAAAATAAGTATGTCATTAAAATCGTAATGTTTCCTGCGACGGTACTGCCCATGCCGTCCCTACATCCCGCGTTCTTTATGGTACACAAATGGAGCTTTGCTCGCCGTGTTTCCAAGAATATCAAAATAGTTTAAAACGAGATTTGTTGAAAAACTACTTGTTGAAAGTAGGAGAATAATCATCTTGCTCTTTATTAGAATAATTAAAGTAATTATTTCTATCAATTTTTTCCCTGAGACTAATATCTAAGGAAAAGACAAGAAAATAAAAGTATCCATTATTACAATTGTATTCTTAGAATTATATACATCAAGAGTGTATTCTATTATAATATAAATAATAGAAATGATAAAAGATCTGGAACTATATTCTTCGAGTTACAGGATTTTTTGTTTATTATCCAAAATTTAATAATTCTGTATACAGAATTTATTATATAACTGTACAAATTTATATATATATTATACTCGCGTAAATCCGTCGGTTGTAACATTTGTCTAAAGGACTTTCTTTAAAACATCGACGACATACTTTCTTGAGTGAAGTTTCGCAGAGCCGCATTTCCACGGAATCCTCCGTCTGCTCTTTCCGCTTGCATTCCCGTCGCGCAATGAAACTCGCGGCCCGAATTCTTCTCTTCGCTTTTCGTTCGTTGCGGCGCGGCGTCGCCGGCTTTGTTTCATCCCTCCCCATCTCTTCCTCTGTACCAACGAGCGGATGTTTCCGACACGCCGTTTTCGTCCCGCCGTCGCCTTCGAGGGATGAAAGCGAGTAATCTCTCTCTCCATTACCCTCAAACTTCATTCTTTTCCGTCGGATTACGCGGAAACGCGAGACGCCTTGTTTCCCCGAAAAGCACATCCGCTTGTATTTTCTTCTGTCTTCCTACTCCCATGCGTCGTGAAGAAAAGTACATTCGCAACACAAATCGGTGCAAACGGACCGTAATTTTCTATCTTTGTATCGACCATGACATCCGCTTCATTGATTACGCTATCGTATCGAAATTGTACGTGAGGGAAAACTGTTACGAGAGAAAATCGTTTGCTCTTCGACGCTGTGATTTCACTGAATTGATTTGCTTGCAGTTGCGCTCAATTATGGTTTTATGATAAATTAATAAGACACGTTTTTGTGAATAATTTAACAATAATGAGAATTGCTTTTGCAATTTTTATGAAAAATATTTTATAAACGTTTTAACTATCGTAAAAAAATCTCGTTTTCCTCTTGTTTTAATTCTTTTCATCATATGTATTTTATTGTTACTTTTATATATTTTTTTATTTTTACAATTACGTTATTTTTTACGCAATTATCTTCTTTTTAATGACAAGTGGACATCGGGGATGTCCACTCATGTACCGCATTTTCGCATTTTCCTTATTGTTATTACTTTCTGCATTCTTCAGTTATTATACTAAGGGAAAGAAGTTTCCAGAGCGCGCAATAAACTCCATTCTGTTTCACTTCTCTCTCTTTCTCTCTTTCTCTTTCTCATGTATCGCTTTATTACCATCGCTAGGAGCGATTTACTGTTTGCAAGGGGAGGGAATACAAATACGTTTCCGCGGAGGTGCGTGCTGAAGAAGCACACTTCCAATGAAAAAGCGGCTCCCACGAGGAAACCCGTGAGAGGGATGCGGTCATCAAAGTATCATTTGGATCCTTCAATTATTGTGCCCCTCCCGCGTCGCCGACTCGGCGAAATCGCCTCATTAACCTACCCGAGTGGCTCTTGTCTGCCTTTTTTTTTTGCGCCTGGCATCCCCGTTACACTTGTTCAAGGATTTCTATTCTCAGTAAAAACACAAGACACTGTAATCTTAACTTTAAAAACCTTTTAATTACGCGGCAGCGATACATATAGGTACGTTTAATTGCTTTCACTGAAATTCTTATAAAGTCAAAAACATTGTAAAAAAAATTACATTTGTAACATTATATGATGAAATTACGGAATTAAAGTTTAGGTAAATTAAATTTATGAAAGGATATTTTAACGCTTCATAAAAAGTTAGGAAGATGTTATACAACTTGTTATACTATATCTCTCACGAGACAGGAATTGTTAAGTTTAATTAATGTCCAGCAATGGTACTTACTTATCTTGTTATTTTGCTCGGAAACAAAAAACGAGTACTATATTAATACTCTATTTCTCTCTAATATTAAAAAGAGAGAGAGAGGGGGGAGGGAGAGAAAGAGACAAAGAAAGTAAAATTCTGTAGAAGCATCGCTCCATCGCTTGCAGTTTAATTTCGTAAGTGCTAACGGTAATGAAAGCTCGTGCTGATAAATAACGCAATGTCGGCAAACGCGGGGTGTTTCTTCTCAATCGGCCAATTATATTATACTTATCGATATATCTCGCGATTAGCTCAAGCACCTCTCCTTTTATTCCTCGTTCATTGCGTTTCTTTATCTCGATGCGGCCGATCGCGCGGTAATCTATGTTTGTTGCGAACTCTCGCGACTTCCTCCTCGTGAACTTTTTAATCTCGCCCTCTCGAACTCCGGAGGGATGAAAAAGAAAGAACGAGGAACGAATCGCAACGTAGGCGGAAAGAAGTTAGTTAGGAAATCTATACAAACTTCGACGATATATACGTGTACAGGCCGGCGCGGCGCCGCGCCAGTGGTAGGCGCTTGAAAACTCGAGCGATTGTTGTTGAACACGAGATAATTTCTCCTGCTCCAGCTGCTGCGCAGCAACAACAACCCGACCAGAAGTTTACTTCACTATAAAAACGAACGAGAGAGAATTTCGCCTGCAATTGATCTCTTAGCTCTTAGCTTCTTTTTAGCACGGCGAATTTTTTTCTTTAGAAATTCTTTAGATTTAATTTATTTAGTATATTTGTAGAAATTCATGTAGGTTTCTTCTTTCTTCAGAAAGTGTTTAAATTTAATTTATTTAGCATTTATTATACCTAACTTATTTGGTGGATTTTTTAAATATAGTTTTGATACATTAAAGATTTATATATTATAAATCTGTATTCTCTTCAAATGATGTCAATTTTGTAAAAATTGACATCATTTGAAGAGAATACAGATTGTTGTGATTTAAATTTATCTGTTTACGACTTGAGCTTTTGACTGGAGTGAAAAAAAGCCGCACTCGCATTCCTGTATTGAAATGAAGTTAAGCTCGAATTTTCTTGAAGTGAGACCGAATCGCTCCGAGAAAGAGGAAAGGGAATGAAAGAGGGTGTGTTATCGTATCCTACAGGTCTACATCAGAGTCGGAGGAAACATTTCTTCTGTAAAATACGATCGAAGTTCACGACGCGGAGGTCAAAATCGAGAAACGGTTTCCATAGTACGGAATGGTTTATTCCGGGCACGAGGGCAAAGGTTATTGGGGCTTTCGCAAACGAAATTGCGATGGTTCTCGGTCCGGCGGCCGGTGGTTTATGGGCGGCAAGTATACGTGTCGACGGCGTACGTCACGTCGATGGACTCGGAAAAAGAGTGAAGTCGTGCGTCTCTCATCCTTCGCAAAACAGTGTTTAACTTCTTATCTTACTTTATTCTGCCGCAAATTCATAATTATGATTTCCTGATTTATAATTGCTGGCCGATCTCCCACATCTACCTCCGTTATCCCTTTTCTTCACTTTAAACACTTTTTAAGAGATACTGACAGGACAGACAAGACGGTGGTCTTTTCTTCTCGTAGTTTGATTTATAGAAATAAGCAGAAAACGGAAACGAAAATGAAGTAGATTTTGACGATAAAGTTCTCGACTATGTGTCCAAAGTAGCAAGATTAAATTGCGAGTTATTTTCCAGTCATGTGATTTGTCAGTCGTATCTATTTAATTGTATTCATGATTAAATTCAAGTTTGAGATATATTGAAGATATCTGTAAGAGTGTAAGAATTACACTCGAATGTTAAAAGATGTCGAAATTACTATGCAAATAAAAATACAGAAATACACGCTGCACATACCTATATAGTTGCATAGCCGCGTTAACAAGGTTCAGCTAGTTTATCCAGGAGAGACTTTAAGTTCGCAAGCTTCGCCCAGGTGTTTAACGCCTGGCCGCCTCTAGGCACTCCCTCGCGAGAATTTACGCCTCTTTCCTGCTAGTTGGTATGCTCCTCGCGCAGCTGCTTTCCCGCTGCAATATATCTCCTTTGCCCGTCATAAATTGGATCTGTTTGTTAAGCCTATTATGGGGCTGTTTTGATGTCAAATAAGTTTGGGGTACTCCTTAGTCGTAAATCAAACTTTGATACCGGAGGTGATTCCGTATTGTTAAGTTGTACAGAACAGAACACACGCAGACGGGCAAGAGGAGAAGTCTAATCCATAAAAACTGTAAATTAATTCAAGTCACAATTTTTATTAATTTGGTTCATAGAATAAACGTTAAATCCTGTTGGTAAAAGAAATATTTATTCGCCACGTTTCTGCGATTATAGACGCGTATAAATAAAATTTGTTGTTTTTTCTTTTTACAAAATAAAACAAATGAAACTATACGATGCGAGGTAGAAAATGTGAAATATCAATGGGAGAACATCGCTGGAAAATTGTTAACAAACAAACTCCCGTCGCTAACGATAATAAATAGGAAAAGCGCCTGAATTTCGAGTACAAGTAGGGTTACGGAAGATAAATGAATTATCACGCAATACTGTACGATGCGTTCGATAAGAACCTAATGACGTAGCTGAAGAAAATGCTTTCGAGGAGAAATTTTCTTTCTCCGGGAAAATATATTTTTGCGAAAAGATCGCAGCGTATATTTGCAATCGCAATATGTCTCCAAGGAGTTAAACCAGTGAAATTGCGATTTACGAGGAGAATATCAACGAAATTGCGAAAACAAACATTTTCACCGCTTCATCAAAGCACCATAAATCACAGGCCAACCTTAACAACAGTTTTCTCATGGCAAACTGCAAACCTCCTCAAACCGCAACAATTCTCTTTCTTTCTCTCTCTCTTTTTTGTTCTCGCTCTCTTTCTCTTTTCCTCTCAATCTCTCTATTTGAAAGCTTTATGATCTATCGATCAGGATGGCTCGAGGTGACGAGGTCTCCATCTCCATTTTCATCTTCGCTCTCTGGGATACTCCTCTAGCTGCTTCTCGTTTGAAGCGAACGGTGCTCAACAACGATGTCGTTGGTTGTGCATCCGTTGGATTACAGCGATCGAGAACCTATAGAAATCATATCTTCTTTGTAAATTTAAATAAAAATTTTTGTAAAATGCGTGAAAACTAATAAAATAAAGTATCTATATATACGTAAATTTGTATAATATATAGATGAAATTTTGAGAAAATAGATGAAAACGAGTGTATAAACGAGATGTAAAGAATAATTACAATTACAGTTAACAACAATTTATAAAAATCTATGAAGTAAACCATCTATTTAATAAATCAGAAACTCATTGTCAGAAATCACAATTATGAGTTATATGCGGTTGTATTATTCAAAAATAGTTTTAATTAAATATAATAAAACTGTTTAAATATTTTTATTTTTTTAATGTGACAAAATTACTATTATTAATCATCTATTAACTGATTTATAAATATTTCGATATGTTTTTATGATCTAAATTTTCCTTCTTTTACTTGGTTCTTTTCAACTATACTCGCATTTCTTGCTTCATTCTCATAAATACATAAAGGCTGGAAAGAATCGGATTGTATTGTACTCGTTGCGATAGAATCGTTTCGACCAGTGGCGTTTCAAAATTTAATTTCATAAGTCCTTAAACCACCGAGCCGCAATCCGCAGATTTTTCCAGTCCATCCCGTATTTTCCGCGAGAAATTCCAGAAAGGAAACGAAAGGCCCGGTGAATCAATGCGGTAAAACCACTTGCCGTGAAATATACGAAAGTACCTTTGTCGGGGATAATGAAGGACGGACCAAAATACACTTTTCTTCTTTACGTTCGCGTAAGCTCGCGCGTTCCGCCGAAGCACGTTGCCCGCAAAGCTCTCTCCAACTTTTCAATCCACGACGGCAAGAAAAAGAGACCCGCGATTTCTTTTCAATCTCTCGACCTACCGTCAATATTAAATTACGTGATCGACGTACGTATGAAACATTTCTCTTTTCATATTGCACTGTTAACATATCAAATCGTCCAATTCAATAAAATCCGCTTTTCCCTCTTACGTTCTCTTGCTTCTTTTTATTTCATTAATTTCCGACCAGCTCATCGAATTTTTTTTAGTCGTGTTTTAATTAGCTTTTGATGCAGAAATTTCTCTTGGGAAAGTTTCCGCGGAATGCTCGTGACAACAAAAACTGCATCTAGCGTTTGCGCATTCTAAAGGCAGCTTGAAATACGCTTATCTTCATTTATATCAGTTACTTCTCTCCGGTTCCATTCATCACATTCCTAATCTCAAATTTAGTCTCTCTCTCTCTCTCTCTCTCTCTCTCTCTCTCTCTCTCTCTGATATAATTGATGGTTGTATAAATTAGCTGTTAGGTACTTAGAATATATCTACAAACACGCGCTATTATAATACTAATAGCAAGGCCATGGTATAATAATACATTTGCATCCGAGAGCGAGAAGGCGGAAAACATTTGTCCGAAAGCGTTAAGCTGCATTGAATGGAAGTACTTCCGGTTCCGCCGGGATTTTTATATCAGCAAGCTCGTAGCTCGCGAGCTTATGACGCCATAAAGAGAGGTGGTTGTTTTCCTTCATTTTTATTATACACGCGCAATATACCTCGCGCCCACTCGCGGCAATAAATTCTGACGTTACTTCTAAACCGGACGAAAACATCTCTTCCGGTATGAACCTGGAAAAAGAAACACTGTCCGAGGCTTGATGATACATTCTTGAACGACATCGCCGCATGATATTCGTCTATGTCGTGGGCATGTTCCTCGCAGCAAAATCATTATCGCTGCGCTGTTTCCCGTCCGTTTATCTTTTAACTGACGCCGAGCTAAACCCGTCGCTGCGTCTGCGTCTGAGTCGTCGTGTTTGATTTTTAGAAATCGTAATTTCTCATCGCTATTATAGTTGCTGCGTTAACGCGCGATCATCTAGGTTTACTCGAATGGATGCGGCTTTTAGAAAATAGAAAGGCACTTTGTGCCGCGGGAATAAAACCCGCGGTTCTCTTTTTCTCCTCGAAAATAATAAATACCACACACAAGTGCCGTGTCCCCTCCGCGGAATAAAGCTAAATTTATAATTACAAGTACAGTCGATGCTTCTTATATTCGTGACGGTTACGTACTCGACAACTACCGCGAATATGGAATCCGCGAATATGTATGGAATGGTTAAATGTATAGTAGTATGACTAGTATGTAGGAGATACGTTAAGAAAAATTAAATTAGAGAAAAAATTTTTGAAAAGATTATTTGTTTAAAATAATGAAATATGAAATATTATATAATGAACGTATTTAATATATGATTTTAATTAATTTTAGTTGTTGACTGGATTAAAAAATCGAATTATTTTGTTTTGCTTTGCATGTTGCAGCTTTTTAAAATAATTCGCGTAATTAGGTATTCATTGCTTCCTCTATTTTCCTTTTACAACAAAGACTCCTTTCCATAGACGGATCATTGTTTATAAAAAAATTTACAAAATATCGTGGGAAAACTTGATTTCTGTCGTCAGTGCGTCTTTTACATGGCTTCACTTTTTTTTTCTTAATTTGCCCATCTTTATTTTTATAACTCTTCACGAAATACGATATGATGTGTGGAAGCGGCGTAGTACATACTGAGTGTACTTAAGGATCGAATAAATTCCGCCTTTTGGACTTATTAAACAAAGGTTTGTGCTAAAGTAGCCTTTAATTGCCTTTGAAACAAAATACTACACACGCTCTGTGAAAGAGCACGATCGATAGCGCTGTTTTATACTGTCGTATGACATCGCAATGATCAAAATGCAATTGCGTGCATATCCGCGATGGCGCGATTTATATATCGCAAATACTGAAATATCTATACCGCGAGTAAAGAAATGTAGTAGCAGACATGTCGATTAGCGAATCTGCGAGCGCGTATAAGGAACGTCTACTGTATTATATACTCCCGTTATATTTTTAATAAAATTAAATTATTAAACAAGACTCTCGATTTACATAGAATTAAATTTATCCGAAAATTTTCCTTCTAAAAAAGGCATGTTAACTAAATCTCGAATGTATCGAAGTCGTATCGAAGTGTTGCGGCCTCTTTTTCGCGATGCTGATTGGTTCTCTTGCTGTGCTTACTTCGTGAGCGGCTGTCATTGTATATTTTGACAGTTGTGTGTATATCAAGGGGTTAATAGTGTAATAGTAACTATAATATTAAAGCCAAATAGCGCGCGCGAAGCGCGCGTCTGCGTGATGTCTAGTACTTACAAATTTAGAAAACTAATATCTACCGCTTATATATAAATATCGTTTCCCTAAGTTTCACGAAAATAACTTTACCTTTACTCAAATTAACGTAATAAAGTTTGAGGCTGACGGCGACGAAGCGAAAAGAGGGGGCGGTGTTAACTTCTTTATTATAATCGGAAATTACGCGGCGCGGCGTGACGAAAAGATCGCGCTTGTGGCCGATAGCGGAGGACTCGATTGAAAGATAGAGAGAGAGAGGGAGAGACAGAGAGAGAGAATATTTGAGAGACAGTTAGAATATTGGAGGGTGCGAAGGCAGCGGCAATTATCGAGCGCGTCATTGTAATTGCATCGACGGTCGGGAGTCGAGATTAGATTCGGTGTTCAGGAAGCGGCTCTCTCATTCTATCTCTCTCTCTCTCTCTCTCTCTCTCTCTCTCTCTCTCTCTCTCTCTCTCTCTCTCTCTCTCTTCCATAGTCTAGATTACGCTAATTGGTAGGTCACTGGCGAATATTAATTATCATTCGACTACAGAACCGTGCGGTGTGGCCGTTACGTCGTGCGAGCTATCGCATCCCCATACCATTTGATAAGCTCCGCCCGATTTCCTGCACGAATTTCTATGCAAATATGGCACACAAAAGCACGCCAATCGCTCGCAAAAACCGCCGAGAGGTTCGACCCTTTTAAACCTGCAGCATTCTCTTGGATATAAAACACACGTGCGCGCATATGTGCACAGATTTCCATTTGTATTTAAAGGAATTCGTACAAAAAGACTTTCGAGCATTTTCAAACGTTTCCCACATTTTCGCACTTTTTTTTTTAAGTATCCTTAAACATACTTTCTTAAATATTTTGTAGAGCAGTGTTCCAAAAAAGAATATTTTAAAATATTTTATTACATTATTCCGTGTTTTTATTATAATTTTATTACCTCCGACTTTGTTGCATATACCTATTGGCTATTACTAAATTCATGATAAATGCATGCAGTCTGAAGATTGCACGATGCAATCCTTTATGTAATGATATTTTAATATGCATTTACATATTTTTTATATAATTTTTAAATTACTTTTATAAATTTTTTAAATATAAATCATTTTACACATAAGATAATATATATTAATATGCTTGTGTAATTGCTATAATTTATATGCATACGCTATTTCTCTCTCTCTCTCTCTTTCTCTCTCTCTCTATTCGATATCTTAATTAACTTTTCACATAAATAAACATTTTTTGTGTGTTACACAATATATAAATTTACAGTCGCGCTTAAAATTCAAGTTTATCGCGCGAATTGCGGATCACAGTGAATTGCGCAAAGTGGATTTTAATCTCCCTGCGCCATTTTCCGTTTCACTTGTATTTAGCGCTTACTCGCAGCGCGACCCGCGTTTATTGTTTCATCCATGTATCTAATCGGCGTCCCTCGACACGGGTTACATTTCGCCTGTACAATCGATAACGTAAATTTTGTACACGCCGGTGTAATGCTGTACACGGGGGAAATGGAGTGAATCTCGTTGCATGTGCGCCCGCACGCGTGTTAGTTACACACGTTGCAAGGAAGAACGTAATTTCGCCAATCCTGTCAATCAGGTGTATGCTCGTCGCGGCCGCGCAAAATTAACGAGCGATTTGCCGCGCGTTGATATAACACACTGATATAGGGAAGGACGCATAGAAATACATATAAAACGCATCGTGGCCATACACGTGGTCACGATAAAGCCGACGAATTTTAATCGCGCGCGTTTGTCATCAACAGTTTATTGCTCCACTGATGGCAATTTGATATCGTGAAGTATCTCCTGCCGGCGATACGTTTTCCCCTCGCGTGCGATGCAAGCGTGATTTATGCGTTTACATATAAATTTCCTGTCTCTCTTTCACTTTCTTTAAACATACATGACACAGATACAGAGATATACGGCGCTGCGCTTGTCGCTGTGTACATCACTGATAATCTATAACATTGTTATCTATCTGTACGTCTAGTAAAGTATGATTGAATCGCGTATGCATATTTACCGCGGGAGTCTGATTAACTCTTCTTTTCCTCTCTTTTATATAATATAGTCATTTGTTAAAATTAAAGTGCATTATGCGTTTATAGTGCATAACACTCATTTTAATGACTGAATTTATGTGGACTTTAAATGCCAATCAATATCACATTGTTTGATTTTCCCATCGCGTTTGCTTGTCGTTAAATCGAATATACGTCAATCCACGTGAAATCAAATGTCGATCGGAATGCAGTAATTATTACGGGATTCCGAGTAGCTGTTTAAGCTCGATCAGACGAATTGTTGGCGTTACATCTTGTTCGTTAACAGGAAGCGAAAGAAACTAATTGTAAGATCCGTGTATGTAATATCGGCGAAATTCAATTTCCCGGGAATAGAATTTCGGAAATTCCGTGGCGCAAAATCAACCTCTGTGCGCGGAGAGGCATATTCTAAAAGCCCCTCTCCCCCGCACCACCTCTCTATTGTCAATCACGCAAAGTAAAATAATGCTCGTGTATCAATGAGAGTCAATAGCCCTTCGACGAATTGCAAACGCGTTCTATTTGATCGGGCCGAACTGGTTGAAAGCGCGCGGGCACGGTTTGCCGGGGGAAAAAAAAATACGCCCATTCGAAGCTGGTGCAAATAGTTTCGATAGGCTAATTAAGATCGCGGTAACTGATGATACTTCAGAACACTCAACATGGGAAAAATTGGAGAAAGTGAAATTTTTTTCTCGATGAACTTCGACTTGATCGAAGCAATATTGATGAACGTGGCGATTATACCTTGCACTGCTTCTAAAAACAAAAAACGACGAGTATTCTTTATACATTTTGTCTGCGTTCGTTTATTCCTATTGGGAGCTATTGATGGGAAAACAAAATTCATAATACAATGTAACGTGTATTATAGATTTTATTTTCCCAATAGCTCCTAATAGAAATAAACGAACGCATAGTTTAAGATTTTTATGTGCATGTGTATCTGTTTTATATTTTTAAAAATTTCCTTTTAATAGAGCAATGCGCTAATTATTCCACCGCGCGGTGCAGATATCGCTGCAATTATGCGAGTACAATGTCCGAACGATGAATTTACCTCCTTTTTATAGCGACTGCGCTTTTTCCTGATACGTCTCGTTACAAATTGTCGGATTGTCCGATATCGACCGCGCCCGTCCCGGAATTTCTTTTCACGGAACGGGATCGGCCGTCCTGAAAGGCGACGGGATAAATTCATCACGTGCGGATGTAAAGAGCGAGAACGGAATCAGCTCTTTTTGCCTCCTTTCGCATTAGCGTACTCACGTGCTCGCCTTCTCTGAATCGGTCTCAAATACGGTCGATGTGTTCGCGTTGATAGGCAACGTCGACCGTATCGCTTTTTCGGGCCACACCAGCCCGGAAAATACCCCTGGGAAAGCGAAAACTCCTCCTTAGTGATAATTTCGTGCTTTTAACAAATTCTCGTTGTATTAAATATATATTATATTTTATATAATATACAATAATGTACTATGCTTAATTAAGATTTTTAATGACTCAATTAGTCATTTACGCCTCCCTTTTTGAGATGCCTGGGATGCATCTCTTTCATTAATTTAACCTCTTATTTATATATTATATTATATGTTATTAACTTGTTAATATTATTAATTGTATATATTATTACTGTGTATTTTATAAAACTTTATACTCACAAGAGGACCCGCTTTTACCGGACATCGTTGCAATTGATCAATATGTAGATACTTATTTGGACAAACTCGGTCTAAATTTTTCTAATAAATTAAGTTACACTTATTTAGCTTTAGCTAAAATTCTGTCTGATAAAAATGGGCCTGTAGGAGGCCCTCCACCACCCCGCCGATTCCAATCAGCGGTCATCATTTTTTAAATATAAGTATTAGCGTATACGATTGAAGCGATTTGATCGACCCGAGATCGATTAATTTCTTTTAATATAGGTACGATTTAGTCTATGGCTACTCAAATTCGACCTAAATTCCTATACCTCAAATTCGCCTAAATTAATTTAGGTTGAATTTGAGGTATAGGCCGCGGCCTAAGTTCACGGTGTACACGCAGCCTATGTCAAAAATATAATACATATTAAAACAATGAAACAATACAAAATTTCATATAGTATATTAAGATAAGATATGGATGTCCATTAGATATCAATCATAGACGTATAATAGACTTGTGCATATAATATATGTTTTTAAGAGATTAACATTTAAGTTTTATTAGTAAATTTCAAATTATTACATAATTTTAAATAATTAATTTTTAGATAATTTTTGGGAATATATTTAAATATTTATAATATATTTTATATTAATTTACATATAATTTAATTTCTAATAAAACACGAACTTTGTATAAATATTTAATTATCAAAGCTTTTAATATAAAGATAAATAATAAAAATCGTGGTGTCAAAACACAGATATAACGTACTGTACTTAATATTGCATTAATTTTTATTATCGAAAACTTAATAACAAAATATAAAATGTTAACAATTTAATAATTTAATAATTTAGTGACTTAGTAATTTAATAATTAATTGATATCGAATGTGTGACAGTCATACCACGGTGTACACACAACAACTTGTCTACCACAACAATTGATAACTCGCGATAAGCGCGAAGACGTAGTAGCCCCGCGATTTCGCGAGAGTCGAGCGTTCGGCGACCATGAGCGCTAGTAACGCGCGCGCGCTGCCTCGCCGCGGCTACCACGCGCCAGTAGTTTCTTGTAATCAAAAATCGTCACGCGCTAGTATATGAGGCGAGCCTGTGAGATGTTTGAATTGTAAAAATATCCGTGATGTAGGAGGAAGTCTGAGGAGGCTGTCCAGTCCAATTTAAAATTTTGGCTCAAGATTCTAATAAGTGCTGGTTTGAATTATGGGACTATACAAGTATACAGCCAGCTCAGACTTCCTTCGTTCCTTCTACATCACGGATATTTTTACAATTCTGTGACTTTAAAACAAAAATACTGAGACTAAAGTTTATACCCTTATGATCTTCAATTAATTTTACGTGTGTTATACTGTCTATACGCTATCGTTAAAGAAAAAAGTTTCCAATAAATTTTTTTTTTTTTTCGACTAAGTTAGTCATGTTTTTAATTACTATAATTATTTTAAATGGATTAATTTCGCTTTTGAATTTTAATATTGACAGCCTTATAAACTGAATAAACAAAAGGGAACAGAGAAGTAATGGACGAATGAAATAATTATTTCTCAGGGGCTCCTGAAGGCAAACTGTGGGGCAATATACCAGGTGGTCCACCGCCACCGGAGCAACCGCCACCGCCACCTCCTACGACGACTACGACAACGACGACGACGACGTACAGGCCTTGGAGGACGAGACCCACTAGGCCTAATCACTATCCGGACGACGGCAGACCTCGACAACCGGGTCGTTACCCGCAGAAACCCGACTACCGGCCGCACAAACCCCATCGGCATCACACGACATGGTCGACGACGACAACGACAACGACAACGAGGCCCACACCGAGGTTTAGACATCGGTGGACACTGCCACAGCGGGACGACGTGCCCGACAAATGCGACACGAGCTACGACGCCATCAGCATCATCCGCAGAGAGGTCTTCGTCTTCAAAGGACGAGTAAGCAGCAATAAAATTTAAGAAGAACAAAAAGAAGGAATTTTTGTAATAAGGAATTACGAAAAGAATTCTTGCTGTATCTCAGAACGACGTGATAATGGGCCTTTTAGATGCCATTATTTCGCTTCATTGCGAGGAAAAAGAGTCTCGATATTTATTATTTTCTAAGGGCAAAAGAATGAACGCCTATAGTATTTCACATTATTATCTTGTTGATTCTTGAGCATGAAGATAGAATAATTTACGATATATTTTTAATTGTTATATATATTTACATAGTCGATATTTTATTGAAATCACAAAATATTATATGTATTAAAATAATTATTATGTATACATATTTATTCATGTAGGTATCCTATATTTTATAATTTAAATTAGGCACCTATACACGTGTATTTTCTACGGCATGCAGTTTTCGAGGAACATAATATCTAACAAACTTAGAATCTCTGCATTGAGATTCTAATCCTTTTTGGACCGCGTTGCAGTATCTATGGCGAATAGGCGATCAGGGGATCTATGAGGGATATCCGGCGGAGATCACTAGGTTGTTCAATCTGCCATCGAGCATCGATCACGTGGACGCCGTTTACGAGCGACCAGATAAGAAGATAGTCTTTTTCATCGGTCGCGAGTATTACGTCTTCAATGCCAACAATCTAGAGCCGGGTTATCCGAAACCGCTCACATATCTGGGATTACCAGTTTCCTTGGAGAAGATCGACGGTGCCATGGTGTGGGGCCACAACGGCAAGACTTACTTCTTCAGCGGTTCCATGTATTGGAGGTGATTTCTCAAATTTGTTATTGCCTAGAATTCATATCATAGTCCCAAACTTTCAACTTCTTTGTACAACAATTTTCGTCTGATATTAAAATGAAAGATATAATGTTAATTTTAGATCAAAACTCATTCGATCTTTGGACATGTAATGAAATTTGTAATCCGATTCATATTGGGCTTTCATTATCTTTTTAATCCATAAATAAAATTTAATTCTCCCATTTAATCCTCTGTCCCACGCAGGTTCGACGAAACTGTTAATTACGTGGAACTCGATTATCCCAGGGACATGAGCATGTTCGCCGGCGTTGGGAATGACATTGATGCAGTTTTCCAATGGAAAAATGGTAAATTTCGGAAATTTACAGTCTCGGACAAAATTATTTTATTATAAAAATAATTACTTAAATACTACCTATTAATTTCATTTGATCAGACAATTCTATTATACATATAAAGAAATTTAATTTAACTTTCAACGCCAAATACAATTCTTAATGAAGATAATATACGATATTTTTTACGTAAAAGATAATTCTAGGCAACTATATATTGTTTCTTAATATTTCATTCAACTTTGATTTCAATTCTTGATATTTTTAACGTTTTCTGATTTTTATAAGTAATTATCTATGGGTAACTTTTTAAATCGATTTTTTATTGTAATTCTTTTGCTTTTTCGTTAGGCAAGACGTACTTCTTCAAAGGCAAGGGCTTCTGGGAGTTTGACGATCTCAGGATGAGGGTGGCGCACGAGAGACAGAAATTGTCGGCGCCAGTCTGGATGGGTTGTCCTCCGCCAGAAGTGGAGACCAACGATATCGAAACCAACCTACCCAGGAAGTCGAGTATCATCTCGGCTTCCGCCGTCGTCGTCACAGGAGAAATCACGCCGATATTTGCCACGATCGTTGTGAGCTTCGTCATGAGGATAATATATGTGTAAAAATGAGGTAATTATTTATTTGTCCTTGTATTCATTAATTTTTAAAGAGTGGCATAATTGAAAAAAAAACTTTAAAGGGATATATATAATAAAGATAATACATAATATTTTGTAGTATCAATTAAGTATTAATTCAATATTTAGGAAGACACGCCATAAAATGATATATAATCGTCATAAAATAGAAGTTCTAATATTACATAATCAATGTAAAAGTAAGTTAATGAAATATAAGATTTAATACAATTCTTTGTAATAATATAAAATCGCGCGATCTGAATATCATTTATATAATTCTGCAATATATTACATAGCTCGAGTAAAAATTAGTAGCTAAATTTTTAATGCGATTAAATCAATTATTTGAAAATAAGCGAGCAGCTGATGTCACAAGTTTTTCTGTCTTCTTTCAGATTATAACGCACGATTAAAACGTGTCCTTCCAGCTGACGATGTGTGACTGGGAGCATTTTATACCTCACATGGGAATTTCGCGTGCGAAATACGAATACCAGAAAGTCAAACGGATTTTTAAAGTGCGGACATCGGTAGATCGGCGAACACAGGGGATGGAAGATTGTTCGTATTCCGATTGGAGTTTCAAAGGAATACCTGCGGCTCGTTCGCATCCACGGAATCGACTTTCGTCGCCGAGCCTTCCGATGAAGAGATCGCGATTGCAATTCGCGAACGAAGCTCCAAGAATGATATTGAATTAATTCGCGAAGCCACGTCTTCAAAGAAGATATATGTGAAATAGTCGACGAATTATAAAATTTTGAAATATTACGAGGAAACATTTTTTCTGTATACTTTTTACTTATTTTTTTTTATCTGGGTGATATAAAATTGTATTGACATTTGATCTTCTCTTACAAAGAATGTGTGACTTATAATTAAGTCCATATCATTAATCCTGAATAGACCGCGCCATCGCGCTGCGCAGGGGAGCATATTTTTGTATACCATCTTTTTACATGGCCGCATTTATATACGAAGTAATTAACTTAAGACGTAACTTTTTTATATCGCATGACTGGATGAATGTAGGGTTTTCGAAGATGCGAAAAGAAATGAGATTCCTTGAGGACATTTCGCAGATCTTGCGATAATAATTTACGAACTACCACTGCCGAAAATCCATCCGATTTTTTCGATATTTTTTGTCAGAAATTTTTAAATCGAGATGGGGATCCTCAGTCCTATATTCTCAAAGAACGCCTACTAATTACATAGCACTATTCCTTATCAAAAACTGAATCGGAAAGTCTTGAACCAGTTTTTCTATAATGCTTAATTAAGCAGTAATTATTGAGTAAAGTCAATCCAGTCAATGCCGTCCTTTAGCTGGCACTCAAGTGTATGTGAGCGCACACATACTACCAAGCGCGCGTATTGACGTACCCTCAGCTAAAGAACGGTGCTAATTAAATTGACTTTCTCAATAATTACTGCTTTATTAAAAAATGGTTCATGACTTTTCGATTCAATTTTTGATAAGAAATAGCGCTATATAATTAGTGGGCGCTCTTTAAAAAACATCCTATATCAGGAGGGGACTAATAATACTCGCCACCAAGAAATTCCGTGATCGTCCTTCCATAAATGGCGATGCGCGATTATTAGTTGGAATCGAATCTTAAAACGATAAAATAGTCGATTCCGACAGAGCACATATTTTATATAAATATTGTATTAATTATTGATACCCCGTATAATTTAGCAAAAGAGGACACGGGCAAAACGCAGTGTCGCCAGTTTTGTAAACTGTGATATTTATGTACCGCGCGCGATCAAGTAGTTAGTGTAATATCAAAAAAGGAAGTAGCACAGAATAAATCTCACAGATTATATACAGCGCCGGTGTATCTGAGATGCTTATATAAACTTTGCGAGCGTATTTCCCGATTTGTTTCAAGCCGATTTCTTTTCAGCATAAGATGGATTTTAAGCGAATGGAGGTCTCAAGAGCGGAAATTTAATAACGAAATCTCATTTCGCATTTAATCTTGAGTAGACTTCAGCATTTTATAAATTGAGGTGTCAGTATAATCGAGAATCTAAATAATAAAAAATTATAAAGGAAAAGATGAAGGCTAATTAAAATTTGCAAAGAAGAAATTGACTGTAGTTTTAATATCGCGATACGCCTCTCTGCGAAGTTTGTAGTATTTATATTTCCAACATACACCCCTGTATATATAGATATATAAACATGTTTTATAATTATATAATAGTATACTCTCTCTATAAGCCGCGCGCGTATTGCAGAATGTACTATATCTCCGTGAAGCGCGCAGCATTGAAACGAAGACAAACGGTATAAATAATAGGTATTATATTTGTTTTTCGATTAACTCGATGATCTAATGATCTTGTCTTCTGATTGAGTACACCTTTGTTATGGAGAAGCAAAAGCATCAGAGTGATGTGCCTTGCTGTTCTACTAGGAGGCGAGAATCCCTCCAACCCTCTGTTTATTCCAAACTTAAGGGAAAATTAATGTAATGTGCCGATTATGTGCTCTATACGTATTTTATATATTGTCAGTTCGTGCTTTATTTGTGTATATACGAAAATAAAGTGATTTTAAAGTGATCTTACCGAACATACTTAACGATATACTGCAGAAAATCTCTTGGTTTTTAGCTTCTTATACGCATCACTGAAAAATACTAAAATGAGAATCTTATTCTTGAAAGAACGCCTTGTATATTTGTAATTCATATATATATTGTTCATATATTTAACAAAAGCATTGTACATTCCAGCGGATCAACTTTAGGATATGTCAACAGAATTTTTCCTTTTCTTTACAGCATTTTTACACATTGCATTTCATCAAGTGGACAGATAAAATTACGATTATCTCGTTTGTTCCTCACGGTACGATTAATTTATTTCCAGGTTGAGCAAAGGATATGACGACCATGATGCGTTCAAACTCAGATTTTGTTGTTTGCGTAACTTGCATAGGTTCCTAACTAACAATGACCTAACGATGACATAGTTTGTCCTATAAGAGCAACGAAAGAATGAAATTCTCGGTGAACAACGTAACTCGAGAAAAATTTATAAATGTTTTCACTAATAAACGTACATTTTCTTGATTACATGATCCGTATACGGGTCCGAAAGATTCGGGTCTTAGGCTCGTCCCAATTTTTATTAGAGATAAGCGACAACGGCGTGTATCTTTTATTAAGCGTATGTTCAAATCGCACCATAGCGCGTCTTTGGAGATCCTGATATCGCGCTCTCGACGTGACGGAGCTTCATCGATACTCGCGGGTACGTCGACGAGACTCGCACGAAGAGGCCGATCTCAGCCGCTGCTAGGGACACAAATCCGACTGATCCATCCAGGGGTTCAAGGCTCGCAGAATGGATCGCACGATCGTGTCCACCTCGGCCATCGCCCCCATTCCCATGTCGCCGCACATCAGCGTCTTGCTTATGCAATGCACCTCCTTGTAGCCCCAGGATTTAAGCAGCGATACCTGAGAAAACACAAAACTATAATTCTCTTTGTAAAAAAAAAAAAAATTGAAAAAGATAGGACAAATTTAATGTCTACATTTATCTTTGACTACTCTTCTATATCTCTTTTTATTAGAATTTTTCAAACATTTTTATTGGTTTAATTAAATTTTTCATTCTTAATGATGCAATTTCAACATATATAAATCTGCACAAATTAAATTTAATTCAATTTAAGTAAATAGAATATGTGATTGTTTTTTCTACAAATGCAATATGAAAAAAGAATCATATATTTTATCTATTTATTTGTTTTAATGGGAGAATATTCTCAACATTCTTTTCTTATTTCAAATTTTAATTTCTGTGCTATTCTTTTCATCTCACTTGAGGCATTGTAACAGGATGCTCCCACATCTTGGTGTTCATAGCTGGGCAGAAGAGAAACGGCTTTGCAGGGTCCCAGGCGCGTGCCACACAGGTAACGATATTGTCGCATATGCCACTGGCAATCTTGCCCAGAGTGTTAGCATCCAACGGCGCTATCACGAACACGTCCGCCCATTTCACCAGGTCTATGTGCAGCACTGGATCGCCACGGTCCTGCCAGGCAGCCCACTCGACTGTGTCGGACAAGACCTGGACCTCAGGTGGCAGCTGAGCGTCTCTCAGGAAGTGCTTGGCTCTCTCCGTTACAACCACCCTCACCTCCAGATTATTCTGTCGCAGCATCTCCACCAGCTGCGGCAGCTTGATCGTGGCCACGCTACCCGTGCAACCTACCAATATTCTCTTCCTGGAAGAGCTCGCCATTTTCTTCACCTTTGCGTTACCTTCTGTTCTATATCAGTCTCTGTACTCTGACGTCAAATCTGATAGACTCTCAGTTTTCAACGTGATAAATATCAGAATTCTCTATTTTATTTATGGGACATTTACTCTCTTAGGCCACTTGGGTTGCAACACAATCCAGCTGCGTAACAAGCTACAGAGTACAGGGATGCCTTTATGTTGAAGCTCAAGAAGCCCGACCCCCGAACAAATGGTCAAGCAATATAACTTAATTTTTAATCTTCCTTCTTATGAAAATAAAAGGTATAGATATACGCGATTTTCAGTATCGTTCAGTTTCTCCCTCTAAATTGGTCTCTCATTAAACCTATTGTTCTTATTGTTATTTCTTTCTCAACAACACTGGCAAAGAGGAAGTTCTTGTCACCTGGCTGGCAGTGCGTATTCTCGCTTGAACACACTAAATCACCAAACTGCCGTCTGGTGTTCTATTTACATCGAAAGTTTCAAGAGCACCGATTAGACTAGAGGAAGAGTGCGCCAGGAATTCTCGAGGAAAACCGAGATGAACAACAACAACGACAACGACGACGACGTCGACAAAGCTGACCCCTCCTTTCCGAGATACACGGGATATCTGACCTCTCGAGGACGATATATCGACGTTACGTTTCCTTGGCGCCCTCGATCTCGTCGATGAATCCGAGCTTGGACCAATCCTCGCGCGCCATCAGGTCGTGGTCCATGCGGCAGCCGAGGTACTCCTTGGCGATGTCGCGGCACATCGTGTTCTGATTGCGATTCTCGGTCAGGCAGCGCATGTACCTGATCATGGTGCTCTTGCAACGGCCTTCGTGGTCCAGCGGAAAGCTGCCGCGCTCCGGCGGCGTCGGCGTGAACAGCCTCTGCGAGAACGTGTACGAGGACATAATACGCCACTGTCGCGGCTAACGGCACGCGCGGGAGATTACGCGAGGACGCGAACACTCCGTGCGAGAACGAGCGCGATACCTTTCTTCAGCCACCTCGAAGGTTCGCCATCTTGGCTGAGCGCTGACCGTGATCGGCGTGATCCACTATCCACATTCCACGATTTCCACCACCACAATCCACACCGATCCGCGCTCCTCCACCCTCTCCAGTCTCCACTCGCACGGTCACACGTAAGGGATACTTGCCAAGTCAACTGCCAACCATCCCTGGCTCCAGAAGTGGCCAACCGCAGCTGCGCGGCTCACGTGACGTGGAATGCCGGAGTGGCGCTAATTTTGAACCTGCGTTGTATTTCCATTTCTATGGCCCAATTAATTGTAAATTTACACCAACCGTTTGATACGCGTACGAGTACTATGTATTCGTATTAAATTGATTTAGGTTGTACCGTGCACCCTTTTAATGCGCGAACCATTCTACAAAATTTTTTATTATATCATCCAAACATTTAAGTATCGATGCATTCAGGAAATGATAACGATACGTTACGTATACAAAACTGCAATCAGACGTATTATTTACTTTTCTACACTGGCGGGTTGTAGGGCCGGGAAGGGGGGTCAATAAATCAGTTTTAATAAAACCCCTCATCTCCCAAGTAAAAATATCAGTTTTGCTGGATCTGTTTCAAAAAATCTAGAAAAAATGCATTAAATATTAAAGTTGAACTCGCCGACGCGACGCGGGCATTCGTGGACCAAGTTAGGAAAAGTAAAAATAGAATCAAAAGTTTTATCACGTCCTAATTGTCGTTGATCCTGGAGTAAAAGCTAAGCGTGATACTAGAATGAATATCAAACCAAATAATTGCCGAAATTATCCCTTCTCTCTCATTACCGACATCAGGATCCGTTAGTGCTTCTATATATATGTATATATGTAAACAAACGGCGCGATTATCCGTAAAGCGGAAAACATTCTGTGTACATATCTTCACTTCTTGTCAGTTAGTGTGGTACCGGCCGCGAAGACACTCGAGCGAAATTTCATATAATCCAAAATTAACGAGAAGAAGACTAGTTAACGACGAAGCATGTCTTATTTAAGTTTCTGGAAACTGAAAATGGATATCGTCAATGATGCCGAATTATTAAAACAGTATCCGTTTCATCAAAAACGCGGCTTCGTTAAAATCGGTAAGAAAGAATGGCTTCTGCCGTATAAGTATGTCGAGGAGGGCGACAACATATATAATTTCGAAACTCGTCCGGATGACATATGGATCATTACCTATCCTGGATCAGGTAAGTTGTTTCCAAAAGTTCAGATTTTGAAGCTTGTATTTAATTAGAGGTAGATAATGAACATAAAAGAGCAATTCTAGAGCACAAATTGTGATAAAACATTTTTATAAGTATTGTATTTTATTTTCGAAGATTATATACGTTGGAATGTAGAAGTCAGAGAATTGTTTTCTTATCAAACGATGTGTGCCTGACCTTGTTTTTTTTTTTTTGTAGAAGAAAAGAACTAAAGGTATACACAATAATAAATACCTATAGCGTACAAAATATAAAATCATATAAAATCAGAATGAAAATGTTATATGTGGCAATAATTAAAATAATCTTTTATATATTATCTATATATACATATACATATATAAAACTTTATACTGTAAAGCTTTGTAAGTTGTATTACATCAATGTTATTACATCAATGTTGCTAATTGGTGTACGAGAAATCGTTTCGCAATATTAAATTACATCTTTGACGGAAACTTTTTCAAAACTACTGTCATACATTCCATATATAATCTTATTTCAAAAGTAATAAATTATAGAATATTGTCCTAACTTATTTTAGAAATTCTTGAGCAAGATATATAACATCAAGAGAACTTAAATAGAAATTTATCATAAAAGTGATACTTTATTTAACAATAAAATCGGTCTTTTATTTTATATAATTGTTTTGCAAGTTTCTTTTGTTTCAAATTATTTAAAATTGCATAATAGTCGATACTTTATAAAGTGTTATCGTTATTGAAACAAGAGTCAATGTTATCCAAACTAAAGTTTTGAAAAGAATAAAAAAAGTTATAAATAATGAAATTATGAATTTATTATGAATAATAAAATAAATGTTACTTATTCGGTTTAATAATGAAATTGTTGAAAGTGATATCCAGGCGGTTAGGTGTGAATTAGAAATTCTGAAATTTCGTACTATTGTCAAAAATATTAATTGAATTTGTTGTATTGATTTAGATATCACGATGCTGCAGGAATTTGTATGGTTGGTGGCGAACATGAATTTTGACGCGGCACGTCAAATATCTTTAACAGAGAAACTTCCCTTTATCGAGTATAGTATAATTATAATATATACATATTTTTTTACGCAAAAACTCTGCAGAAATAAATTTACATTTTCTATTTTTACGACAGTATATATAGAAAAATACTTCTAGCGTCTATACCAATATATAAAATTCTTAATAAAAATTAATTTAAAGTTCCAAATATTTCTTTCGTATTTAACATACTTTTATTTAGAATGCATGCATAAGAAATTTCATAAAAATTAGATTTGACTTTGGATTTAATTAAAAAAGAAATATATACATCAGAAAACCTAAATTATTATTGAATTTCCTCTTACATAAGAAAAATTATGATGGAATAAAACAGTTAATACTTTCTGAATTCTCTTTTCTTAAATTTTACTATATTAAAAAATTCTTTTTTTTAGGATGGGAGCAATACTAGACGACCATATCGCAACGAAAGACGTTCCTGGTAGGATTAATACGGAAAAATATAGCGTCGAATTCGTGAATCGTCAGCGTTCTCCACGTTTTCTTAAGAGTCACATGCCATTCGATTTGTTGCCGACAGTCTTAAATAGTACTTGCAAGGTGTGTTTGCAATTAAATATTTTATTAGTTAAATGCATATTTTATTTAAATAGACGTAATATTTATAAAAACGATCAAGAAATGATATGATATATGTATAAATAAATTAACTCAGCTAAGAAGAAAATTAAAAGACGTATACAAAAGAAGCATTTGTCATTTATGTGTACGTAAATTGTTGCATTCAGCCGATTGAAATTTAAAAAAACAAATTGTTTTACATTTGAATTTACCAAAACTTACAGACAATATACCATTTATTATTTTTGTTCCTAGATTATCTACGTCGCAAGAAATCCAAGAGATGTGGTTGTCTCGTGGTATAATTTCCAGAAATCTTTGAATCAGTACCAGGGAACTTTTGAGCAGTTTTGTATTAATTTTATGAATAACCACAGTAAGATTTGCGAAATGTTGATAGGTCTTTCCAGTTTACTTCACTTTTTCTTAGTTATCATTTTGAAAGCCTAATCTCCCGAATTTTCAGCTCTATGGAGTCCATATTGGGAACATGTAAAGGAAGCTTGGATAGTGTTGAAATACAGACCAAATATGATGTTTCTCTTCTACGAAGATCTGATAAAGGTAAGATAGAAGGAAATTCTACTTTGCATAATTTTATATACAGGATCAAGAAGTTTTTTTAATTACGACAAGTGGTTCTCTAAAGATAAAAGAAAATAGAAATTTTCGATTTTTAATAATTTTTGAGATTTTAAATATTAGATATTAATTATTAATAGAACTTAAGTCTCCTAAATAAAACTTGATTATATCATTTAAATCCGATAATAAAAATATAGAAGATAATTAATAATACTTTTTATATTTAATATATAGACTACTGTTCTATACTTTACGTTTTCATCTATTTTGCATAGGATTTATCTGGAAACATAAAAAAAATCGCTGCATTTTTCGGTAAGAATTACAGTGACGAGCAAATCGTCAAGTTAATGCATATGAGAATAGAGATTTTCCGCAAAAAACCGATAGTGAATCAATCAAGATCTGACATCGTAATGCCACCAGAAATGTTCACCCAACAAGAGACGACGGATGATTGGAAGAAAATGTTCACACCGGAGATCGAGGAGAGATTTAACAAATGGATCGATGACAATTTAAAAAATAAGGATTTAGCTTTTTCATACTGAATTTGTTGCGATAAAGGCAATTGTAGTTTTTGCATTTTAAATAAATTTTTTATATAATTATGTTTTGAATAATAGACAAATAAAAGTTTTTTAGCAAGAGAATTATAAAGCTTATTACTTTCACGTCCTTAAAGATTGAAACACACACACAATCTACGAGTACATCTATAAGCTATATTATATTCTTTATTATAAATTTATTATAATATTGTTCTAAATATAATGTCGATATACTCACTTGTTTGTTTTCATAAATGTTGTTTTTTACGTATGAAATTAAAAAATATTATAGACTTGCTTCATAGAAATTACATCTTTATGTTCAGCCTTTGTTTGTTGGTTGACTACTTATGATGTAATTGAATGATTATAAGTGATTGTACAATGGGGAACAAAAATGAGTTCCTTTTTCGGTGTAGATGAGCGCGCTATCTGTAGGGACAGTCGCTGCACTTACTGCACGTACTTACCTATGCTCATCTACACCGAAAAAGGAACTCATTTTTGCTCCCCATTGTACAAGTGGTTATCAGTTCTTGTGTCGAAAACTCGTATACAGGGTTCACCAAAAGTATGGAAACCCCTAAATATTTCGAAAACTACGCATTTTAGAAAAAAATGTTTCAGACAAAAGTTGTAGGGTTTCAAGTAACGCATTAAATAGTAATATTAGTGTGACTGCAAATAACTTTGTTAATGCCAGGTAAAAATAACTAAAATTTTTAAATGGAAACCCCTATTTTTAATTGCATATTCTTATAGCTTACCTCGAGAGCTTTTCAAAACACTATAATAAAGTATTTTTTTATTAACTATTTTTCAAGTTATGGAGCTTGAAAGCTACGATACTGCCGGCATCAGCGTTACCCAAGATGTACCGCGTGGAGGTTGCACGGTCGGATTTACACTAGCAGAGTTGTAAATAACAATACTTTTGTGATTAAAGTTCTTAATTACTAATTATTTTACATAATTTTAATTTAAATTGAGTTTAAGTACAAATGTTTTTTGGAATTGTAATTAAAGTCGTTTAATTACAAATAGGTACATTTTGAAATTGTAATTAAACTCAAATTTTATTACAATTAAAAAAGTAAAAAAAATAATTATTATTTACATTTTCCTAAATTACAAATTTTACAACCTTAATTTACATTTTTTTTGTGTGTTTGAGTGTTTTAGAGTAAATTCTGAAAGTGGTTTCCATTGACTTGGTGACAGTATGCCAATCTTTGATAGAACGCAGAAATAGCTCTACGATTTGATTCAGCAGGTATCAAGGCTGCTTCATCCCTTATTCGCTGCCTCAATTCTTGGATATTTTGAGGTTTTGTTTCGTAAACCTTACTCTTCAGATAGCCCCAAAAGTAATAATGAAGAGGAGTTAGATCTGGTGACCTAGGTGGCCAACTTTTCCCACCCTCATTTCGGTTCCTTCTTCCTATCCACCTTTGCGGGAAAACTTCATTTAAAATTCGACGTGGCCCTGCACCAAAATGAGGCGGAGCTCCATCATGCTAAAACCATATTTGCTCAAAGTTATTTGGAAAAATATTTCGTATGGCTGGAATTATTTCATCTACAAGTAATCTCTCGTACCTATGAGCATTTACTTAAAAAATGCCCGGAAAAACCAAGGGATAAAATCGGTAATCGGTAAGTAAAATATCGAGGTTTTGTGTACATCGGGAGCGAGCAATCTCGAAATTCCCGAAGAAACGCCCGGGAAAACCAAGGGATGATTACAGTATTGTATTACAAAAAAATATTGTATGTGGCATTTGCGAAAGACAACGAATTACGTTACATGCGAGCAAACAATCACGAAATTTCCGAAAAAAAAAACGCCCGGGAAAACCAAGGGATGAAATCGCTAATCGGTATTCATATCGAGGTTCTGTGTACATCGCGAGCGAACAATCCCGAAATTCCTGAAAAAACGCCCAGGAAAACCAAGGCTACCAAGGGATAAAGTCGCTGATTGGTAAGTGAAATATCAGAAAAGCGGAAATGACTCAATAGCGTGAAACTCGAGTAGAAAAAGACCGGTTACGACATGTTCAATCAAGAAAAACATTTATGCGGTCCGATTTGAAATTAGAGGCATTTAGTTATGATCAAAATTACGAATATCAATTTCACCCGAGAGTAATAATTGGGAAAATGGATGCAATATGTGATTATTGTAGAGCAAAAAAGTTTAAAACTTAAGCACCTGGAATGTGTTGTTCAAACAAAAAAGTTAAACTACCGCCTTTGAATCAAACACCCGACACACTCCTTATGTTTGTCCACAATATGGATATTAAAACATAAATGAAGTCGTTTGAAGAAAAACGACGCCCGAGCAAAGCCCGGGTAACCAGCTAGTATCATGTAAATTATAAGGCTAATGTAATTAATCGCTGATTATGGTGTAGCCTTGCAATGGTATTAATCAAGCGATAAAGGAAATTGAAGAGCATGACAAAATTTAAGTATCATTGTTTAAAACATAATTATTTTACGGTAAGGATAACGCTTATGTCTTTTATATTTCTAAGTAATCAGGCCTTGCAAAGAAAGAATGAACGGGCCGTGAGCCGTAAGATCACATTTTAATAATAGTATATACGCGAGCGTTCTTATATTTAACTAGTTTATTTTTCACTTATATTCGCTTTAATAAATGTATATTTTCATATAAGGACTTCATTTTGTACTTTTATATATGCATATATGTATGTAAGAAAAATTCGAATATCTTTAATATCCTTAAAAAAAAAATTCTTTTTTTCACTATATCACTGGTATTTTTAACAATCCCACCGCTGTCACCAGTTGTTACGTCCGATTTTTAATTACGGACGTCGGGGTGGGTAATGTGGAGTGAGTTAGGTGGTTTACAAGTTAAGTGCGACTTTGTGAGATAAATAACTAACTTTACAAATAAAGGTAAGTAGGTACGCAGTTTAATTACTGTTACTTTTCAGCTGCTGATTCTGATAGCATTCTCTCAAGATGAGTTTAATCTTTTGTGTAAGCTCTTCGACGCGAGTTATTTTTTGTTTAAGGGGGGAACCTCATATAGAAATTTTTTTTCTTGCATTTTTTTTATGGCTTGAAAAAATCATATACCATCTGAAGAATATATTTCCAAAGTTTCAAAGCCTAAATCAAATCCTAAAGGACCCTAAGAAGTCATTAAAGTGATGCGCTCTAATGGTCTAAAAAGCAGGTACATGAGCGCACTCGCTCTCGGCCTTTATCTTTCGATTTCTCGTGCAACAAAATGTATTAGTTTGCTCTGTGAGTATGAAAACGAATCATTCTCTGTGAGAATGCAAACGAATCATTCAATGCAACCGTGTGGCGTTTGGCTCCGAAGCATTTGAACTGCGGTTCAAAAATCATCGAAATTGCTGCATACTTGACCGGAGGTATGTTCAACGACGGCTATATGTTTGTTTTGAGAGTTATGAACAATCTACAACTGAAAATTGGCCCGGAGTGCAAACAATTTGCTGATGCTTATGATAAGAACCGAGTAAAGAGGCAAGGTCGACGATCACATAAAGCGACAAAAGAGGCCAGGACTGCTCGAAAAGAGGAAAATGCAGCACAATTAGATGTATTTCTAGAAGAGGAAGGATTACTTTATGGCCCTGGCATCGCAGATTAAGCTTAGGTAAATATAAGTCACTCTGAACATAACTTTTTGGTAGCGAAAACTTTAAACGCGTTTTTCTCAAAACGCTTTTTTTTTGCGCCGGGCAATATAACTCAAAAAGGCCGATTAACTTGAAATTTTGTACAGATATTTGTACATGTATCGTATACTTCATGAACCTCATTATATATTAAAATTGTTATAATAAATATTGTTTTTAACAATTTGTTTAGAAAGAAAAAGTGATATATTTCTTTTAAATGTCCTCAATTTTTCATTTTTTTGTTTTTTTTGCTAAATTGAGGTTTATGAAGTACAAAATAATGTTTTTTAATAAAAAAAATTTAGTCGTTGATTTCAGACAATTACAAGGACCTGAGCGTTGCCCGGTGCAAACTCGAGGAGCCAACTTCAAGTAGTTGTAGCGTTGCCATTTTTTTTTTTACAACAAAAAAATTTTTTCTTTTACATTAAAACTTAAATATTACAATATGTTTTATTAGAATTCTATAAATACTCCCACTTCATTGTAATTAAATCTGTAAAAAAGTGCTGTCTATATGAGGTTCCCCCCTTAACATAACTTTTTCTCTCGACAGGAGCAGAAATCACCGGAGGAGGGGGAACAGTATTCTGGATAGGAACGGGCGGCTCTGCATGCGAAGGCGGCGGTGGAATAGCGAAGGTGTTAAACACACTTGGGTCGAATTCACCCCCGGTGTAATAAGTCCGCTGAAACCGTTTTAATTGATGGGCCCGACCCGGACCGTCTCGAACGTACCATTGGTGGAGAGATGAGTAAAAAGAATGAGCACTTACCTTGCCCCTGCTTGTCCAGCGTTCAGGTTCCTCTTTTTAGATAAGCAGCCTCGTCCTTCTGACCTCTGAAGGGCATGCGAGAGGGTACGTGCAGTTGCAATAAGTTAAGCTTGACGTGCAACAATAAGCAAGCGGATAGTCACTTAGCAGATAACCGATAAACACTCTTCATTTTTAGTAATTATGCGATTACCGAGGCAGTTGGAGAAATATGGAAAGCGGTGACGAAAACGCCCTGATAGAGGCGCTCATCTAATGAGGGAAATTGTTCGAGAACGCCCTGATTGAGGCGCGCATCGAACATATAATGACAGGTAAGTCAAAGACTTGATTTGCTTCTTCAATCACTTAAACAAACGGGAAATGAAACAAGAGAATTTAATGAGTAATTATTTGTTTTGCGCATATCACATAATGTAATAAAATAATATGTTACTTGTTAAATATTGATTCTTCTGCACAAGAATGATTTACAACATTAATTATATCTTAAATAATTCCATTTTTAATCACATCACATTTGAAAGCACGCATAAAATGAATATTCCAGTAAAGCTAGGTACTTGATAGCGCCGAGATCATATGTTTCTGAATGTAGTCAACAACTCTCGGTTAGTCAGTTCACAAGCCAATTTTTTATGTACTTGAATGTCGCAATTCTACCGCGTCGCTTAATCATAAAAGACTGTGACTTTCTATTTTTAACAGCAAATCTTTTACTGCAATTATGCAAAATCTTAATAACCATGTATTTATTTAACGAGCCATATCGTAATCAAACCACGCGTGTCGATGTATCAGAATAAATTCGGCAGAGAAAAATATGCACTGACACTGCTCTAGTATACTATCAAGAGAGAGAGAGAGAGACACACGATAGGATCTCAATACATATGTATAAATAAAAAATATTAAAAAAATAAATATAATATTAAGGGAATACACAATATATGTTAAGACCGTTAAGATATAAATTAATACAAAGGAAATAGCCATACGGTCCAAGCTTGGATCTTAGACAGCTCAATATAATTATTTTCAATATGTATTTAATACGCGTATTTTCCAACATATTAAACTGCGCGCCGATTATTTGTCGGACTTAAAACACAGCTATTGTTGGAACATTAGAAATTCCTTCTCCCTTCCCTAATTAAATCGATGTCGATTTAATATTAAAATCACTGTAAAGAACTTATTGCGAAAAAAATAAATATAATATTAAGGAAATGCGTTTCATAAATTAAACTGATTTTAACTTTTACTGTATGTCTATCTGACTTCGCTATTTTAAAATATCATTCCAAGAAGAACAAAGAATCATAATGAGTGATCAAAGTGACGTTAAAGTAGCGTGGTTAAAGTGATTTTTATGTGATGTATAAAGTCATGATAACGTCATCATGATATTGATATCATTATATGAACTTTATGTTCTACCTGCAGGGATGTGTGAGCGTTGCGTGTGTTTAGTATAAGTTTAAAATTAGTAATGGGATAAACAAAGATGTTAGATAAGCTGTACGATCTCGTAGTTTGGCAAAATAAAAATATTTATGCATATTTACATACATTCCAATAAATAAACCATACTTCTCTTTTCGTCTTTTATGAGCAGTATTTCAAACGCTTGTTGAGGTCATTCCTGTACCACAGTTAGTAACAAGCATCCTACAGTACAAGATAGATATAATGGAATTACTGGAATCCAAGGAGTTGTGGGATTATTTCGAAGATTTAGGACATTTGCTCGCAAAGTGCAAAATTTGTAAAGAAGAACTTTGGTTAGTCGAGTCACAACTAGCTACAAATGAATTAATAAAACTCTTGCGTTGGGTACATTCTAGAACTGATATAAATTACACCATACCGTATGACCTACGACATGATTATACGAGCTTACAAAATAATTTCATACAATGTAATAAATGTGGTAGACAATATAATTTAAGAAGTTGTCCAAGCTTAAAAAAACATTTAAAAACACATTCTGACTTGATAAACCCGAGTCAACACAAGTAAGTACACATTTAACAGCTTATTAAAATTCCAAAAATTATAAAATAAATGTAATGATAAAGCAATCAATAGCTAAAGAAAATTGAGCGAAATAGGCTTTCAACAGGGCATTCGTATAATTATTTGTAATTTTGCTCATAAATGTACTTATCCAATCGTATAATAATATTAATCATTCAGTTTTATTTTGCATATAATTTAAAAAAGTTTGAATCGCTCATATTAACATTTTTTAAATGCATTATAAACGTATTATACGTAATTTAAAATTTATATTTACTTAATTGACATTAGTTTTGCAGAAATTTGAATCAGATATATAAAATACACCATCTATTATATAAAAGAATCAAGTCGTGTGTTTCAAGTAAGAATTCAAAGACCAATATAATAAGCAATACAATAAATGTAAAATTGATAAACATTTTAATATCTCATAAACATATAAATACTTAGGGGACCTTTCAAACTTCACAGAGTCTCTCTCAGCCAATTTAAAAATATAATAAAATTAAATAAATAAAAGTTTTGTTATAAAAGTACAGTTATATCCATTTACTTAATATCACCTGACATGTGTGTACAGGAGTTAGTATCTATCTGTGAAAGCATTAAACAGTTGACTTTGATTTTATTATCTACAATTTTATTTTATACGTTTAACTTTATCAAAAATTTGACATATAACTTTTGACGGTTATTTACCTTATACTGATTTGGTTCTTTCTCGCCATCAAAAGAGGAATCATCGTGGATCCAACCTACTTTGACTTCGATTCAATTAATTTTAGTTCTGACTTTGCGTACACACATATATATATATATATATTATATATATATATTATATATATATATATATATATATATATATATACATATATATATACCTATACTATACTATATACATTGAATATATACATATTATTTTACTCATATCCGCGTTTTTATTATTATCTTTATTATTATGTGTAACCCCTACTTTTATTTATTTAATTTATTATATCTTTAAATTGGTTGAGGAAGACTGTAAAGTTCGAAACGTCCCGTTCTCTATAATGTATTATATATTTATGAAATACTCTAAACTGTGTGTGTGTGTGTGTGTGTGTGTGTGTGTGTGTGTGTGTGTGTTTATCAATTTAACATCTATTGTATTGTTCGTTTATTGGCCTTTAAATTCTTTTTTTTTATACTTATACAATTTATAATTTTCTTGTAAGTATTCAAAATTAAATAGCCATATTTAATAAAATCATATACTCATGCAACTCAAATCTGCCATTTACTTATTATATGGACAGATAATAAATGACAAAAAAAATTTTTAAGCAACAATCAACGGTTATATTTAACACGGTGATATTTGAATATATATATGTAGGTAAACGGAGAAAATTTTATATCAAATTTTACTATAGTGTCGCACCAGCTGCGGACCATCAAGGGGCAAAAGTTTTAATGTTATAGTCTTATATTAAAATTACTATGTCCATAGCATTTAATGCTACGACCATAGCATTCAATGCTATAATTATAGCAGAAAATCCTATGGTCATAACACCAAATGCTATGGCCATAGCAATTTTACTATAAGACTGTAGCATTTAAAGTTGTGCTCCTTGATGGTTCGCAGTTGTTGCGACACCATAATAAAATGTAATATGAAATTTTCTCCGTATATGCGGTTGATCTTTGCAAATGTCAGTATAGTAATTTTGATGCTTTATTCCTTACCCTTAAAATTATTGTTGTAAATAATATATTAACCTAATTTATTCTAACTTATTCTACAACTTTGTGTAAAAACATTCTATTGTTTTTGATTGTTCTGATTCTTGTTTTATCCAACTTATGTCTCAACATGTACTCACATCAAGGTAGCTTCTTTCATACTCTATATATATATATATATATATATATATATATATATATATATATATATATGTATATATATACCTACGGATAGGCGAGCGCGACCACGAGTGGCTCATACTTCTACATAGAGGTTGTAAGCTGGTATTAACGCAGTAGCAGTACGTCTCAGGAAAGTTTTTTTCGGTGTAGTAGGTCGTAACAGTGGTAGTAGGTGAGGTGATACAACTGCTCATATTCCACATAGAGGTTTTAAGCAGTTTTCAGCTGGTATTAACGCAGTAACAGTACGGCTCAGGCATAGACTATAGAACATCAAGAAAGCGCTTTCCGGTGTAGTAGATCGTAACAGTGGTAGTAAGCGAAATGAACCAAGTCCATTAATTTCTCACGGCTACGTTCTACATCGCCCATCCTCAGGTTAGGTTAGGTTACATGGTCGATCTGTCTACATGGTCTTCGCTTGAGTTTATGCGAAAATTGTCGTGCTACCACAGTAAGTATATTCATATCTATATATATATATATATATGTTAAAACGTAAATAGCATCTAATTCTAAATAATAATCGGAACAGAGAGAGGTACACACGTGGATCTGAATGGATCTGAATACAAGTCGCATCGTTCATCGTGTCTGTCTGCATGGTCTTCGCTCCAGTGTATGCGAAAATCGTCCTGCTACCACAGTAAGTATATTCATATCTATATATATTTGTTAAAACGTAAATAGCATCTAATTCAAAATAATAATCGGAACAGACAGAGGTACACGTCAACACTTTGCCAGGCTTGGCCGAGTCAGGGCTAATCGAACTGGAGATACTGCCAATGGAATGAGAAATTATCTACGAGATTACCTTGTGTCTCCTATTGGAAAGGAACAGGCACCTTGGCAATATGCCCGTGCTTTCAGGGGACATGTCATCAACCCTCCGGAGTAATCATCAATGATCTACAACGTTGAGTTTTATGTAAGATGATATATGAAACTATATTCACACATTTTATCTCTAGCTTATAATAATTGAATAGATTTGTATAATTATTAGTACAATTATTAATAATGCAATTTTCTCATTTCAGGTCGGTCTGGACTCAGCTCAGCAAAGGATCTACATGCATACAATGTTGGCTCAACGACCGTTATCTTCCATGCATTCCACTGATCTCAGTTACAGCAAGACTATCCTTCAACGCCGCCTCGCTGCGTTATATATTTAATATTAAAACTTTGTATATTCGTATTAGACATAATAACATTAATTTACAGTATTACAATCTAATAATTGTACTACATATATGTATAATACAAATGCTATATATGGCTGTATATTACATAAAGACAATATAAAAACTAAGTTGAAAAAATAAAAACTTTATATAAGTAATATTTATTTTGAGAATTTAGCAATACGGAGTATAAGACATTATGCCTCTCTTCATAAAATAATCTCATCTTTTTATTTCTCTGCCTGTAATTCGTGCTATTTTATAATCAGACTTAAAATAATACAATCAGACTAATTCAAAATAATAATCGAAACAGACAGAGGTACACATGTAGATCTGAATACAAGTCGCATCGTTCTTCATGCGCACAGTCACGGGAAAGTGTTGACACGTGTTGTATCTTCTGCCGACATTGAAGATCATATGTTGACTCAGGCAATTGTAAACCAAACAAGGGAGCTGTCTTCTATAGCAGCTAAATTTAATGATTCTATGAATCCTACCTCCAGTACAGATGATAGTAATTGAATTCTTCACGCTATCTCCATTGCTTTAAAAGGTGTGCCTGTTGAAAGACACCTGGAGTGCATGATGGAATTATTGTCCATTGTAACTGAAAAGTATGTCAAAAAGTGATTGTAATGTTCTTTTGCATAATTATTAGAATTTATTTGAAGTCTGATTATGTTATTTTAAGTCTGATTGTATTATTTGAAGTTTGATTATATTATTTAAAGTCTGATTATAATATTGTAAGTCTAATTATATTATTTCAAGTCTGATTATAATATTGTAAGTCCAATTATATTATTTTAAGTCTGATTATAAAATAGCACGAATTACAGGCAGAGAAATAAAAAGATGAGATCATTTTATGAAGAGAGGCATAATGTCTTATACTCTGTATTGCTAAATTCTCAAAATAAATATTACTTATATAAAGTTTTTATTTTTTCAACTTAGTTTTTATATTGTCTTTATGTAATATACAGCCATATATAGCATTTGTATTATACATATATGTAGTACAATTATTAGATTGTAATACTGTAAATTAATGTTATTATGTCTAATAAAAATGTACAAAGTTTTAATATTAAATGTATAACGCAGCGAGGCGGCGTTAAAAGATAGTCTTGCTGTAACTGAGAAAAGATAGCGGTCGTTGAGCCAACATTGTATGCATGTAGATCCTTTGCTGAGCTGAGTCCAGACCAACCTGAAATGAGAAAATTGCATTATTAATAATTGTACTAAATATTATACAAATCTTTTCAATTATTATAAGCCAGAGATAAAATGTGGGTAATTATTCAGTTTACACCCCTCACCCCCGATTTTGATGAATATTAACCATGCCCCGCGGCCACTTGCGCATGCTCTGTTAGCTCTGTGGCCACATGCGCATGCTCAGTGGCCGCACACGCGCATGCAAAAGTGCGCGAATTTTAAAGGTATATATATTTATAATATATTACTTAAATTTTAATGATAAATGAATATAAGTATGTATTAAATCTTCGCCTTACTAAAGAGATGAGTCTATAATATACTAAAAATAGATACAGAAAAGATTAGCAAGACCCCTACGCAAGGTAGGGTGTTGCCCCTCTCTCCACAATTACCCTCTTTGCCAACGCCTGTTTCACGACAGTTTTTTGTACCAAAGTAAGCCTGATCCTCTCCAATAGGAGACACAAAGTAATCTCGTAGATAATTTCTCGCCCCGTTGGCAGTATCTCCAGCTCGATTAGCTCTGACTTGGCCAAGTCTGGCAAAGTGTTGACGTGTACCTCTGTCTGTTCCGATTATTATTTTGAATTAGATGATATTTACGTTTTAACAAATATATATAGATATGAATATACTTACTGTGGTAGCACGACGATTTTCGCATAAACTCAAGCGAAGACCATGCAGACAAACAATAAACGATGCGACTTGTATTCACGCGTATGTAACATCGGCAACTGACGACATAACTTCTCGAAAACAGCACCTTTCGACCGCCGTTCTCAATTCTCACTTTTGATTGGTTGATCTGCTACGCTGTACGACCTACGAAGCCATTGTAGACGACCCTGGCCGCAAGAAATTGCGTTACAACTTGCGCCTTAAAACCAGTACCCTACTACCACTGCCTTACAACCTTTATGTAGAAGAAGCTTCACCGTGCGCCTCTGACATACTTTGAGGTTATGTGCATACACGTGTATAATAGAAATAATATAAATAAAAACGAAAGCTATATAAATTGCATGTGTGTAATGATACATGAATAAATAAATAAATAAATAAAAGTCATATGCACCCGGCGCCCGGCAGCGCGCGGGGACCGCGGAGGCGGCGGGCGGCGTTACCCGTCCACAGGGACGCCCGCGATGTATCTCTCAACGCCGGTACGAAGGTCACATATGGCCAACGCACCGAAATCGACAGACACGCCACTTGATTAAAGTTAATTAATACCCGCCGCACCCGCGATCACCACACACATCGGGACGCCGCGCGGGACTTGGACGCACGGCTGCAGAGCGAGGGCGTATGGCACTTGTCACTCAAAATCGCGGCACTTCAAAATCGCGTAACTCGCGTATTTCTCAACGGATTTTAATCAAAAATAGGTCATTTTAAACAAAAACACGCGAGTTTAACGAATATGACACTTAGAAACACGACGGACTTCGCTTCTCGGCCGGCACACGCACGCGGACACTCACACTCGAATTTCGGAATTTTTAAGCTAAAATAGATCTTATCTGATGGACTCTTAATATTAAACAGATTTTTGAGTTTGAAATAGATTATTGGGCCGGACTCGACGGCACTGCAAGGCCAAGTCGACCCGTGGCAAGGTCGGAGCAAGCCCCGGACCCTCGCCTAGGCTCAAAAATCAGTTTAATATTCTGAGTCCCCTATGGGGACTGTATCAGATATTAAGCTGATAAGAACAGAGTAAGTCGTCTTTATTTTCATCAAAGAAATTCCCCGAGGGCGGAGCCTCCGGGGTACAATACAAAATAGGACGGTTTGGCCGCGCGCCGGACTTAAATAAATGAATGGGCGGGGGACAAGGGGCCCCCCCCCCGCCAGTGGGTATCAGGTACGCATTATGGGGTAGCAGCCCCAAAATGCGGGCGGTATACTAAATGTAAATAAAAATATATCACGCCCTGTCAATAGACAGGGCCTTATTATCACAGTTAGTCGCCCCTGGGCCTATCACAGAAAGTGTTTGTCAAAGAAATAAAAAGAGCCCAGGGGCGCGCACGCGGCATTGTAATTAAAAATTTGCGCAATGCGCTAGCAACGCGACACACTCACACTCGATTAAAAAACAATATAGTTTACGCGGCATTCACACTCGGAACATATACGCCCACACAAATATAAAAATAAAAATAAAAGTACAGAAAATAAGATATTGTGGGCAGGACATCGGTGTACTCATTAAAATAAAAATTAACTGGCCTACGTGGCCACTCAATCAAAATAATAAATTACGCGGCATTCACACACGGGAAACAGAGATCTCACAAAGGACTAGAAACAGTGCCGCTTCTATTCATTGGCGAGCCAACGCCGGCGAAACGCGCGGGGCGGAGTGGCGGGCACCCCATCTGCAGAGGGACGAGAAGGAGCGGCGTACTGGCGCACGCCGGACACATGCTCCACGTAAATGTCCCGTGACCAGCGAATGCAATCGAGACAATGAGGCGGCGCATCATCAATGCATACGCACTGCCAATGCGCAGCAGTCTCAGCACCTCCTCATTGGCCGGATCCCATGAGCCGAGGGCGCCGACGACGAAGGCCGTCACGACCACACGGTACCCCTTGCGCTGCAGCGCCTCAGCAAGGGGAGAATACTTGGCCAGTTTTCTCGCCCTTGCTTCCTCGAACGCTTGCCAGCGGTTCTCAAAGGGCACCGTCACGTCGCATATGACGACACTCTTGGAGGGCTCGTGCCTGATCACCAGATCAGGTCGTAGCCCCTCAAGTTCCCCTGCGACGCCCTTGACCCGCTGGTTTACCCGCTTGTCCCCCGGCGCGCGGCAAGCTTTCCAGAGACGGTGCAGGACGGCGTCGTGCCTCAGCTGTATGGCGGCAGAGTGGACGCCGCAGTGGCAGATAACGTGGGGAAAGGTCTCGGCTGCCTGCCCGCATCGCCGACACCTTTTATCGCCCTCCCCCCATCGACGTGCGCCGTTTAGGGGGAGGACATCCAATTTGGCGCGGTGAATGAAGCGCCAGTCGGCGAAGAGGGTGAAGCTGCCGCCGCGGGTGAAGTGATTGCTCACTCTGGCCCGCGACGACACCTCGAACACCTTCCCCTGATCAGGCTTTTGTAGAAGCCGGTCTAGATAATAGTTTACTACAGCTGAGCGCAGACGGGTTATCACCTGAGCGCGAGCACTCGGTGGAACCTTAACCGTCGCGCCTCTGGCACCGCGGCACACCACCATCATCTCATCGGTCGCCGCACACCATTCCCACCGAAGCGACAGTTTCTCGGATTGTCTCCGAGCGGCATTCCGGGCCCCGGACCACAGGGAGCGCTCCCCACCATCTCGCATCCTCCCCTCGAGCGAACCCGAGAGAAAGGGTGCGAGATCCTCGTTGGTAGGAGGATGGCCGATACGCCTGGCTACCACCCCCCTCAGCGACGACCACGCGAGGTCCCTGACCGTCTCGTCGCCAGCCGTAAGCATACGGTAGGCGTGCGCGACGGACAGGACGTCCGCGAGGTCGGCGAGCGGAAGCAGTCCACAACCCCCCCCCCGACTGGGAGGGAGGTAGACCACCTCCGCGCTTGCACGCTGCGGGAGGTTGAGCCAGGCCTTAGCGGTCCTCCGGACCTCCTTGTCCGCTACTATAAGGGGGCCCTTCTCCACTGCAGCCCCCCGGAGCAGAAAGTCCATCCGCGGCAACAGGTTGGTTGCCACGACTTCGACTCTCTGCCACGGGGTAAGCAGGGACTAGTTCACCGCCCGGAGATCCCCGAGAAGGTCACCCACGGCCTGGAAGGGTGTGGCATTGACCTCGAATCCGGTCGGCACCCCGAGGTGTTTGTAAGGCTCGCCGCCAGCCAGGTGACGAACAGGATGTCCCTGGATTTCGAAGGTCGTCGGTAGGACCCTGCCGCCTGTACCTGCACCGATGTGCAGGGTGGCGCATTTGGCAGGGTTGAACCGCAACCCCACCGACGACGCTGCGTCCTCCACGGCAGCCAGAAGCTGCCGCATTCCCTCGGGCGAGTCTGCAGTGAGTGCAATGTCGTCCGCGTAGCCAAAGATCTTGTATCGGCGGCCCAATAGATCCAACCCCGCATCGACCGTGGTAACTGCGCGCAGTACCACGTCGATTCCGAGGTCGAATACTATCGGGCTCCACGGACAACCCTGCTTTACGCCCGAGCGAACAGGGATCGGCGCGGTGGGCCCCTCGGCGGTCTGCACCCGCGTGGAGCAACCATCATACATGGATGACCATATATTGATGATGCCCCCCGGCACACCGGAGCGAGCGAGAGCGCGGCGGATCGCCGCGTGCGGGATCGAGCCAAACGCATTGGAAAGATCCAGCCACGCGACGACCGCCTGCCGCTGTGTCCTCCGGACGTCAGCCAGGATCTCCTGCAAGACGAAGTTGTGCTCGTAGCACCCCTCGTCCCGCAGGAACCCCTTTGCGCCGGACTAAGCTTGTTGTTCTGGACCGCCCAGTCGGTTATACGATCGGCAACAAGCGCGGCAAAGAGCTTGGGGGTCGTGTCTCCCAGAGCGAGAGGGCGCCAGTTATCCAAATTATCCCGGTCGCCTTTTTCCTTATAGACCAATACGGTCTTGGAGGTCTTCCAGGACGCAGGGACTGCCTCGAGTCTTAGGCATGCGTTATAGTACGCCGTGAGGAGCCGAATACCAGGATCCCGTACACGGAGGTCACGGTAGGTGACACCGTCGGGGCCCGGCGCAGAGTTCGTCATACGCCGGAGCCGACGATCCACCTCTCGCTCCGTGAAGGGATCCGCTAGGTATGCCGCATCCTCCAGACCCGAGGGGTCGGCAGGCTCCGCTTCCTCATCAGGGCTAGCCAGATCTTCCCCGCCGCAGTATAGCCCTTCGAAATACTGCTGAACCCGCCGCTTCGGCACCTGGCAGAAATCGGCGGGCCCCTGCAGCACCTCTCGGACCGCTTTGCGGCGGTTCACTCTGTACAGAGCCTGAATTCGGGTAGCTTCGCGTACCCAGTCGCTACGCCCTTCTCCCGACTGCGAGGGGGGACCGGCCGGTACCGGCCCCCCATTATTAGTACTGCCGCCGTCTCGCGCCGGACGATTCCCCTCGCCCCGGCGCGCCTGCGCCCCACGCGACCGAACAGGACGGTCACGGGCGCCAGGTGCATCGCCGCGAGCCCCACCCGTTGCCTCCTCCCTGAAGAAAGCCGCGACCGAAGCCGCAAACTCCTCCAGGTCCGCAATCGAGTTGACGGCTTCAGCCCGCCCAGCCAGCTCGTCACGGGCAGCCACACGTTCCCTCCTCAGCTGCCTTTCGACAGCCGCGGAGGTCGGTTGGCCACCGGACGGCCGGGCAGGCGGAACCTCCACACGCCGCGGGCGTCGGTGCTGCTCCTCACCCCCGCCTCTATTTGGACACGGCGGTGTCTGCCCGCTCGCTGCGGTGCCGCCGGTTGCGCGTGCCTGCCGCCGGCAACCCATCACGCCAGGGACACTTACCGGAACACTCGGATGTCCCGCAGTGCGGTGGTCTTCAGCCCGCTCGACCGGTGCTCCCTCCGGGATGTCCCCATGCCTCTGGGGGGCCGCCACCCCCACCGCTTGCACGTTGGAAGTTGAGGTGCGCTCCAGGCGCACCTCACAAGGCCTAATCGAATTAAAATTATTCGCCGGCGTTATTACTGGGGGCGGGCTGTCGCCTCCGGAAGAGCTGTCGCTAATCCGGCGCCTCGCTCTTCTTCCCGAGCGCACCATCCTCCACGACACACCAGGCGATGAGTCCCCCTCTGATGGCGCCGCGCTCTGCTGCTGCCGCCGCTCCTCCTCCCTGGGTGGTGGTGGGGGTGGAATATTCGGCAGCGTCCGCTGGCACGGTGAGACCGCCACAAGAATCTCCGGTGAGGGGGGAGAGCGGAGCGACGTGCCCCGACCCCCCACGGCGACCCCCGTCGCCATGACAGGGGACCCGCACATGACGGTCGTCACCGTGCAGGTGGTGAGGGTGGCTGGCAGCGACGTCGCGGGCATGGCGGGCGGCAGTGCCATGAGGAGGACCTCCGCTGGGCTCCCACGGGTGGACTGTGGCGAGCTGGAGGCCTCCCGGAGGGGCGGGGTCCCTCGTTGCGGGGGATGCGTCCCTGCATACCCCCTGCCCCTCTCCGCGACGTCAGAAATTCGCCTCGCCTCCACTGCGCATTTCTCGACCGGCACGCTAGACGCCCATGATCGAATGTCGGGGCCCGCCGTTGTTATTACGGGCCCCATGGGCGTCATCTCCATTGTGCCCCCCCTGCCGCCACCCGTGGATGGAGGGGTGGTGACGGCGGGTGATGTCCGGGGGGACACGCGTGCCGGCCTGGTTGCGCAACTCTTCGCGAGAGGCACGCTCGCCAACCTCCGACTCCTGGTGTTAATGGCGGACCCCGCCGCTGTTGTGATTGGCGGGGCCCCGGAGGTCGGCGGTATGTGGGAACTTATCTAACGAACGCGTCGGATACCCACGTTTAGGAAACGGAAAGAACGGTAGTAAATGCGACACGATTTCGATAAAGATAAAGTACATATATTTTTCTGATACAAAGGTACGCGGTAGCTGGCAACGACTAACGGCCGTTGGCTGTTACTCAGAGACTCCTGGAAAGACACTAGAACTCGGGTGAGTTTCCAAGGCGCGATATATCGAAGCGCGGTGAGCGCGCCAACCACTGGCGCGTCTGTTGATTGGCTGTCGCCATATGGCTCCCCCCCGAGCGACTTGGTCATGTTTGGTTGACTTCTGTTGCAAAACGGACTGTTTTACGACCGGGATATGTCCTGATGGTCGGTCCTGCGGATGTCGGTTGTGTAGCTGTTCGTGTTGGAGTTGGCTGTAGTCCAGTATTCTGCTGAGAGGTCTGCGCTCCGGGCTGTTGTGAACCTGTGAACAGAGAAATATCCTCGCGCTGAGCGTGAGTTTCGAAGAAGGCTGGCTTTAGCCTTTCCGTTGACACCGTAGTAGGGCTTCCCCGGATGTTGACCAGGAACACTCGATCGGATTGTCTCTCCAGCACTTCATACGGGCCCTCGTATGGATGCTCCAGCGGGCGTCGGACGGCGTCCACTCGTACGAAAACATGGGTGCACGTATACAACGTTGCGTGTGCAAAAGGTTTGTTTTTGCAATGATGCGCTGCGGGTGTTGATCTCACCTTGCGCATTTGTTCGCGTAGCTGTTCTTTGAAGGGTTGCTGGTCTCCCGAAGGTTCTTCTTCTATGAAAAATTCACCTGGGATCCTGAGGGTCGTTCCGTACACTAGTTCGGCAGCGCTGGCCTTAATGTCGTTTTTATAGCTGGTACGTAGGCCAAGAAGAACTGTTGGTAGGATGCTGACCCAATCTGCTGTGTCGTGACACATGATTGCTGCTTTCATGGATCGGTGCCATCTCTCCACCATCCCGTTTGACGCTGGATGGTACGCTGTAGTTCGCGTTCTGTTGCTGCCAATTAACTTGGTCATGGCGTCGAATATTCGGGATTCGAACTGCGATCCTCGGTCGGACGTGATTACAGCCGGTGCGCCGAAGCGTGCGATCCATGTCTGATGAAAGGCTGCGACGATTGTTTCTGCGGTGGTATCCCGAATGGGTGTGGCTTCAGGCCACCTGGTAAAACGGTCGATCATTGTGAGGCAGTATTTGTATCCTTGCGACTCCGGTAGTGGCCCTACCTACGTCGATGTGCACTTGATGAAACCTAGTGTCTGGAATTGGGATGTGTTGTGGTATGTGTTGGTTGTGCCTATGCACTTTGCTTCTCTGGCAATGTAAGCATGTCCTTGCCCACTCTATGATATCCTTGTTCATCGTGGGCCATACGAAACGTTTTGCTATAATGCGCTTAGTAGCGCGGCCACTAGGATGCGAGAGTCCGTGCGTTGTATTGAACACACGTTTTCGTAGCTGCTGTGGGATGTACGGTCGTATGCCAGCGTCTGATACATCGCAGTAAATGACAGCGTCAGAGTTATCAACGCGAAGTCTCTTCAGCTGAAGCGACGTCGAGTTGGAACGCAAGATGTTTTGTAGCTCCTCGTCCGTGGCCTGGCCTTCGGCTAACTCCTGCGTGCTAACGATAACGGGCATGTCGATAGCTTGTACACGTGAAAACGCGTCAGCAACCACATTGTCTCGGCCTGCGACGTGCTCGATGTGGGTAGTGAACTGACCAATAAGATCCAGCTGTCTTTGTTGCCTAGGAGAAACCTTGCTGGACTTCTGTAGGAATGCGTAGACGAGAGGCTTGTGATCGGTCAGGATTAGCAATTCCCGTCCTTCAACTAAATGTCTGAAAAACTTTAAGGCACTGTATATGGCTTGTAACTCCCGATCATACGTACTATAACGTGTTTGTGGATCGGTGAGCTTTCGGGAAAAGAATCCTAGTGGCTCTACTCCTCCGGATACGCGTTGCTCTAACACGGCTCCAATGGCTGACTCGGAAGCGTCCGTGCGGAGGATCAGCGGGGCACCTTCGGCGGGATGTGCCAACAGAGCTGCTTCAGCCAGTCGTCGCTTGGTTTCTTCGAAAGCCTTTTCGGTTTCGGGCGTCCAGACGATTGGACGTTTATCGCGTTTCTTCGCGCCGACGAGCAGTGCGTCGAGGGGTACTTGTGCTTGCGCTGCGTTTTTTGTAAAGCGGCGATAAAAATTTACGATGCCGAGAAATCTGCGCAACTCGGTTATATCGTTAGGGCGCGTGTATTTCTGCACGGCGGCTACGCGTTCGGGAAGGGGACGGATCCCGTCCTTTGTTACTTCGTACCCGAGATAGTCTAGTTTGTCCACGCCGAAAACGCACTTTGCGACGTTAATCGATAACCCGAACTCGCGCAATCGTTCGAATACGATGCGTAAGTGTTGTTGATGTTGAGCCTCGTCTTTAGACCCTATCAAGACATCGTCTATATAGTCATAACAAAAGTCTAAATCGCGTAGCACAATGTCCATCAGTCGCTGAAACGTTTGTGCCGCTTTGCACAACCCGAATGTCATCACGTCGAACTCAAATAAACCGAATGGGGTAATCACTGCGGTTTTAGGTCTGTCTTGCAGCGCTACCGGGACCTGGTAAAACGCGCGCGTCAGGTCGATCTTCGAGAACACAGTACAGCCGCGGAGGCGATGCGTGAAGTCGTGCAGATGCGGGACCGGATACCGGTCCGGTATCGTAATCCTGTTGAGGCCCTCGGTAATCCCCGCATGCCCGGTACTCTCCGGTCTTCTTGGCTACGAGGTGCAGTGGGCTGGCCCATTGGCTGGAAGATGGCCGGCAGATGCCTTGTTCAAGCATGCGCCCGAATTCCGCTTTGGCGATCCTGAGCTTCTCAGGCGTTAATCTTCTGGCCCGTTCCGCCACGGGAGGACCGCATGTCTCGATATGGTGAAACACTTCATGCTTGTTTTCTTTTCTTGGCATTGGTTTCGTGATGTCGATAAACTCTCGTAGGAGCTCGTGATATTTGTGGTTAGCACTTACTGTCGAGAGTGTTGGCGCTGCAACCTTGCTCACTTTCCCGGAGACGGCGAGTTGCGTCACACCGTCTATTAACTTCCGTTTTTTCAAGTCGACTAAGAGGTTGAAATGCCGCAGAAAATCGGCTCCGATGATAGGCCGTCCGACATCCGCGACGTAGAATTGCCATTGGAATTTACGGCGTAAACCGAGATCGACGGGTCGGGTAACCGTACCGAATGTTTGTATCGTGGTTGTATTCGCGGCGTACAACGCGAACTTTGTCGGGCGTACGTTGCCCTTAATCACGGTGCAAGGAAGCACTGACACATCCGCACCTGTGTCCACAAGAAAACGCGTACCGTCGGCCCTGTCGACGATAAAGAGGCGATTTTGATGCTCGACGTTGTCGCTCACCGCCTCTACTGGCGACTGTCGCTGGAGTTATCCGGTTTCTTCACGAATTCGCACGGCGATGTGCAGTTCTTTGCATCGTGAGCAAATCTGCGGTGGTAGAAACAGATTCTATCCTTGCTTCTTTTTCCAGCCGGGGTGCGGGTTCGGGACCGCGAATGTCGTTGCTGAGGTGACCTGGTGCGTGAGCGGCTGCGCTTGTCGTTGACGCTCATCTCCTCGACGAGTCGTCGCAGTTCTGCAACCTCCGTCGCCAACGCATCTTCGCTTTTCTCGGGCTTGCGCCTTGTGACGGGTACGAGGGCCGTCTCGGTAACCCTCTGTTCAAACGCCGCAACGTGTGGTCCTTTCCGAGCCATGATGCGATCCGCCTGCGTCGCGAGTTTGCTAAGGTCCGCGGTGTCATTACAGGCGAGGATGTCTTGTACATTTTCGGGTAGCCGGTCGAGAAACAGTTCACGTAACATTCGCGTGTTGGCGGGCTCACCTGCCAAATTTCTCATTCGAGATAGTAGATTGGACGGTTTGTCGTCGCCGAGGCTCAGTCCTCGTAGGAGTCTCCTCACATCGTCCTCAGCGGAATCACAGCAAGCGTTAAGTACCCTTGTTTTCAAGGTCTCGTACTTCTCCTCGCGCGGGGGCTGCATTATCAGATCTCGTACCAGCGGTGTCACCGTTGAGTCGAGGCTCATGGCGAGCTTCTTGAATTTTCTGTCGTCGCTGGTTATTCGCTCTAGCTCGAAAGCCATTTCTATTTGTGCGAACCAGCATCGTGGGTCCGCCCTCGAGAAGGGTGGTAGCTTTAAGCGCGAAATCGCGTCGGCTGAGGCTTGCGGCACTTCTTGCGTGGTTTCTGCGCTGGCCAGTCGCGCCTGTTCGGCGCCTTCCGGATCTCTCAATGGCGTACGTGGAAGCGACATGTCTCTATCCGCGTAGAGCGCGACGGACGCACCAGGGACACTCACTACACTAAACACTACAGACGGGTACGCTTGTTCGCCCGTATGCCTTTTCGCGCGCGGCAACGCGGTATGTAACTGCCGGCGCGTAGCGAATGACGGGAAGGCGGCAGCGGTCTTCCTCCCTTTGTTCTTGACCGGAATCTGCCGTCCGAGTTTTAAGCGCGGACGCGGCACATTCTCGCGTCGTCGCTCGAGTCTGTACACCGGCGCTTGTATCTTAACGATGCTACACGAGTTAGGATGCCTGTCGCGAACACTCACAAAGCGCGTGATCGGCGATCGCCGTTACTGCGTAACACGAGGCGCGACTTCTGCCCGCGAGAAACGAAGGACACGGTTGCCTTTTCGTGCCGGATCACGTCGGGGTCACCACTTGTGGGAACTTATCTAACGAACGCGTCGGATACCCACGTTTAGGAAACGGAAAGAACGGTAGTAAATGCGACACGATTTCGATAAAGATAAAGTACATATATTTTTCTGATACAAAGGTACGCGGTAGCTGGCAACAACTAACGGCCGTTGGCTGTTACTCAGAGACTCCTGGAAAGACACTAGAACTCGGGTGAGTTTCCAAGGCGCGATATATCGAAGCGCGGTGAGCGCGCCAACCACTGGCGCGACTGTTGATTGGCTGTCGCCATAGGTACCCTCCTTATCGCTCCCCCGCTCGGTGAAATACGGGGGAGCATGTTTCGTGCCTCTCTGGTTGGTGGAGACGGGCGAGCGCTGCCATTGGCCGCCGGGCGGTCGCGCCTTAAGGCTAGTCGCCCAGCGGTCGCGCCCACCCGTGCGTTGCGGACGCGCCGTTACGCCAGTCCGCGGCGGCCATTGATGTTGACGGCGCGGCGCTCCTGCCGGTGTTCGTGGCTGCGGTGGCGGCCGTCACTCTACGTACTTCGCGTACTCCATGGATAACTGTCACCGGCGGCGATGGTTGTTCGTGCCATTCGTGCGCGAACCACGTAACAGTACGGACGTGCTCGCGGTTTCTCTCGGCTTCGAGATCTTTCGAGTCGGTTTCATTCGTAGTTATACGGTGAAATAGTGTTTATAGAGTTAATCTGTTTGGCCCGAGAACCAAAACTTTTCGGTTGCTTGGTGATAAATAAAGGGGCCGCGGCCCCTGCGTCGCGATGGGGGTCGAGGAGGACGACCCGCCCCCTCTACATACGGTAGAATTGTCTGGAACTAAAGACAATGTGCGCGAGCATCGGGAAGATGTAGAAGTTAAGAATATCAGTCGTACGCAGGATCCCGTCCTGAACACTCCTTTGTCCCAACCTCTCCCTGAAAGGAAGAACCGAGAATCTTTGTGTGGAAAACACGAGTTCCGGGATCGTTCCCCGTTGGTGACGGCTGCCCGTGCGGCGGCGGCGGACGGGGATAATGGTATCGCAGCGGATGCGTCAACTGTAATGGAGATTGAGGAAGAAGTGGAGGACCAAATATCCGACATTTCCGATGTTAATGTTAATTCAAGTAAGGTAGTAGATCGTAAGAGAGCCCGCGAAAGCGAAAGTGATATCGGAAGCAAAGAACAAGAACAGTTCCCCTTGCAAAAAGTGCGTAAACGCCGGAAAGAAAGGAAGGCGGAGATAAATCGCGTAAGAACAAAGAGAAAGATATATCGGCGCCGCGTGCGCTGTTTAGATATTCGTCGTCTGATAAACCGCCGTTTTCGGTTTTATTGAGCCTTTGTCGGCTAATGTAGATGTGTCGGCACACCGTTTGAAGGTCGCGTCGCTTGTTTCACAGATAGTTTTTAAGGATCACAAAGAATTCAAGGTTGCCGGGAAAAATAGATTTATTGCGGAAGTGCGTACGGCGGAATCCGCCAATAGGCTTGTCAACAACCAATATTTACAGAAAGCGAATTTTAAAGCGTACATTCCAGCGTTCAAAGTTATGCGTACCGGAATTATAAGAGATATTCCCGAAGAGTGGGATCCCCAGGCTCTCATTCCGGTCATCGAGACTTATGAGGGCCGGTTAATTAAAATTCATACGATTGAGCGATTGAACCGAACAGTTAAAGATAAGGAAGGAATAAAAACAGTTCCATCTACGACGTTAAGGGTTAGATTTGTAGGGCAGGTACTGCCAAACTATGTTTTTATTCACAGAACGAGGTATAGAGTTCGGCCGTACATTAGTAAGACCAAAATATGTTATACATGTTTAGGTTGGGTCACATGGGCAACACTTGTAAAAGTACGCCGCGTTGTTTGTTGTGCGGGGGGATCAGACATTCAGAGGGAGAAGGCTGCCCGCGGGACAATTTGCCCCCGAAATGTTTAAATTGTGGCGATGGTCATTTGGCCACGTCTACGGACTGCCCAAATTTTAGATTACAGAATGATATTAATGCGCTTGCTGCGCACGAAAATATTACTTTTAAGGAAGCTCGTAGGAGATTAAGACGCGTTGAAAGTGAAAATAGGTCGGTGGACCCTAGTTTGAATTACACAGAATTCCCGCTGCTTCCGGAAGCTGGTGAAGAAAAGGAGAACAATTCAAATAATCCAAACAATAATAATAATTATCACCAATATCGATTGCAAAATAATGCTCAGGCCCAAGCTCATACGCAGTATATGCTAATGTTAACAAGTCTGTTCCAGTGAGCAATAGATTTGCTCCTCTACAGGAGCTGTCTGAATATGAGGAGGATATAGGCACTTATACGTATGCAAATGTAGCGTCACGGCCCAGGGGAACTCACCGCAGTGGAACACCGGAACAAGCTGTAAGGAACAAAAGCAGTAGCAGTAATGTGAGCAGCGCGAGAGGAAATCTGGCAAGTAGAAGGATGCAATATCGACTCCCGGCTGAGCATTTTAAGGAACTCGTCTTCCCTAATGGAAGGACTCAACGTATGGTAACAGATTCGAATGAGACAGTGGAAGTGATGGAATCATCAGACGGAATGAATTCGCAGAATAAACAAGAGTATAATATGACAAGAACAGCGCAACCTCAGGTGGGTTACTATAATTATAATTATAATCAAAGACTAAATCGTAATGGTAATAATCTCAATTTGAGTCCTGTGTATGATGATAATCTCAGATACAGCTCTGATTTTAATGGTAATTCTGAACTCAGCCCTACCATTGTGAATAACTTAACGTCCAGTGTAGAGGCTGCTTGAGTCAAGGATTGAGTATGATTATTGAAAGAAACGCTTTCGTACTGCAAGAAGAAAATTTGGAGACGGAGGCCGCACCTCTGAATGTCACTTATTTAATTGATGCAATAGTTAAAATTGTAAGAGAAGCGATAAAAAACGTCGCTCCTAATGAGTCTGTTGTTTTGCCCAGTCAGCCGCATAGAGATAATTTCAATTATAACATCCATGGCCAATCACAATCCACGGAAAGTAAGAGTCAGCAAGCTGAAAATCATGCAGTGGAATTGTAGGGGACTTCGGGATAAATTACCCATCCTCAAGAAAATTGCGGAGGAAGATGTTGATGTTTTCTGCTTGCAGGAAACACTGCATGACAAAAATAAGAAATATTTTAATAAGTGGTTTTGATACAATTTTGAACGATAATTTCGTATTGGGAACTAGAGGAGTAGCGATATTTGTTCGCAATAATGTTAAATACGAAGAAGTAGATGTTTCTTTGATTTCGCACCCGAGCATTGAAGTGCTCGGTATATCTTTGGTCTTTAATAACAAAAAATTGTTAATTTTGAATATTTATAGACACCCTAGTGTTCAAACGCCTGCTCGAATTTTCGATGATATTTTTCGGTTTGCTTCATCTTTTGAAACGGCCACTTGTGATGGGTGATTACCATGCACATCATACGTTATGGTTTGTGCAGATAATAATACACATGGCAATTGTTTGGCCTAATAGTATTGATAAATACGATTTCGAGGTTCTCAATGAGAACTCTCCTACTCATTTTGGAACTTTTGATACTAGATGGAACGTTTTGGATTTGGCAATAGCCCTCAAGCTAATTTTGCAGGCGGTTTGCCGTGTAATCACAGGAGAAGACTCATTGGGCAGCGATCACGTTCCAGTCACAACGATCTGTTGCGGCAATGTGGGGCGACACAAGCGATATAGCTATAAGATTAATTTGAACAAGGAAGAATTGTTGAGATTTGAAACGATTTTGGACAACAGGAATCCAGCCGATTTATATAATTTGGAGGAAAATGCAGCGGTTGGCTTATGAGAGGATTGCGGAGGACATCGTTTCAGTGGCATTGGAGGCTTTAGATGTTAGGAAGGGAAGTGCGCAAGTAAAGGCAAAGGAAAGGGTTAAAGTTAGGAGCTCGGCCCCTTGGTGGAACGAGAAATGTGAAGAAGTCAAGAATATGAGAAAAAGATACCAGGATATTTATTGGCAGGATAAATCTCTTGAAAATTGGATAGCATACAAGAAAAAGGATGCAGAGTGTAAGAAAGAACTAGAAGACAGAAGAGAAAGGGATGGATGGAAAAATGTAATGCATTTAATCATATAAACGCCTGTGGCAGAGGTGTGGAGATTGGTGAGAGCCTTTAAAAAATAGGGAATTCGCGCAGGGATTGGTGTCGGTTTCGGAGGAAGCAAGAACAAATGGCTTTGAATAAATTATGTCCTCCAACGTGTACTAGGGAGCTGCAAGGCTCGTTGGAGAAATTGTTGAAGGAAGATGTTGCGAATCCGAATTGCCAAAAATGGATGGACGAGCCTTTTACACGTTCGGAGTTGGATCTGGCAATAGCTACCAGCAAAGAAAAATCGGCAGCGGGTATGGATCGAATAAGCTATGTAATGATTAAAACATTAAATAATACTTACAGAAATGAGTTATTAAAAATATTTAATAGTATACTTAAGGAAGGATGTGTACCGAGTTCTTGGAGGAAAGCTCTTGTGATCTTTATCCCAAAAATGAGTTCTGGTGGGGCAAGGCCTATCTCTCTGATGTCTTGTCTCCTTAAGATATTTGAAAAATGTATTTATAATAGACTGCGGTGGTTTTTGGAATCATCTTTTGTAATACCAGATACGCAGTTTGGTTTTCGTAATTTCAGGTCGTGTAGCGACAATTTAACAATATTAACAAACAGTATTCGAGCCGGTTTTTTGGAAAATAAATTTACAGTGGGTGTCTTTTTGGATATTGCTGGGGCGTTTGATAACGTTGATCCGCAGTTGTTATTTAAGGAACTCAGAAAAATAGGGATTCCCGCCCATATTGCTTGGATGATTTATAATTTGACTAATAGCCGGGAGATATTTGTTGTGGATGACGGGACCATTAAGGGTCCTTTTGAGACTAATAAAGGTACACCACAGGGCTCAATTCTTAGTCCGACCTTGTTTAACATATATGTAAGAGAGCTAAATAGGATTTTGCCAAAGGGAGTTGAATTGCTGCAATATGCAGATGATGTGGTTTTGTTTGTTACGCATCGGTCTCTGAAGGAGGCATTTCGAGTTATGGAGGAGGCCTTACAGAAGGTCTCTGATTTTCTCCGGCAGAAAGGCTTGGAGCTTGCGCCGATTAAATCGCAGAGCGTTGTTTTTACAAGAAAAAGGAAATTTAAGCTTCCTAAGCCTAATCTAGTGGTGAATGGATGCCCAATCCCATTAGTAGAGAGTGTAAGATTTTTGGGAATCATTTTGGATTCACAGTTGAGGGTTATTGGCCATTTTAGGTTTATTGTGGATAAAGGTAGAAATTGACGAATGT
>JASTWR010000337.1:0-201889 GCA_030770355.1 Harpagoxenus sublaevis
CGCCTATTTCTCGACCCTGACCAGCCGCGAGCTAAGATCCGCGCATCGGGAGACAGGTTGTTTTATGGCGCCCGAACGGGACCTGACTGTTAGGAAGAGACATTCGCGGGAAAAAAAAGTATAAATGCATAGAGAATATTACCGTCTTAATAAACCGAATTAAGCAACGAACTCCGGAAATACGGTCTCGACACCGACCGAAGGCAGCATCGACGTACTCCGACAGAGATTACGCCAATATTTTAACGAACATCCCGAGATGTCCACGAATACCGCGTCAAACGGAGCCCTCCTCGAGTCCGCGCCCACGATCGCCGTAATACCCGCGACACCGGTAGAAAACGCGCCTGTATTAGAATCCGCCCCCGCGTCGACGCATATCATGAATCAAATGCGTAAATGGGGTTTACACTTCGACGGGAAGGACCCGTGGGCTTTCTTGGAACGGATCGACGAGTTAAGGGCCGCATACGAATTCTCCGACGCACACTGGCTACGAGGCCTACCCGAGTTACTCAGGGGGGACGCACTCCTCTGGTGCCGGAAAACCGCGAGAGCTGGGATAGCTGGGCCGATTTTCTAGCCGATTTAAAGATACGTTTCTACCGCGCCGTTACCGGCTACAACTCATAAACGAAATCCGCGACCGAGTCCAGAAGGAGGGGGAACCATATGTCAAATACGGACTCAGATGCTAGCGCTTATGCGTCGAGCGGGTGGATATTCTCCCGAGGAGCAAGTCGAGCAACTCTACGAGAATCTCCACCCCGATTATCAGAATCGGATCTGGCGGAGCGACGTGCGCAATCCCCGGGATCTCCAACAACGCGCGGGCGAATTTGAGAGGCTCCAAGGCAACCGCAAAAAGCGAGCGCCCGCGAAAATCACGGATACACCGATAGCCGCCGCCGCGTACAATCGCAGTGAATGTTGTTGGAGATGCAAACAACGCGGACACACACGTTTCGATTGCCGTCGCCCCGCCCAGAAATTTTGTTCACAATGCGGCAAGGATGGCGTTCTTACAAAGGACTGCCACCCGCCGCCGGGAAACGGAACCGGGACCGCGGACACGCCGGCCGTCCCCCGGTCCTCGCAGTAAAATTCACGCCCCGGCCGCACTTAACCGTACGCGTAAATAATCATCCGCTCGACGCGCTTTTAGACACCGGGTCCGAGGCGTCCTTTGCTAACGAACACACCGCCCAGCTCGCACAGGCTCTCGGTTTCCGATAACACCGGAGGAGGGGGAAGTCCAACTAGCTAATGGCCATCACCTTAAACTACCCGGGCGCGTCCGTTTGCCGATTCTCGCCGACGAACGAATAGTTTGGCATACATTCCGGATAATGCCGAATCTAAGAAGCGCGCTACTCTTCGGAGTAGACTTTTTGGCCAAGCTAGGCCACTCGATACCGGTCCCGGGACCCGCGGACGCGTCCAAGTCAACACCGGCGGCCGCAACGACCGAAGGAATAGTCCCGCGCACACCCGAGGAGGAAAAACGGCTTCAGCAATTCTTGCGGAAAGAACTACCGTTGTTCAACCGAATCACCGGTCCCACTGACCGAACCGAGCATCATATTCGCGTAAAAAATAACGTACGCCCTATGAAACAACGTTACCGTCCGCGAAATCCAGCCATGCAGGCTATCATCGACGCCGAGGTCGATAAAATGATAAATGACGGAATAATTGAACGTTCACACAGCGCCTGGAGCTCCCTGTCGTCGTGGTCCGAAAGAAGGACGGGGGGCACAGATTTTGCATCGACTTCCGAGCGGTTAACAACGCGACCGACCCGGATGCCTACCCGCTTCCCCAGATTAACGCGACGCTGGATAAATTACGCGGTGCAAAATATCTTACCACGCTCGATCTAAAAAACGGGTATTGGCAAGTACCCCTCACGCCGTCGAGCCGACCAATCACCGCATTCACGGTACCCGGGAAGGGACTATTTCAGTTCAAAGTCATGCCGTTCGGACTTCACTCTGCCCCCGCGACGTTTCAGCGCTTGTTAGATACCGTTCTCGGCCCCGAACTTGAGCCTCACGTGTTTGTCTACCTCGACGATATAATTATTATAAGTGAAAACTTCGACCAGCATATACGGCTGTTACACGAGGTATTCCGACGACTCCGCGCCGCGAATTTAAAGTTAAATCCGGATAAATGCCGTTTTTGCGTCGACCAACTACGGTACCTCGGACACATGGTCGACCGCGAGGGACTCCGTACCGACCCGGAGAAAACACGAGCCATCACTCGATGGGAACAACCCCAGAGCGTGAAGGATGTTCGCCGGTTTTTGGGAGTAGCCTCGTGGTACAGGCGTTTCATTAAAGATTTCGCGACCGTCGCCGCGCCTCTCACCGCTTTAACCCGGAAAAACGCTCGATTTAACTGGGGGACAGACGAAGATACCGCGTTCGCACAACTTAAAAAAACGCTCACTACCGCGCCGGTTCTCGCCTGTCCGGACTTCTCGCGGCGTTTTATTTTACAGACCGACGCCAGCACCTCCGGCCTCGGGGCCGTACTTACGCAGAATTTCGCGGAGGGGGAGAGGGTAATTGCCTACGCGAGTCGAACACTAAACTCCGCCGAAAGAAATTACAGCGCGACCGAGCTCGAGTGCCTCGCCGTAATTTGGGGGATCCGGCGGATGCGCGACTACCTGGAGGGATACCCATTTACAGTCATCACCGACCACCAGTCCCTCCGGTGGCTGCAGAAGCTGGACGCCCCTACCGGGAGACTAGGACGCTGGGCATTCGAGCTCCAACAGTTTGATCTCGAAATAAGGTATCGAAAAGGAACTTTGAATCGAGTCGCGGACGCTCTCTCGCGCCAACCCGTGGCCGCCGCGGTCACCGAACCTCCGCGTTGCCGCTGGTACCAACGAATGCTTCGCGCCGTACAAAACGCCCCTCGCGACTTCCCGGACTACGACATCAGGGATGGGAAATTATTCCGCCATGTGCTCCACGAACTTGATTTCAAGGAGGTTCCCGCCGACGGTCAGTGGAAAGAATGCGTAGCGAAAAATATGCGACCGGAAATTCTCCGCCGGAACCACGACGCGCCTACCGCCGGACATCTCGGCATCGCAAAAACGATTTCCCGCGTAGCACAATGTTACTATTGGCCCGGTATGTTCAGAGAAATCGCGCATTACGTTCGAAGCTGCCCGAAGTGTCTCAGACACAAGGTTGCGCAAAACCCGGCCGGCCGGTACACTACACGCGACCGCTGTTGCTCGCCCGTGGCAACACGTAACATTGGATCTCGTCGGACCCTTGCCCCGCTCGTCGAAGGGGCATACGTGGGTCCTGACGATGCAAGACCGCTTCACCAAGTGGTTAGAAATGCGCCCCCTGCGCCGCGCCACCGCCGGCTCCGTCACAGCAAACATTTCAGAAGCCGTGATACTCCGCCACGGATGCCCGGAAGTAATTCTGTCCGACAACGGGACACAATTACGATCCGCGCAACTAGAGAAAATGCTCGCCGCGCACAATGTTCGACACGCCTACACGCCTGTACACGCGCCGCATTGCCAACCCGGTGGAGCGCACGAATCGAGTAGTCAAAACATGATCTCGCAATATGTCGATAAGAATCACCGAAATTGGGATGAACGACTCACCGAGTTACAATTCGCGTATAATACCGCCCGACATGAGGCCACGGGCTATTACACCCGCCTACTTGAATTTCGGCCGCGAGCTCGTATCCCCGCTTAACCGCGACGCCGCCCCGAATAGCGCTGCTCCCCACCTGATGTAAGACGCCGACACCTCGAGGAAGCCTACGAACTTACACGAATTCACCTCGCACGTGCTTTCCAAAGACAGCAAAAATATTATAATTTACGGCGCCGCCCGTGGACGCCGAAAATAGGGGAGTGGGTGTGGAAACGCGAATATCCACTCTCCAACAAAGCCGCCGCGTTTAACGCAAAATTAGCGCCCAAGTTCCGAGGCCCCCTCGAGGTGCGACGAATCATATCCCCGGTGATCGTGGATCTACGAGATCGCGGCGGAAAGTGGATTCGTCATATCCACGTGCAAGACCTAAAGCCCGCGCCAGCCGCCCCACCAGACAGAGAGGACGATGACACGGACAGCTCCGAAAACAGTGACGTCGAGGGCAACGAGAATCCCGTCGACACTGAGGAAAATAACGACTCCGATACGGAAAGCACAATACAAACACGGAAAACAGTGACGATAATAACGAGTCGCTCACCGAGGACGATGATGAGACAAAAGAGCGATAAATATCAACACCCCCTCCAGCCAGAAAATTCACGAAAATACGATAGAAACCTCCAGACAGACTACCGAGAGTCGCAGATAGATAGCAACCTCCACAATGAGCACACCAACGGAGAGAACTCTCGAGCAGGACATTGTCGCGGAGATTAACGCTCTGCTGGCCGAGCCAGTGGAATACGATCCAGCGAATCCGGATTTTGGCGCGACGTGGACACGGCTCTTCAGGTCCGAAGCGGCAGCCGCCACCGCCGCCGTCACCGAAGTAACCGGCCAAGCACCGGCCAGGAAACGCGTCCCGGTGATAGGATGCAGGGTGCAACGATCAGATCGGCAACAGCAGCAAAAATTGAGCTGGCTAACGTCGCCACCGCCGCCACTGCCGAAACAAAAAAGGATCCCGGCAACAGCAGCAACCACCACGGCAGCAGCAACGGTCGCGTCGACCACGTGGCCTAAAACAACGCTCTCGACGGCCCCGGCGATGCCACCACCAGCGACCGCCACGACGGCAACCACAGCACCGCCGCCCGGAAAGACACCAGCGACCGGCACGAGCAATCCGGCCCCGATCCTCCTGGCCAAGGGCCCAGAGCCGCACCCGCCGATACAAGTTCAGGTGGAACCCGGACACGTCGTACTGGTGCCCCATTTTGCCGCCCACGTATCACGGCATTACAAGGTCCGGTCCAGGGACGGGAGATGGCATATCCGGTTCAACCGAACCGGCACCGTCCGTAGTATTAAGCGGATGGTTTGAGCGCCGAATTCGCGCTCTTGATAGGAGGGGGGTGATGTAACGATGCACCCCCAGGAATGCATCGTTCCGGCCGTCCATCAGCCGAGCCGCCCGGCCGACCATCTGTCGGGCGAAGAAAGGGGGCGGAATGCCCCCACACATTTTTTAACTGTATAAAGTCGGCGCACTCGCCGCCGGATATCGATTCGGGGACAAACGGATCGATATCCGTAAGCGCCCGAATAATATCGAACGCGTTCGCAACGCCGGAGCGCTCGGCGCCCCTACTCCGGCCCGACATCCCCGCCACGTGCGGCTCCGCGTAAGCGATACCCCCGCTACCGAATTAACGAGCCTGGGGGGTATAAAAAGGCAACGAATTTGCCTAATTAAGAGACTCCGTCGTGTGCCAGCAGTCCGACCAGACCTGTCCGCTGCTCACGACTTCCAGTCCCGATCCTGCTCCTTGTAAATCACCAGCCGTGTCGACGAGGTTGAGCGTACTCAGCCTTTATTCGGGAGTTCCCGTACGCCGACACCGCTATCCTGAAAGCCCCGGTCGTACCGGCGAGGTTGAGCGTACTCGTCTCTTCCGAGAGTTCTCGGTAACCGGTACCACCGTTTATCACACGCCAAAGGCCACGTTTTGTACAAGAGCGTTCTCTGTACGCCGGGCGTACCCGGCCGTGGTCTTTCCCTTGACGTGCACCGGACAGAGTGTGCTCCGTCCTGCCGGGGGTTCCCGGTTGCCGTCTACGTGCACTGCGGAGGAGAGTGCTCCTCCCAGTCGGGTGTTCCCGATTGCACGCAGCATCCTGACATCCTGTCAAGATCCTCGTGTCGCGTATTCCACACGCCATTACAACGCGCTCGCCCGTACAGCCCCGCGTACTGTACCCGCCTCGCACCAAGATCGTGTACGCCTAATCGCTCCGCGTGCCGTACACGCCTCGCGCCACGCTCAGGTATTTACCCGAATTCGGTTCACTAAGCACCGCCCACTTATACGCGTTACTTGTCTTTCCGCGACGCCCCACGCGGGCCATCAATCGCGCCCCTCACCCGCGATACAAAAGCGTCCCGTCAAGTACCGCCGTAGGCCGAACACGTACATTCCGGGAAACTATCTCGCATCGCCGTGCAATCACCTCGTACTTACTTTGTAAAAGCGAACTAATACTTGTATAAACAACCACGCGACAAATAAATTGTAAAAGCGATACCGAGGCTGTCGCCTCGTTTCAATATTGTAATCTTAACAAACTCAGTTTATAATAAACTCTTCGTAAACGTACAAAGCGCCGTTCTATCGTCTCTTCCTCCGCGCCTATTTCTCGACCCTGACCAGCCGCGAGCTAAGATCCGCGCATCGGGAGACAGGTTGTTTTAAATTTTTACAGTGATTTCAGTATTAAATCGATATCGATTTAATTAGGGAAGGGAGAGGGAATTTTTCCATCTTAATTTAAGTTGCTTAAATTTAAGCGTTTTGATAGAAGGACCGGAATCTTGGTCTAAGTGTCCTGATGATTGTGACCGTCAGGAGTGATTGCCAGCTTCGTCGATTAAGAAATTTAATTTGGTTATTTATACACTGGCGAAGTTAATGTATCTCATCGTGTTTAAATGACTAAATTAATACACTTTTTGGAACAAATCATGGCATACAATTTTTTTAAGTATTAGGTATCCGCTACAACAAATAAACATTACTTTTTCTTAAATCGTATTTGCAAAACCATTTAAGACTTTTTTTTACGAAAATACTTCATTTTCTTGCTATTATTTTCTTACAATAAGTTTAGTTTAAACTCAAATAATTTTCTTGGCCTTATATTATAGTAAACATCTTATTCAGACTCTGTAATTCCAATTCCTACATTACAAGCTTAAAAATATTAATTAGAATGAAAATGACAATGCGACAAGGTCGAACGGCTTCACAGACCGGAGTGTGGCCAACTAAGGACTCGAAAATAAATGTGACTAGCTAGGGTTAAATTTATAACAAAATTTCTTTATCAATTTTTTTTTCATAAAATTAAAACATTTTGCTATTTTTTGAGTATGTAATGAACCAACCATTTACAAAAATTAATGCTGTTTTTTAATTGCAGGTGCAAATGCAATGGATGTATCTGTTTCCAATTTTTTCAAGTAAAGATATCGTAACGCAGCTTCCTGACGAAGAAATACTGTTTACCCAGATTGACATAACATTTCGCAAAGCGATGCAGAGCGTTCTGAAGGATCCTCGAGTTCGTGAGACCGCCGGTTCTGTATGTAATGTCCACTGATCAAGAGACACGGTAGTGTCTCGCGCCAAGTACGTGCGGAGCGAGACCGCCCCGTGACTCTTATACGCGACGCGACAAGTTGCGAGTACCCGAGATTTTGAGATCTCGATAACTAGTGAACGGATTAAGTTCTAACTAGGCTTAATGGATAGCTTGGACCAAATTTATATAATAAAAGTGTTTTTATTTTTTCGTCATTTACAGTATACTATTTTCACTGTTTTCTTTATTGAAATTTTTCAAAATAATTTACAAAAATAACGGCAAAATGTAAAACTTTTGACTTTTCACTTTATTATACACGCGGCCTTTGTAAGCAACGGTTTGTGAAGACACTGCACTTTTTACGTGCTTGTGTTCAGTACGCCAGAGTTTGCTCCCTAGTCCTATGGACCTGATTACGCGGAAGCGGAACGAGCGTATCATCAATCACGTGATAGCTATAGTTCTGATAGAACCTTTTCAAAGATTCCGTCGAAACGGTCCCGTGATTGGTGATACGCTCGTTTTGCTTCCGCGTAATCCGCTCCATGAAACACTAGAAACCAAACTTCGGCGTACCAAGAACGGCGGATTGTCTGTGTTTGGTCGCGATTTTTGATACGTCCGATACGCGCATATCGCGATACGCGACATGGGACGTCACCCTGAGGTTTCGCTACCAAAAATCTATTATACATGAATCAAATGACAGCTTCGGAGTGATGTAATTTGCCCATAATATAAAAAAATTATCATAAAAGCTGTCAATTACCAATAAAAACAATTTTTATTGCTTCAAGGATATAAGGTCCGAACTAATATAAGTTTCTTAGTTGTCAAGATCAGTCTGTCTTTGTCTCGCGTATACCATTTTACCATACGCGGGACAAAGACAGACTGATTTTGACAACTAAGAAACGTCTATTAATTTGGACCTAAAAAGATAGAGAATGTAAGACTTATACTGCCAGTTGATCCGCAGCTTCTGCATCCTGTTGATAGCTGTGAATCTCTATGAACAACAAAACCAAATGTTCAATTCGGAATCAACTAAGCAGTCATTCATTTATCACCAAAATAGGGCAACCAATAAAAATACCTTCTAATGGGTCAAAAATGGCGTTGGCATCTCTAGAAATTAACTCAAGACCATGAAGAATATCATCCGGTGAACACATGAGATAAATCTGAATATCGTTGGCAAATAGCATATGATGTGAATAGTACAAGACCCGCCCGATGTCATTGATGTAGAGAGATAATAAAGGCGGACCTAGCACAGAGCCTTGAGACACGCCAGATGACGTGAACAGCCAATCCGACTGATTACCGACATCATCAACCACTGCCTGAGAGCGACCAGTTAAGTATGAGAAAATCTAAGTGAGAGCAGCATCAAAGAAATCAATCTCTTTAAGCTTCATGAAAAGTCGAAGATGTGGAACCGTGTCGAACGCCTTACCAAAATCGAAAAGTATCATGATCGTAATGAGCCCGTTGTCAATCCCTTTTTTTATATCATCACAGACACGTAAGAGTGCAGACTGAGTATTATGACTTGGGCGATATGCAGACTGTCTAGGGTTTAAAAGATCATGATCGTTTAAGTAGTAGACTATTTGTGAGGCAACAATCTTTTCAAGGATTTTGGACAGTTCCGGCAAATTTGCAATCGGTCTGGTATCAGACGGAAACAACGAATTCGAGAAAAGCCGGATAAATGCGCGCTTCCACTCACAAGGGAACGGTCGGAAGTGTCCCTACCCGATTTGGATAAGCTTTGGATATGTTGTAGAGCATCAAAAAATATTAGACTCCTATTTTTTTGGGCTTATCTCGACGTTTAAGGGTTGAAACAACCTTTTGAAAATAACGGATTTTATAATTTTTAGTGAATATCTTCGAAAATATAAGGCGTATGAAAAAGAGTTTTATACAAAAGGTTTATGGTTTTTTATGCTCTTTACAATGGCGTAATTACATTTTTATATAATAACACATTTATTTATTTATACACGTGAGCCGCCTTGCCCTCGAGTTTCCTACCGCCCCGCTTCCCGCGCGGGGTCCAGAGTCAGAGCGCACCGTAAAACCCCCTCCTCCGCGTAACGACAGCCCCCTCGCCGTCGAGTTCGCCCCCGCCCCGCTCCTCGCGCGGAGGTCCCGGCATAGAATCGGTGTTTATACGCTACTAATGTTATCGAATACTTAATAGTTTACGAGATATTTTATACTTTATTCTCGCATATTTTGACATAAAATATAAAATATCTCGTAAACTATTTATTTTTTTGTAACTGTACCTTAACACTTTTATTTACAAAATAATATGATAACGTAATTGTAAAAAAACAGTTGCTATTCAAAAAAATTATGCAATTTGCAATATGCAACCATTACATATCTTTTTTGAAAAAATGTCTTTTTACAGCAACTGTTTCATTATATTTTTCTGTACATAAAAGCGTTAAGGTACAGTTGCCAAATAATGAATAGTTTACGATATATTTTATATTTCATGTTAAAATGTGCCGGAATAAAGTATAAAATAACAAAAAAGAAGTGAAATCAAAGTATTATTGCAAGTATATTTATTAGAGTATTTAAATAAATATCTCAAAGTTGCAGTAAACTTAATATAGGATGCAGAGAACATTTAAAATGTATGAAATACAGTGGCAAAATAAAATAAATATATAAAAATATCTCAAAGTTGCAGTAAACTTAATATAGGATGCAGAGGACATTTAAAATGTATGAAATACAGTGGCAAAATAAAATAAAAATATAAAGCACAATTGATAGCGTAATGAGAGAGGTGCAGAAATTGAAAAGGGTTTAATTGCATCGATAACAAGCACCAAATTATGTGAGAGGCAACAATCGAAGATGGACATAATCTCCAGCAGCATACTTGGCGTGCCCGTATTGCCTATAATTTTAACAAAAAATACGGGCACGCCAAGTATGCTGCTGGAGATTATGTCCATCTTCGATTGTTGTCTCTCACATAATTTGGTGCTTGTTATCGATGCAATTAAACCCTTTTCAATTTCTGCACCTCTCTCATTACGCTATCAATTGTACTTTATATTTTTATTTTATTTTGCCACTGTATTTCATACATTGTAAATGTCCTCTGCATCCTATATTAAGTTCACTGCAACTTTGAGATATTTTTATATATTTATTTTATTTTGCCACTGTATTTCATACATTTTAAATGTCCTCTGCATCCTATATTAAGTTTACTGCAACTTTGAGATATTTATTTAAATACTCTAATAAATATACTTGCAATAATACTTTGATTTTACTTCTTTTTTGTGCCATTAAATTTAATGTTTTTGTGTTTTTAAAAATACTTCATCTTTTCGCCTAGTATTATTTATAAAATTATTTTGCGTAAAATATACTTGGCGTCCTTTTTTTACATTTTGAATGTCTTTTTTAAGCGGATTTCACAAGTTTTTGTTGTTTTATATATGTATTAAATTTACTTTATATATATACTAAATAGATGAGTCTACAATATACTAAAAATAATGGATACAGAAAAGATTAGCAAGACCCTCACGCAAGGTAGGGCGTTGTTCCTCTCCCCACAACCACCCTTATCCCTGTCAACGACTGTTTTGCCACACTTTTCTCTACCAGATTGTCTTGTTTTTGTAATAGACATAAATGTTGTTTTTGTAATAAAAGTGTTTTATGATAGTCGGGGGGGCTCCGCCCTCCTGAACCACCCCGTCGGGGGCTTCGCCCCGCTGCCCTCGCCGAGGGGCTTCGCTCCCCTTAAACCCCCATTAGGGGCTTTGAAGTGACTCAATATGTATACTTATGTATACCTGGAGGTAATAAAGCAGTAGAAAGAGCGTGAGAAAGCGTGAGAGAGGGAGAAAGAGCGACAAAAAGCGTGGAAAAGCGATATAAAGCGTGAAAGAGCATTATAAAGCGAGAAAGAGCGAGAAAGAGCAAGAAAGAGCGAGAGAGAGCTTGAAAAAGCGTTAGAAAGCGAGAAAAAGCAAGAGACAGCGAGAAAGAGCAAGAAAGAGCGAAAAAGATCGAGAGAAAGCAAAAGAGAGCGAGAATGAGCGAGAAAGATTGAGAGAAAGCGAAAGAGAGCGAGAAAGAGAGAGAAAAAGCGAAAAAGATCGTGAAAAACGTTAAAAAGCAAGAAAGAGCGAGAGACAACAAGAAATAGCAAGAGAGAGCGTGAAAGAGCGTTAGAAAGCGAGAAAGCGAGAAAGAGCGAGAGAGATCGAAGAGAGTGAGAGAAAGCAAGAAAAAACGAGAAAGAGCGTTAGAAAGCGAGAGAGAGCGAAAAAAAAGCGAGAAAGAGAGAGAAAGATCAAGAGGAAGCGAGAAAGATCAAAAGAGAGCTTGATAAAAAAGCGTTAGAAAGCGAGAATGAGCGAGAGACAGCGAGAAAGAGCGAAAAAGAGCGAGAGAAAGCGAGAAAAAGTGAGAAAGAGCGTTGGAAAGCGAGAGGGAGCAAAAAAAGCAAGAAAGACAGAGAAAGATCAAGAGAAAGAGTGAGAGAGAGCTTGAAAATGCGTTAGAAAGCGAGAAAGAGCCAGAAAGACCGAGAAAGTGTGAGAAAGATCGAGAGAAAGCGAGAGAGAGCGAGAAAAAAAGAGAAAAAGCGAAGAAGATCGAGAGAAAGCGAGAAAGAGCGAAAGAGAGCGTGAAAAAACGTTAAAAAGCGAGAAAGAACGAGAGACAGCGAGAAAGAGCTAGAAAGAGCGAAAAAGAGCGAGAGAGATCGAGAGAGAGCGAGAGAAAGCGAGAAAAAGCGAGAAAGAGCGTTGGACAGCGAGAGAGAGCGAAAAAAGCGAGAAAGATAAAGAAAAGCGAGAAAGATAGAGAAATATTAAGAAAAAGCAAGAAAGAGCGAGAAAGAGCTTGAAAATGCGTTAGAAAGCGAGAAAGAGCCAGCAAGATCGAGAAAGAGTTGAGAAAGATCGACAGAAAGCGAGAGAGAGCGAGAAAAAACGAGAAAAAAAACGAGAAAAGCGAGAAAGAGTGAGAGAGAGCGTGAAGAAACGTTAGAAAACAAGAAAAAACGAGAAAGAGCTAGAGACAACGAGAAGCAGCAAGAGAGAGCGTGAAAGAACGTTAGAAAGCGAGAGAGAGCGAGAAAGATTGAAAAAAAGTGAAAAAGAGCGAGAGAGATCGAGAGAGAGCGAGAGAAAGCGAGAAGAAGCGAGAAAGAGCGTTGGAAAGCGAGAGAGAGCGAAAAAAAGTGAGAAAGAGAGAGAGAGAGAGAGAGAGAGAGAGAGAGATTGATTGATTGATTGATTTTTATTATGCCATAGTCAAGACTTTAGACAAATAATGAATTATACAAAGATATATATGAAATAGCAAGAGCGAAGTACTAAAGACAGAATATGTTTAAACTTAAAGATACAAGACGCAGTGTGATAACAACAATAGAGCAGAAAGCAAAAGTGGAAACAATGAAGATAATAATGACAATTAAGCAAAAGGTAATACTATTTCCACTTTAGCCAATGCTTCACGACTTATCATAAGACAAAATAATTCGAGTGAAAGACGTTTGAATATACATAACTAATATAGTAATATTGCGTCATATAACCAAAATTTCGTTGAAAAATGTAAAATTATCTGAAATACTGCTGAAGAATTGAAAATCAACAAAATTCAGTTATTGTGCTCTCTCAAACAAAAGAACAAGTATAACCACGTAAACTAGACCTATGTAGAACTTACTTAAGCATAAAACGATTATAATGTTGAACATAAAGTGTGTGAAGAAGCTTATGAATCATTAAATATTTCATCGTGGTGAAAAGGAGAGGCTCGCATGTGCATATGTAGAAGTAGGCCAGGTCATGGAAGCAGAAGGAACATAGCCAGCATCAGCCGAGGGTCATTGAAGCCCTGCTAAATCAGCCTCAGAAGTAATCAATATGGGAGGCTGGCCATGCACCTTCCGGACAAAAATCATTGCGTTCGTGCACCATACATGGTTGTAAAGTAACTGCTTGGCCCTAACTCGCGTTTGGCGCAACAATTTATAAGTGTCAGTAGGAAGGAGTTCATTTACATATATGTGTCCAGGGACATCACTTGAGAAAACTTCGTTGATAATAAGTCGACGTTTACGGCGCATGACCCTAAGTATATAATCACGAATCTCACGCGACTTGAGTACGACTATAACTGACCTTCGGCCAGCAGTGCTAGCAAGAGGATCTGAGGCAGGCGCCACATCACGCACAACCGACGCATCACTCCTCCCCACATCGCGAGTCTCAAGCACATCAGAGGCAAGCTGGGATACGCCAAGCGCGCGAAAAACACCGGTGACGAGTTCGCTGGATGTGACAGATAATGAATTAGGGATGCCAGAAATAATTATCTCTGAGGTTCGCGCGACTCGCAATGCAGCAGAGAACCGACAGTCAGAATATTGAGAGTTCAACGAATGCGTGCCGCGAGCTTCCAGCACTGCAATCCTTTCACCATGGCTAGAAACAATTCTTAAAAGTTCCGGTATTTGGTCGAGTTTTCGCGCAAAATTGGCATTAACTGTCTCCTGATGTTTAATAAAATCTGAAATCTTCTTGTCAGATCTGTCAAACCTGGCTGTAACCTTCCTGTCAAATTCATCAAATCTGGATAGAATCTGCTGCAGAAGTGCATTGGTAGACTGGGATTGAGCTCCAGAAGGAGCAACAACCCCAGCGCCCAGAGCAGTAGGAGAAGCCATGGCAGGAAGGGCAACAGACAACTCGGCATTCACCTCACTAGGCGTCGGATGTACGACCAGTGAAGCAGCCAGCAACTTGCAGCAACTCTCCGCATATTTTGTCGCAGCATATGCAAGGGCACAACCAGGATGAAAAAGTTTTTTACACTCGCACTCGGCAGACTCCTTCGCGATAGACTTCTTACACTTGGTGCACGCACGCTGCATAATTATCCACTGACACCAGCTGAGAGAAGAACCAGTATGTACAGCAGTCCGGTGGGTAACGGATGGTAGTATGTCTCAAGGCCCACAGTTGTCACCACATGCACGATTAGGATGGCAACTCATGCACAGGTATCCAAAGATCAGGCGAAAGTGAGGTTAGAATAATAATCTCTTTCCTCAAAGATATTAGGCACTGCCGTTGCAAGGATAGAAAGATTAAATATGCATCTCAACAAGCAACGAGAGACTTGCCCAGACCTGCAACAAAACAGCCCGAAGGCAGCCCACGGCAGCAACAGAATTCTCAAAAAGCAGGAGCAAAGAAGCAGAGCAGCATGCGGTACTCACCGAGAGAGAGAGAGAGAGAGAGAGAGAGAGAGCGCGAGAGTGATCAAGAGAGAGCGAGAGAGAGCGAGAGAAAGCAAGAAAAGAAGCGCGAGCGTCGATCGAAAATTTGAACTTATCAGCTTTGCCGCCTAGCACGGCTCAGAGCCCTCTAGCGACACGGTAGGTCAAACCGACAAACCTCGATTATGGCATGCCGTTTTACTTTTTAATAGCAAAAATTTTTTATGTACAATAAAAACTAATTCTCCGATTTAAAATAAAGAGCAAAATGTTTTGGAAATATTATTATTATGTCCAAACATAAAAATAATTATTTAAAATTATGTTGCGACAAAAATTTAATTCTAAAAGCATAGGAGAAGATAGGAAAAATATGGCACGCCGTTTTCCTTTTCAATATATAAATAATATTCTAGTTGATATAAAAGTTTCAAAAAATAATTGTCTTCAGAAAAATTGCGATTCTTACTAATGAATTAAAATTATGTCAATCATAATAAAAATTGAATGAATTAAAATTATGTCGTGACATAATAAAAATTCGGAATTATTTTTGTCACACCATAATTTTAATTTCACGAATTAAAATTATGTCTGGACATAAAAATAATTCCAAATAATTTTTATTATATCCCGACATAATTTTAATTTATACAATTATTATTATGTCGCCACATAATTTTAATTTGATGAATTAAAATTATGTAGCAACATAATAATAATTGGATGAATTAAAATTATGTTGATACATCAAAATAATTCCGAATTTTTATTATGTCACGACATAATAATAATTCCGAATTTTTATTATGTCACGATATAATTTTAATTTATTTAATTTTTATTATGTCGCGACATAATAAAAATTCTGCCGCTAGAGAATTTAAGTTCTTAATACTTGCAACACTAAGATGGCGCCAATAAACAATTTAACGTCAATGAGAAACGCACCAACTACTGTCCATGTATTCCAGGTCGCCGATGACGGGACCCAAGCAATGCGCTCCGTAGTTTCCGGTGTCTAGGTATTCCAATTCCTCGAATTCGGTATCTGCGTGCCCCAGGTCGCCGATGACGAGGTCCAGATAGTGCTCTCCGTAGTTTTCGGTGTCTAGATGTTCCAATTCCTCGAATTCGGTATCTGCGTGCACCAGGTCGCCGATGACGAGGTCCAGATGGTGCTCTCCGTAGTTTTCAGTGTTTAGATGTAGTTTTCGGTGTCGAGGTGTTTTAATCCCTCGAATTCGGTGTTTACGTGAGCCAGGTCGCTGATGACGAGGTCCAGCTAGTGCGCTCCGTAGTTTTGGTATTAGATGTATTAATACTTCGAATTGGATGTCTACGTGTCCCAGGTCGCCGATTCAAAGTATTAGTACATCTAGACACCGAAAATTATGAAGCGCACTATCTGGACCTTATCATCGGTGATCTTGGACGTATAGTCATCGAATTCGAGAATTGGAGCACCGAGACACCGAAAACTACGGAGCGCACTGTCTGGGTCCCGTCATCGGCGACCTGGGATACGTAGACACCGAATTCAAAGTATTAATACATCTAAACGCCGAAAACTACGGAGCGCACTAGCTAGACCTCGTCATCAGCGACCTGGCACACGTAAACACCGAATTCGAGGGATTAAAACACCTCGACACCGAAAACTACATCTAAACACTGAAAACTACGGAGAGCACCATCTGGACCTCGTCATCGGCGACCTGGTGCACGCAGATACCGAATTCGAAGAATTGGAACATCTAGACACCGAAAACTACGGAGAGCACTATCTGGACCTCGTCATCGGCGACCTGGGGCACGCAGATACCGAATTCAAGAAATTGGAACACCTAGACACCGAAAACTACGGAGCGCAACATCTGGACCTCTTCATCGGCGACCTGGGGCACGCAGATACCGAATTCGAGGAATTGGAACACCTAGACACCGGAAACTACGGAGCGTATTGCTTGGGTCCCGTCATCGGCGACCTGGCATACGTGGACAGTAGTTCGTGCGTTTCTCATTGGCGTTAAATTGTTTATTGGCGCCATCTTAGTGTTGCAAGTATTAAAAACTTAAATTCGCTAGCGGCAAAATTTAAATTAAGTCGCGACATAATAAAAATTAGATAAATTAAAATTACGTCGTGACATAATAAAAATAGACTGAATTAAAATTATGTCGGAACATAATAAAAATGTGGAATTATTATTATGTCGGGCATAATTTTAATTCGTTGAATTATTATTATGTCAGGACATAATAAGAATACGGTAGTTACTATTTTGTCGCGACATAATAATAATTCGATGAATTAAAATTATGTCAATACGTAACAAAAATTCGGAATTACTGTTATGTCTAGACATAATAAAATTTCGGAATTACTTTTATGTCGCGACATAATAATAATTCCACGAATTAAAATTATGTCGGGACATAATTAAAATTCAGAATTTAAAAAATTTTATGTTTATACATAATTTTAATTCAATGCATTAAAATTATGTCAGAACATAATTTTAATTTTCAATTTTAATTATGTCCCGAGATAATGATAATTGGATGAATTAAAATTAAGTTGAGACATAATAAAAATTCAGTATTATTTTTGTTTTGACATAATTTTATTTCATCCATTTAAAATTTTGTCGAGACATAATTAATGTTCGGAATTATTTTTAACGATAGCCATATTTCAATTTGATAAATTTTAAAATTGAATGTATTATAATTATGCCAAAACATAATAAAAAGGAATTGCTTTTATGTCGCAACATAATAATAATTCGATGAATTAAAATTATATTGGAACATAATAAAATTTCGGAATTATTTTTATTTCCAGACATAATTTTAATTCGTTGTATAATTATTATGCTGTGACATAATATTAATCCAGTTTATTAAATTTTTGCCTTGACATAATAATAATTCAATAAATTAAAATTATGTGTATACATAATAAAAATTCGGAATTATTTGTATGTGCCGACATATTTTTAATTCATCCAATTTTTATTATGTTCGACATAATTTTAATTCATTAGTAAGAATCGGAATTTTTCTGAAGACAATTATTTTTTGAAACTCTTATATCGAGTAGAATTTTATTTATGCTATTAAAAAGTAAAACGGCGTGCCATACTCGATTTTGCGAAGAAGAAGACGACGACGACTACGACGACGACGACGACTACGACGACGACGACGACTACGACGACGACGACGACGTATCTGAATTACATAAATTGGACGGAAAAATACAGGCTTATATATAAATCTATGCATCAAGTGCTTATATGTGCATTAATTTTATATCATTGTAATTAGAAAAATCTATTTTGTTGTCCAATATTTAAATCTTTTGATAATATTGACTTATTTAATAAAATTCAATGATTTATTTCTCGAGAAGCGAGTTTCTTCCTGTAAATGATACGCGGTAAATAATACGCGGTAGCGTCTCGCTCAACACAACTGGACGTATGCAATGAAGGATATATCGCTTATGTATCTTGTTAATCTTGTTACAAAAATCTTGTTTTTGTTTATAAATAATGTTAATGTTAATGTTAATAAAAAATATACTTGGCGCGAGACGCTACCGCGTCTCTTGATATTAAAGTGGTTATAAAAAAAGTAACAGTTTAAGAGATCAAGAGACGCGGTAGCGTCTCGCGCCAAGTATATTTTTTATTAACATTAACATTAACATTATTTATAAACAAAAACAAGATTTTTGTAACAAGATTAACAAAATACATAAGCGATATATTCTTCATTGCATACGTCCAGTCGTGATGAGCGAGACGCTACCGCGTATCATTTACAGGAAGAAACTCGCTTCTCGAGAAATAAATCATTGAATCTTATTAAATAAGTCAATATTATCAAAAGATTTATAAATATTGGACAACAAAATAGATTTTTCTAATTACAATGATATAAAATTAATGCACATATAAGCACTTGATGCACAGATTTATATATAAGTGTATTTTTCTGTCCAATTTATGTAATTCAGATACGTCGTCGTCGTCGTCGTAGTCGTAGTCGTCGTCTTCTTCTTCGCAAAATCGAGGTTTGTCGGTTTGACCTACCGTGTCGCTAGAAGGCTCTGAGCCGTGCTAGGCGGCAAAGCTGATAAGTTCAAATTTTCGATCGACGCTCGCGCTTCTTTTCTCGCTTTCTCTCTCTCTCTCTCTCTCTCTCTCTCTCTCTCTCTCTCTCTCTCTCTCTCTCTCTCTCTCTCTCTTTTTCGCTCTCTCTCGCTTTCCAACGCTCTTTCTCGCTTTTTCTCGCTTTCTCTCGCTCTCTCTTGCTTTTTTTCGCTCTTTTTCGCTCTTTCTCGCTCTCTCTCGCTTTCTAACGCTCTTTCACGCTCTCTCTCTTGCTGTTTCTCGTTGTCTCTCTCTAGCTCTTTCTCGTTTTTTCTTGTTTTCTAACGTTTCTTCACGCTCTCTCTCTCACTCTTTCTCGCTTTTTCTCGTTCTTTCTCGCTCTCTCTCGCTTTCTGTCGATTTTTCTTAACTCTTTCTCGATCTTTCTGGCTCTTTCTCGCTGTCTAACGCATTTTCAAGCTCTCTTTCGTTCTTTCTTGCTTTCTCTTGATCTTTCTCTCTTTTTCTTACTTTTTTTTGCTCTCTCTAGCTTTCCAACGCTCTTTCTCACTTTTTCTCGTTTTTTCTCGCTCTTTTTAGCTCTTTTTCGCTCTCTCTCGCTTTCTAACGCTCTTTCACGCTCTCTCTTGCTATCTCTCGTTGTCTCTCGCTCTTTCTCGTTTTCTAACGCTCTTTCACGCTCTTTCATTCTTTCTCGCTCTTTCTCGCTTTTTCTCGCTTTTTCTCGCTCTCTCTCGCTTTCTCTCTATCTTTCTCACTCTTTATCACTTTTTCTGGCTCTTTCTCGCTGTCTATCGCTCTTTCTCGCTTTCTAACGCTTTTCCAAGCTCTCTCTCGCTCTTTCTTGCTTTCTCTTAATCTTTCTCTCTCTTTCTCGCTTTTTTCCGCTCTCTCTCGCTTTCTAACGCTCTTTCTCGTTTTTTCTCGCTTTCTCTCACTCTCTCTCGATCTCTCTCGCTCTTTCTCGCTCTCTCGCTTTCTAACGCTCTTTCACGCTCTCTCTTGCTATTTCTCGTTGTCTCTCGCTTTTTCTTGCTTTCTAACGTTTTTTCACAATCTTTTTCGCTTTTTCTCTCTCTTTCTCGCTCTCTTTCGTTTTCTCTCAAACTTTCTCGCTCATTCTCGCTCTCTTTTGCTTTCTCTCGATCTTTTTCGTTCTCTCTTGCTCTTTCTCGCTGTCTCTCGCTCTTCCTCGCTTTTTAACGCTTTTTCAAGCTCTCTCTCGCTCTTTCTTGCTCTTTCTTGCTCTCTCTCGCTTTATAACGCTCTTTCACGCTTTATATCGCTTTTTCACGCTTTTTGTCGTTCTTTCTCCCTCTCTCACGCTTTCTCACGCTCTATCTACTGCTTTATTACCTCCAGGTATACATAAGTATACATATTGAGTCACTTCAAAGCCCCTAATGGGGGTTTAAGGTGAACGAAGCCCCTCGCTGGGGGCAGCTGGGCGAAACCCCCGACGGGGTGGTTGAGGAGGGCGGTGCCCTTCCAACTATCATAAAACACTTTTATTACAAAAGCAACATTTATGTCTTGTCACGGCTTTTTGCACGCGGGCGCAAGCCGGATCAAAAGGGGACGGTAGAGAGTCAGGTGTCAGGCCTTCTCGAATGGGTCCCTCGCACAAAATCTTTAACTCGCGAAACAAATTATTGGGCGCCAGACGCGGCAGATCGCGTCCACTAAATACAACGATTCTCCACTTATTTGTCACGACAATTTAATTGCTCCGATTCGCAAAAATTTGCCAAAACGCAACTAAGGACTCACGAAAGCTCTAACGTAATTCTTCGTGCGAAGGCCGACCAGCTCGACCTAACGGCAGAGGGGCGGGGCAAGGCAGGGCAGCTTAAGAGGACGACGGGATGACGGCCAAATAATTTGTTACACATAAGAATATAATAAAATAACTGATAGTTTATTGCTAGTATCGGATAATGAAAAGGGTGGAAACAGTTGTTTAATAAATGTAATTTTAATAATAATAGTTAAATTGATCCGAGGAATAATAACAACGTTAAATGAGGCAATCGCCCCCGCCTATCGAACTGTAATCAAGTTCGTTTACAAAAACTAAAGAAGGACGCGAAGTAATATCAAGCGCGAGCGTACGCGATGAATAATACGCGACAACGAGTAACGTAAGATCAGACGGAAAATATATTGGAATTTATAAAACGGTTGAGTGACTAAATTATAAGGATCTCTGGATCGTTACAGAACAAACAAAGAACTAAACAATGAGATCTAAATAACATTCGCGATATCTCTCGCAATCAAAACGTAATTAGGCAAATAATACAAACAATAACGCCACAAATGTCAACAATCAAGTATAATTTCTGCGTGCGCCAAACGGGGCGCGACAACGTACTTTTGCGAGATTACAACTCGTCCAAGAAACAGATAATCACGCTGGGATCGCAATAAATCGCTATCAATTAGACTCGGAGATTCAACTCCGGTCTACTTTGTTCTGTTCTGTCGTCAGTGGTTTTTACGCCGTTTCGGCGTGAGCTCTTCGCAAGTGCGACGCAATTACGGGCGCAATAGGGCACGCAAATCACCAAATTACCCCGTAACTTAACAATAACGCGAGAAAGACTCTGGGTAGCGCGAACGGCAGTCGCAATAACGCCACGAATAAACCAGGGTAACGTAAAGTTAATATTCCGACTCAAACAATACCCAGGAATAATGTCCGGACGCGAATCTAATACAAAATATCAAACGCGAGTAATAACGTAAAACTAATACGCGGCAGCAAACAACGCAAACATAATATCGTTAATATCGCAATTAATAATCATCGCCATTAAGATCGCCAATAATAATAATAAATAATGTCGCGAACAATAACACAATAATATTGGAAATAATCCAAAGAACGCGAGATAATATTCGAAAGCGAATCTAATACACAAGAGTATCGAACGCGAATAATGGCGCAAAACAAATACGCGGCAGCGAGAAACACAAGATACTAGAGAGACGATATAAACAGTAACGCGGAAGAATATCGCAAATAATAACGCGAAGAAAGATCGCAAATAATAACGCGAAAGAAGATCGCGAAATACGATCGCAAGCAACAACGTCAAATAATTACAACTACTAACGCAAAATAATAACACAAATAAGTAACGCAAAATAATAACGCAAATAATAACGCGAAATAATATCGTGACTAATAATGCAAAATAATAGCCAATAATAACGCGAGACAATATCACGACGAATAACGCAATATAATATCGCGAAACGATATTGCAAGTAATACGATGGGGTAGTGTCGCAAATAATATCTCCAGAAGATATCGGGAATGGTAGATCCCGAGCGGCGCAGCTAACAAGACCCAGGAACGCGACACGAAAATAATACGCAGCGAACAACATGCAAAAACACGCGGTATGCGGGCGCGACGTGACTCGCACGCGGGGGCGCGGCGGCGGAGGCGCGAGCGCGAACGCTGGTACGACTCGGGACGGCACTACGCAATCGAAAACGCCAAAAAGGGTCGAACTCACAACGGAACGCGAGCAGATACGAGTCCACGTCACACTCAACGCGCACTCGAAGTCGGTCGTTAGGACGCAGAACTTCACACGGTACGCGAGCAGATACGAAGTTACGCCACGCTCAACGCGAACCCGAGGACGTACACCATACGCGAATCTAATACGCGGCCACTCCCGCACGCCGTCCGCGCGAACGCAAGGCCTCGACCTTCGACCCCGCCGAAGGTTGCCGCACACGCCCGCGATCACGATCTCCAAGGGGGTCGTTCCGCGACGCGAATCCGCGATGCCCTAATCCCGTACTCACAAGCTCGCGCGATCGCCAGGGGGGCCCTCCGCGCTCGATGCCGATCGCTACCGCGAAATCACCAAATAATTGCTGCGCCGTGCACGGCGAGCGAACACCAAAATTCACGAAAACGGCACTAACGCGAGTCGGCAACGAAACGCGAACGCGACCCGACGGCTTTCCCGTGGCTGTACAATAAAGAAACTCGGGGCAACCTCACCGGCACTAAATCTGGCTCCTTCGTCCGGATATCCTCCAAGAAACTCAATCGGGCTCTTTCCACACTTATTCCTCGCGGCAGGCTACCGTACGCACAAGTTGACTCGTCGAGGGGGCGAACCGAAAGAGATCGTTCCTTCGGCTGCTCGATTGCGGATCGACGACGCGCCCCACCCCGGGGGTGCGTACGTCTGTGGCGCGATAGCGCGGGCCAATCGGGACCGATCCCGCAAGTACGCCGCGACAATTTGCGTAACGTAATCTCGCGTGATCCGTCGCGGGGTGCTTCGCGACTCCGCGATAATGATCGATGGGGTGGTCGATGAAAACGGGTCGGGTGCCCCGGTTCGCCTCACAGCGTCTCTGCCGCGGGGGCGTCCTTCCCCGCGACTTCCCGGTCGGAGTCGTGACCGTCTTAGCGGTTACGCCGCGTCCGGCGTAACGCTGTCGCGGCGGGGTCGTTCCGCCCTCCCGCATCCAGAACGCCGGGACCGCTTTCGTCCTCACGCCAGGATCACGCGGTCGAAGTCTTGCCCCGCTCTCCCCTGTGCGTGGCCCGCGACGATTCTTCCTCTCCGCACGGCCGAATTCCGGAGCGTCCCGCGCCCCGCGCACTGCTCCTCTTTCCCGATGCTCGCAAGGTCGCCGCCGATGATGTTCTCGTCGGTGGATTCCGGCGAGGTGCCGCGATTACAAAAAAATAATAAAGACAAAAAGGTAATTAACACGCTATCAATTAACGACGAGGCCCCCTGGAGATTTTGCGCTGCTCTTCCGGCTCGCCCCCGAGCACAATTCCGCGCCCCGTGGCGGCGGCGGGGACGCTGCAACGTGCAGCGGAGCTGCCACGTCACAGTCTATTACAAAAACAAGACAATCTGGTAGAGAAAAATGTCGCGAAACAGTCGTTGACAGTGATGAGGGTGATTGTGGGGAGAGGAACAACGCCCTACCTTGCGTGAGGGTTTTGCTAATCTTTTCTGTATCCATTATTTTTAGTATATTGTAGACTTATCTATTTAGTATATATATAAAGTAAAGATTTAATACATACATAAAACTTAACAAAAACTTGTGAAATCCGCCTAAAAAAAACATTCAAAATGTAAAAAAAGGACGCCAAGTATATTTTACGCAAAATAATTTTATAAATAATACTAGGCAAGAAGATGAAGTATTTTTTAAAAACACATAAACACTAAATTTAATGGCACAAAAAAGAAGTGAAATCAAAGTATTATTGCAAGTATATTTATTAGAGTATTCAAATAAATATCTCAAAGTTGTTGTAAACTTAATATAAGATGCAGAGGACATTTAAAATGTATGAAATACAGTGGCAAAATAAAATAAAAATATAAAGTACAATAGATAGCGTAATGAGATAGGTGCAGGAATTGAAAAGGGTTTAATTGCATCGATAACAAGCACCAAATTATGTGAGAGACAACAATCGAAGATGGACATAATCTCCAGCAGCATACTTGGCGTGCCCGTATTGCCTACAATTTTAACAAAAAATACGGGCACGCCAAGTATGCTGCTGGAGATTATGTCCATCTTTGATTGTTGTCTCTCACATAATTTGGTGCTTGTTATCGATGCAATTAAACCCTTTTCAATTCCTGCACCTCTCTCATTACGCTATCTATTGTACTTTATATTTTTATTTTATTTTGCCACTGTATTTCATACATTTTAAATGTCCTCTGCATCCTATATTAAGTTCACTGCAACTTTGAGATATTTTTATATTTTTATTTTATTTTGCCACTGTATTTCATACATTTTAAATGTCCTCTGCATCTTATATTAAGTTTACTGCAACTTTGAGATATTTATTTGAATACTCTAATAAATATACTTGCAATAATACTTTGATTTCACTTCTTTTTTGTGCCATTAAATTTAGTGTTTTTGTGTTTTTATAAAATACTTTATCTTTTTGCCTAGTATTATTTATAAAATTGTTTTGCGTAAAATATACTTGGTACAGAATAATTAGAAGAATCATATTACTTAAAAAATTATACAATTTTATTTAAAAAAAAAACGATTACCAAATGCTTTCTTTTCAAAATATTCGAGGATTAGTTGGAGGAAATCGAATTTAATTGCCTTATCCTGTATATTAAAAAATCATTCTTAATATTCAATGATGAAAAAATACGGATACTTTTTTTACATGATAAGACCCCAAGCAATCGATTGAGCCTATTAAAAATTTTATCTCCTTAGTCGTTTTTTAGATATGACCATCGTGTCTCCGCTCAAATTGATGCATGAGGTACAGAGACATTTCTTATCTCGCTGCCCGTGTCGCGGGCGCCAGCACTTGGTGCGACACACTGCTGTCTCTCTTGATTAATAAATGTAGTTAGTCGGGTAGAGTAAAAATCATTTTGGGTGTTCTTCCGAATGGGACACCTTCCGATTGGAATGGGGTTTTTCAGGTAATTTTGTGCCAATATCTAGTGATTATTTATCTATGTCCTATCTTCGGGTTTTTTACAGTTTTCTAGATTTTAGCCTAACAATCATAAAAATATTTTTACATTATATCCTACTGTATGGATTGAGAATAACATTAGAAAGAAGACAACCAATTGTTGTGTGCGTGAAAAAGTGCGTGCGTGGATGCAGTAGGTTCCGCACCCCTGCGGGGGGGTTCCACTTCCAAAAAAAAACTGACCTAACCCAACCCAATTGTTGTGTGGGTGGAAAAGTGCGTGCGTGGATGCAGTAGAATCCGCTCTTCTGCGGGGGCTCCACTTCTAAAAAAACTGACCTAACCCAACTTAATTGTTGTGTAGGTGGGAAAGTGCGTGTGTAGATGCAGTAGGTTCCGCCCCCTTGCGGGGGGCTCCACCTCCAAATCTAGAAAACTATAAAAAACCCAAAGATAGAACATCAATAAATAATCTCTAGATATCGTGACTAAATCACCTACAAAACTCCATCCCATTAACGGCCGAGCCGCCGATCGCGCACGTTATGCTGTGCCTCAGAAGCGTCTCTATACAAGAAATATGCTAAAATCGTACCTTCCACTAACTTATCATTAAAATATTTTTATTTTAATAAATAATTATGCATTTATATGCAGAACACGTACGTTACAAATACCTCGTATCTGAGGTAGAGCGCCACATGCTTTATTTACGATTGTCAGGCTGAAATCTAGAAAACTATAAAAAACCCGAAAATAGGACATAGATAAATCACTAGATATTGTCACAAAATCACCTGCAAAACCCCATTCCAATCGGAGAGGTGTCCCATTCGGTAGTACAGCCATCATTTTTATTAGTTTATCATTTTTTACTAATGTTTGTAATTGTGCATTTTCTTTTCCAATATGTAATCCTTTCATATATCAAAACTGTATTATAAATGGAACTGTCTTTTACAGATAGGACTGTTGGAAAATATGCAAAAAGCAAATATATTGATGGAGAAGATTAATGCGGGTGTGCTGAATTATCTCGAGAAGAAAAGATTATTTTTCCCACGTTTCTTTTTCCTCAGTAATGACGACATGCTCGAGATTCTCTCTGAAACTAAAGAACCACTCCGTATTCAACCACATTTGAAAAAATGTTTTGAGGGAATCAATAAATTAGGGTATTTTTTCCATCTAATTAATATAATTGCATATTTTTATTATCCCAGCAAACACTTATTGTAACAGTTATATAACATAAAAGATTAAAGTTATAATAACAGTTGTTACACTCTTATAATATGATTGTTATATACCATCCGCATATGGTTGTTGGGGAGGCCACTTATACGCAGACACCCTATATAGGTACATATGTATACAGGGGTTGAAAAACTAAGTACCATAAATTTGTGTAATGTAAAAAAAGGGATCAATACAAACATTTTAAGTATAGGTACCATTGGTCGACGACGCTTCGTTACGGCGTGATGTGCGTTTAAGGAGGTTGGCGCGATGTCCTATAGGGGAGACCGAGGCTAACTCGACACCGAGGCAAACTTGACACTAGGCTTTTTGTCAATTTAACTCTATCGTAGAAACTTGTCTTTCCTACGGTAAATGCGTCTTTATGTGCCAGCGTTGACAACGGAATTTGGTGATATTCTGAGTTATGGTGTAACTTCTAGTGCGACATAAGCGTTTTTGATGGTAAAAAGTAATTATTCTGATCTCTCGAAAATTTCTACTCATTCATCAAGCTTTACTTTTACGAATCTACTATTAAGTGATTTTGATGGGAATTCGATGCTCTATACGAATCCGATAATCGTTTTTGCACATTTTCAAAATTGTTATGTTTTTGGAGTGACAAAAGTGAAAAACGACGTTCGGGGCAAAGTCGACACCATGCCACCGAGGCAAAGTCGACACTAATCTATTTCGATAAAGCGTTGTAAATAAGTCATTTGCTTTTGGCTTGCAGCAAAATGGTTCGTACATACAATAGAAAAAGTCCAATGATAGATAAAAAAATGATGAAAGGAACTGTACTTGCCGTAAAAAAAAATGAAGATCAAACATGCTGCAGAAATATTCAGGGTGTCAAGACAAATTGTCGTTTATGGCTCATGACAAATTTGCACGCATGGCCGATCGCGAGTTTACCTGCATTAAGCGAGTTCTACAATGAGAATTTAAGGCGTAAAATTTAAGCTTTAAGCCTTAAACCGTAAAAAAATGACAAATCACAGTCGAGTATTCTTCTCATATTCGAATGTGATTTGTCAATTTCCTACGGCTTATGGCTTAAAACTTAAATTTTACGCCTTAAATTCTCATTGTAGACTCCACTTTAATTGTTTTTCAGACATGAGTTCAAAAGAAAATAATTGAAAGTTCAACAATTTTTTTCTCATTATTTCCAAAGATTGTTTTGCTTTATTCTGAATTTTTGTACTTTCTAAATACACGATAAACAATTTATTTCATTTTCAGATAATAAAAAAATAAGTTTTAGATCAAATTGTATCGATTAGACTAAGTGTCGAGTTTGCCCCGGCATTTTTCAATTTGAAAATTTGTCTTCGCATCACTTTTCCTCTTTTGGGGGCAAAACAAAGCGACGTACAGCAAAATTTCCTGAAACAATTTTGTGGCTAAAGGAACACTCTTTAAATGTGTACCATTGAATTTACTTTAAAATTTTAATTAGTTGTTGAAAATTGCCTTTGAAAAAATTGTGTCGAGTTAGCCCCGGTCTCCCCTATATATAGAATTTTGTTTTCATGGTTAAACAGTGTAAAGCTAGTCTCAGAAATGATTCATAAATAACATGTTATCATTGGGACCAGAAAAAGAGTAAAATCGCAATTTTGTCCCATTTTTATACTTGATATTGTTTAAATAAATTATTTAAAAATTGAAAAAAAAATTTAAAATTAAAATACCGTAATTGCAATTCTTGATGTCACAGAAGTGTAACATAAAAATTTCATTCATTTTTACCGTACAGGAGCAGAGATACATAATATAATTTTACATAAAGGGTATATTTATATACATACATTTTTGTAACTTTTAAAACAAATATCTTCAAAATGGAACGGTAGAAGTCAATAAAATTTTTTCTACATATTTTTGATATAATTAACTTTTGTATTATGTTTGTATTATTGACTTGTCTTATATTCCGTCAAACGCGCCAACCTCCTTAATTGAATCGTTTCAACGTCTGTGATGCAATGATTTTATTTCGTCAATTTGACATGTTTAAAATAAATGTTCAAAGTTACCTTCTGGGGTGCAATAGAAAGTATAATTTATTCTGAACAAATCGAGTCTGAGAAGGATTTGGTCACATGGAGGCATCTGAAACCATTCGACACATGCCTGAAATATTCCGAAGAACGCGGCAGTCATTGCTCCGTCGCTGTGACTTTTGTCGTAACGTTGGCGGTCGTAGTTTTAAATAATTACTGTAAACATGTCAAATTGACGGAATAAAATCATTGCATCGCAAGCGTTGTGACGATTAAATTAAACGCCCACCACGCCATACACAGAGAGAACGGTTTCTTTGGATTTAATAAATTTTATTAGCAATAAAAGTTAAGGCTCTCGAAAATACAAAATTAACAATGACAAGGCAAATGAGAGCCAGAAACGACGATCTTAAAGCGACAATTACATTATATTTCTCATATACAATATGCGCGAACGTTTCGGTCCCTGGTTTGGACCTTCCTCAGCGCAACAAAAACATAAAAAATTAATACATGCGGTACAAAATCTCGGTTACATCCTCGTCAAGAATTAAAAGGTCGCAAAATCCGCATGGTCGAGTTCCGTCAGTCAGTTCGCAAACAAATTAAGATGTCGATACACGATGTGACTGTTGCCTTCAATAAAAAGAGGAAAGGGAAAAAATATAAATTTTAAAATTAACAGGAAATTAAATTCTAAACCGTACACCGAGTAATAATGCAGTGTTACCTGACAGTCACATCGAATACATATAACGGACATCGTCATACTGAGGCAGATTGGCACTTATTTTGCAGGAAAAATAACGTGTGTCCTTACGGCACGAGCGCCAAACTTCTAATAATAAAGATCATGAAACATCCCCATACCGTCCAACGCCTGAAGAATACAAAAACAATAGAGGGCACAGTTACATATGAGAAAGTCTCTCGATGATCGGTAAATAGCTCCCGCTTAACCCCACCGTGTCCGTTTGCAAATTAATGCCATTAATTTGGCGCTTAATATGAAACAACTCCGAGATGCTTTTCCTAATATAAGATCTCTCTCTGTCCAGAATTATGGCCCCGCCTCAATCAAATTCATGTCCCTCCAGGCGGTGCTGGGACATTTCATCAGTCAGCTTGGTGGAAAAGGGAGGGAACTGTCCGTGGTGTCCCAGCACCGCCTGGAGGGACATGAATTTGATTGGGGCGGGGCCATAATTCTGGACAGAAAGAGATCTTATATTAGGAGAAGCATCTCGGAGATGTTTTATATTAAGCGCCAAATTAATGGCATTAATTTGCAAACGGACACGGTGGGGTTAAGCGGGAGCTATTTACCGATCATCGAGAGACTTTCTTATATGTAACTGTGCCCTCTATTGTTTTTGTATTCTTCAGGCGTTGGACGGTATGGGGATGTTTCATGATCATTATTATTAGAAGTTTGGCGCTCGTGCCGTAAGGACACACGTTATTTTTCTGCAAAATAAGTGCCAATCTGCCTCTGTATGACGATGTCCGTTATATGTATTCGATGTGACTGTCAGGTAACACTGCATTATTACTCGGTGTACGGTTTAGAATTTAATTTTCTGTTAATTTTAAAATTTATATTTTTTCCCTTTCCTCTTTTTATTGAAGGCAACAGTCACATCGTGTATCGACATCTTAATTTGTTTGCGAACTGACTGACGGAACTCGACCATGCGGATTTTGCGACCTTTTAATTCTTGACGAGGATGTAACTGAGATTTTGTACCACATGTATTAATTTTTTATGTTTTTGTTGCGCTGAGAAGGGTCCAAACCAGGGACCGAAACGTTCGCGCATATTGTATATGAGAAATATAATGTAATTGTCGCTTTAAGATCGGCGTTTCTGGCTCTCATTTGCCTTGTCATTGTTAAATTTTATTAGATTCAAACAAATTTATCTTTTGGAATAGGCCAAACAAACAAATTTTTGATTCAACAAATATGATTGTTTAATTTTTCAAATAATGAATAGCTTTACTTCAAATAAAATATTCGTTTAATAAGAGAATAAGATTTATTTGACCTAAAGATGTTGTTGTTTTATTGAAACAATGTGTTTTTTTCGAGAAAAGAGATTTATTTTTTTATCCAAATAATTGTTTCTTTTACTTAAAAAAGTTTATTGTTCCGTGTAAACAACTTAACCGCTTAGTTTAAACAACAACATTATTAGTATAAAGAACTTTATTATTTTACTTGAACCATTTTATTTCTATTCCAAATGTCCAATTGTTTCGTTCAAATAATTCCGCGTAGTTTGTCTTAAATAATATTCTGTTTTAAATAAAGTAGTACTATAGATATCGAATTTTTCATATGCAGATTGGTGGAAAAGAGCAATTAATAACTAAGATTATGTTATTTATAATATTAAACATATTTATACATAACATGTGTTGCAGTATAAATATGTTGGATATTATAAATAACATAATCTTAGTTATTAATTGCTCTTTTCCACCAATCTGCATATAAAAAATCCAATGTTTAATAATAATTACTAGTACTTAATCTGGATTCTAAGTGTCTTCCATGAGTTTGTTTCATCCAGACATCCATAAATGATAAATTTGTTTATTAAAACTGCTATATAATTTTTATAAAAAATTTCTTTGCAAAAGAGATTGACATATTTACTACAATCATAACAAAAAAAGTTATTAAAATTTTCTGAATAATAAAAGATAGATCAAAATAAATAGAAAAAGATGTATATATGTAGAAAAACGTATAATCACAAAATGTCGGAAACAAAATCATGAAAGACGTGGCACTAACACGGAAACCATATCAAGCATTTATTCACACCAAGGAAGGCTAAAATATCAGTTATACGAAAAATATTGTTAAGATGTATTTACGAGCAAATATTGAAGACAAATGCGCTAGATCACATGCATCCAAAAATGATGTAACATTGTCGGTAGCACTCATTTTCACGACACGAAAATCAACATCCAACGAACAACGACCGGAATATGCAAGAGGTTCGACGATATTACTACGCGGCAACAGCCCCGAATCACACCGGTACTACTAATCTTGTTCACCCATTTCTTTCCGACACTGTCCGGGATTTCACGCGTCCGTACAGCACGGAGGCATACCGCCCGGGCACTGGTCTTAACCTAAAACACCTCGCGCGGGCCCTACTTGACACTCGACACACAGCGCGCGGCAGGGCCACGGTCATGATGCGGGGGAACACGATCGTAGACATTCAGATGTTACCAACTAGCACGCCGCGCTACCGCTATACGCTAGTTTCATAAGATATTATTATATCACAGTACACACATGTACACAGAAAAAAAAGAAGTGTCAAATCAACACTCGATATGCTTGTATATACGCAAGAATATATAATCTTGAAATAAGATTATATTGCGTTAAACGAAGAAAATTAGTGTTAAACGAAGAATTATATAGTTGAACCAACGCAATATAATCTTATTTCAAGATTATATATTCTTGCGTATATACAAGCATATCGAGTGTTGATTTGACACTTCTTTTTTTTCTGTGTAGTATCCACAGGACGATATTATGAATATCGGCCACAGACAAGAGAAGTCACACAACAGAGTGCGGCTAGGCGTCTCTCCATCTTCGATATTAAGCCAAATACTATCGATTTTTATCCAAACATTACAATAATTGTCACAAGCAATAAATTGTTTAAAAGAAATAGTGCTTTTTATTATGTGTTTGAGCAACATTAAAGAACTTCTTTGTTTCATTGAAACTATTATTGAATCTAACTATAATAAATAAAATATTATTTGGTTTAAAGATACATTTTATTTTCTTTAAATAATAATGTTTTCTTCATTAAACAATATGATATTCTGTAATGGAACAACACAATTTCTATCTAACAAAATAATATTTGGTGTAAAATTATGTTGTTCAAATTAAACAAATCCAAGTTAAACAAATAGGATTACTAAATCCAAAGAAACCCTTCTCTCTGTGTAACGAAGCGTCGTCGACCCATGGTTCCTATTGTTACGTCCGGCGCGGTTCGCACCGGCCTTCACGATCGCTCTGCCCGTTCGGAAATTGACAGACCGGCGCGATTCTCAGAATTGCGAAAGCCTTCGCTATCGATTTTCCCCGACGCGCTTTTCCTTCTATAAGCAGTCTCAATGCCTCGAGTGCGTCGCCGACGATTTTCCCCTTTTATATAATCATAACTTATATGTATCGCGAATCAATTAAAGCCCTACTGTAAAAATGTTTTATATTGCTAACTCTGTAAAGCATACCGACTAAAATTAACCAACATTTATTCAGCGTTGAGCCGCCTCGCGGCTAACCGACCGCCCGCTAAATCGCGCAATTCGCTTTCGCGAAGCATACCGCCGAAGCGATTAATCATACTCAATTTATAACTTGGAGAAACCACTAACATCTCTTAATAAACTTAATTACAATTGTTAATGTAATTCCTAATCTAGTCCGAACATAATTGAGCAATAAAACGTTCTGATCGATTCCGAGACAAACTCGCGGCTGCTCTCCGAAAAATTGCGCAACCGCGAGCTTGACGGCCGCTGGCCCGCGCGATCCGCAAAGCGCGTCATTTAAAACAACGATGAATTGATTGAAATTATAACCGGAGGATGTAATTTAAATTGTATAACGCTAAGGATAATTCCTCGCGGGTTGTTATTCGGGTACCGAGATGTTTGCGCACTTAGGAATGCGAATAACAACTTGAGGAATGCGATCGATAAGTTCTAGTACGCGATCGACGTACCGCGAGCAAATCCGCGTTTATAAAAACCAGATCGTTGATTGAGATAGAAGATGTTTAATTAAATCGCGAATATTAAAATATAAATATAAATTAAAATCGTAACCTAGCGAGTAAGTTTCAACTCAATACCTTTGTTAATTAACAAATTAGCTGACAACTCGATGATTTACGATCATTATTCCCCTCCCGCTTGGGGCCATCAAGCTGAGAGTATATAAAGGGCCCGCGCCGAGGGCCGCGCGTATTCGATTTCGGAATTTGGCAGCGATAACAGTGGTATCAATTCGAGAGTAAATTCACAGTGTTAGGACTTAGCCGAAATTTGAGTGCTCGAGACTTAGTCTCCGTATAGTGACGAAGTGCAAGACATAGGCTCCGAGGCCCGTGTCGTGCGAGATTAAAGTTTCCGTGCATTTTCGGTGGGTCAGACCGGTGGAGCGCCCTTGAAGGGCGATTATCGAGGTGGCTTCCGGCCGTGCCGGGAACTGAGTTTCTGCGATCGGATCGCTTCTCATCTTTATAATTCGAAAAGTCCTCATCAAGGATTCTTTATTTTTCTTTTGTGCGCGCGATATTTAATTCAGACCACTGATTGCAGTCAGAATTCCCGGATCAAATATCGCAACGATATTCTGTGTCTAAATTTTCTTTTCTTTTCTTGTTTCGTGAACGTAATTTTCATTGTTAATTGTTTTAGCGTATATTCCGTTCCGCTGTATGCGACACGTCGCTTTTGATCGCTGATCGACAATTTCGACTGCGCTATTCGAAATCTACTAAAGTTGTGAAATCACATATGTCCGAACGGACATAACCGACTAAATAAACAGTATTGTGAATCTTGTGCTAAATCACGGCGAGTGCAACCGATTTATTTCCGCCGTTCTACATTTCGTACGTAAGTGCCTGTGACTCGTGTAAGTGTCTCCCCGTCCGCCAAAATTCGTGTTCGCGATCGTTCCTCAGAAAATCTCCCCCTAACCCCCCGAGCAGCGCGCCCCTCACAGAGGGCGAAGCACGGGTCCCTTCGTTTCTGAAGCCCTCTCCGTTAAGCGCCCTGCAGAGTGGCGATTCTCGGCAGAGGTTCCAACGTAGCCCTGTCCCAAGATTCCTCTGCTAGTATCCTGCCTAATTTCCGCCCGCAAAAGAAAAGGGCTTCCCTGTCGAAATCGTTTTTCCCTAAACGTCATTAAATTATACAAATCGGTAGTTATCCGCGCAAAACTTATAAGGTCTATCTCCTCAGAAAGTCACGAGTTTCCGCTCGGCCCGTGACCATAAGATCTATTTAAGTTTACCAAAGGGTAATTATGCAGTAATACGGACCACCCTTCGATGACCTTGACCTTGACATATGTTGTCAAGGTCACCCTCCTGAGTGACCTTCAGAAGTTTTTAACCGGCGGTCGTTATTCGTTAAAAAATTATTAACAAAAAAAGTTTGACAAATATAGCAGTTATTTTAAGTACTACAAGACATAAACGACTAATATGTATGTGGAAATAATACATGTATGAACGAAGGAATTTCATTTAAAGCAGCGAATTGTTGATATATTGAACAGTCTTTTCGTTAAAGCACAGAATAGAGAGTATGTGCTTCAACTTACAAAGCACATACGTGTGAAGCGCGCCACTAACCTATAGGTTAGTGACGCGCTTTACAAGTGTGTGCGCTTTGTATGTGCTTTGTATGTGCTTCAACTTAGAAAGCACATACTTATAAAGCGCGTCACTAACCTATAGGTTTCGTCAATAACCAACTATTATTTGCTTTAACAAAGCTTTAACATGCTTTTGCCATGATTAAAGCAGAGAATATTTGTATTCACGCTTTTTAATACATAAAATTGTGTATATACTTTTCAGTATACCAACTATTCTCTGCTTTAAATAACTTTCCTTTCAATATACCAACAATTCACTGCTTTAAATAATTTTCCCCACTAAACTTCTTTTAATTATAACTTTTTAATAGACAATGACCGCCGGCTAAAACGTTCTGAAGGTTACTCAAGAGGGTGATCTTGACAACATATGTCAAGGTCAAGGTCGTCTATGCCTTTCAATACTCAAAATAACTGCTATATTTGTCAAACTTTTTTTGTTAATAACTTTTTAACAAATAACGACCGCCGGCTAAAAACTTCTGAAGGTCACTCAGGAGGGTGACCTTGACAAAATATGTCAAGGTCAAGGTCATCGGAGGGTGGTCCGTATTACTGCATAATTACCTACCAAAGTTACCGAAGTTTTAATTTTCGACTTTTTCGGTATAAATTACGTCCGCCGGTCGACAACTCGCGTAATCGCGCCACTCGAAAAACCCCGGACGTAACACTATACTTAAAATTCTGGTATTGATCCCTTCTTTCATTACACAAATTTATGGTACTTAGTTTTCCAACACCCTGTATATACAGGGTGAGTCATTTTAATCAACGCAGGCAAATATCTTGAAAAATATGGAAGATACGGAAAAATGTTTCAGACAAAAGTTGTATGGTCTAAAGTGGGACACATGACTGCGATGAGAGTCATGTCGTAGATGTCGTCGTTTTCAAGAAATTTTTAAGATGGTGAATTTCTTAAATGGAACTGGTTCTTTTCATTAAGATAGAAGTTGTAGATCTTGTCAAGACGTTTTCAAAACACTATGTTAAAGCTTTCTTCCGTTAAGAATTTCCCGATAATTTTAAATTTTGTCATAATATTTTTAATCTAAAATATGAAATATCTCGTAAAGTATTCACTTTCGATGACTTTACCTTGATACTTTTTTACGTAGAATAATGAAAAAAATTGATTGTAAAAAAAATAGAAAAAATTATTTTTAAAAATTTGCCTGCATTTTGTAGACGCATTCAATTTTGTAAAATTGTAAATGTAAAAATTAATATTATTATATGATTTCTTTTATTATTCTACATATAAAAGTATCAAGCTAAAGTCATCGAAAAGTGAATACTTTACGAGATATTTCATATTTTAGATTAAAAATATCATGACAAAATTTAAAATATCTCAGGAAATTCTTAACGGAAGAGAGCATTCAGCAAAACAGTGTTTTGAAAACGTCTCGACGAAATCTAAAACTTTTATCTCAAGGAAAAAAATAAGTTTTATTTAAGAAATTAGTCGCTTTTAAAATTTCTTGAAAACGACATATCAAGAGACACGGTAGTGTCTCGCGCCAAGTACGCGCGGAGCGAGACAGCCGTGGCTCTATATACGCGACGCGACGAGTTGCGAGTACCCGAGATTTTTAGATCTCGATAACCAGTGAACGGATCAAGTTCTAACTAGGCTTATCGTAAAACTTGGACCAAATTTATATAAGAAAAGTGTTTTTATTTTTTCGCTACGTGTTCTACGAGCGGAGATATTGCGATGCAAAACTCAAAACTGAAAATTTACAATTAAAAAACGTCGACGTATTACTGTTGCTGTGTTCGCCACGGCGCGCGGCGGCGCTGCTGGGGGGGTCTGATTTTCTTGTGGCGTTCATACCCTTGCCGTTTAGCGGCGCTCTAGTCTCTACGCGTAGAGATGCGTTAGTTCGATCGATCGATCACATGTGAGGTGACAGAAGTAAACATAACCGTAAAGTGGCCCATACACGTCGCGAGACTCGCGAGTCCGGCTCGGCTCGGTTTCCACTCGTTCGTGGGTGAGATGTTACGAGACGGGCTCGGCGTCCGACGAGCCGAATTTCGGGACTATTCGGGAGTGTGTGTGTGTGGTGAAAAACGTTTGAGTCCGGCTCGCGAATCAAACTCGTACATGTTATGGACTGCTTTAGACGTCCGCGTCGCGTCGTCGAGATTAGATCAACGGGATCAACGTTTATAGAATCGAGACTATCGGGAGTGTGTGTGTGTGTGTGCGTGCGTGTGCGTGCGTGTGCGTGTGCGTGTGCGTGCGTGTGTGTGCGTGTGCGTGTGCGTGTGGGTGCGTGTGCGAGTGCGTGTGCGTGCGTGTGGGTGCGTGTGCGTGTGTGTGTGTGTGTGTGTGTGTGTGTGCGTGCGTGCGTGCGTGCTTGCGTGTGTGTGTGTGTGTGTGTGTGCGTGCGTGCGTGTGTGTGTGTGTGTGTGTGTGTGGTGAAAACGATCGAGTCCGGTTCGCGAATCAAGCTCGCCGAGCCGGACTCGCGAGTCAAACTCGTACATATAATTGGCCGCTTCAGACGTCCGCGTCGTCGAGAAATATTCCGTCCGCGTCGTCGCGTCCGAACACTCCGAACGGAGTACATGAGTGCTAGAGTGACAGAGCTCGCGCCTTGTGGATGGCTGGTTCCTGGGATACACCCTGAGCGAGGATGGTGAGGTACGACATGACTCACATCGGAATCATGTGTTACCTTTTAAACCATACAACTTTTGTCTGAAACATTTTTCCGTATCTTCCATATTTTTCGAGATATTTGCCTGCGTCAATTAAAATGACACCCTATATATAGGGTATTCGAAAAATGTGAGACCCCATATTATCTAAAAAAAAAACGCACTTTCACGGAAAATAACTCGAACAAAAGTTGTAGGGGTTAAAAAGATCTATTTACTGACTTTATCAATTTGACCATGGGTGGCGTCTCCCAGGTCAGGTCAAGATTACCTTAAATTTTTTTAATGGAACCCCCTATTTTTTATTACATATTCTTATAGCCTTTGTTCAAAACACTATAATAAAGGTCTCTTTTGTTAAGAATTTCCTGAGATATTTCAAATTTTGTCATTAAATATTTGATATAAAATATGAAATATCTCGTAAAGTAGTAACTTTTCGATGACTTTACCTTAATACTTTTATACGTAAAATAATTAAAAAAATCGAATGTTGTAAAAATAAACAAAAAATTATGTTAAAAAATTTGATTGCATTTAGTAGAATAGTAAATGCATTTAGTTTTAAAAAATTGCAAATGTATAAATTAATATTATTATTCAATTTCTTTCATTATTCATATCATAGGGTCAAAGTTCAAAAAAGCTAATTTTTGACCCTAAACAACTCCCGATCGGGTCAACGTATCGACCTCTGGTTTGCGCCGTCTTCTCTTATGAGCTCTGTGAAGTTGGCACCCCAAAATGCAAATTTTTATAAAATTCAAGTGGCATTCGTTTGTCCACGATTTGTTTACATTTGTCCACCCAAAATTTTTGTTTTTCCATTCTTCAATAAAAAGTTATGACCGAATTAAAAAAATTGACATCAGCACCCCCATGAACATTTTTCATTAATTTTCAAGCGGAATACAATTGTCCACGATTTGTCCATGTTTGTCCACCCTAATTTTTTGTTTGTCCATCCTGCAAATGTGTTATAACGTAATTTAAAAAAAAAGCAATTGTCTTTATAAACAACCTTCACTGCAAATTACATATTGAAATTGTTTGTCTAATTATGATTTTTGTTTGTCCATTCCTTATTCTCATTTGTCCATCCATCAGAATGGAGTTATTAACAAATAAACCTTAAAAAATAGACAATGACTGCCCTGAGCTCTTTCGATTGAATTTTCTTCAACAAGCAAATAAAAAATCTGGCAAATTTTGTAATATCTACTTAAGCATTTTCCGATTGCATTTTTTAAAATAAAATTCAATTATGCATTAGCGCATGTACTCTCTGATCCAGCTTATTAACTTCTTATTGATTACATACGAGCACATGTCTTTTAGGCAATTATTGAGCATTGGTTTTTGAAACTACACATATATCAAAATTATTAGAAATTAAACAGAGCGTAGAATTACATTTACATGTATTTACTCTCTCTTGACATAAATTATATTTTGTTAAGTTTAATCGGAATAAGAGCGAATCAGAAAATTAACCCTTAACACTCACACCAGGGTCACAGTGACCCTGTTGAACATTTTAACTGTGAAATAAAACATGTAGCGCGCTAAAAATCGTATTAGTAGCGTTATCATAATTCGAGTTTAGGTATTAAGTACACAGAGAGAAATATTTCTTTACATTCATTATATATTTCTATTTGTTTGGATTATATTTATTTCATGGAAACAATATTACTTTAAACCAAACATTATTTTGTTGAATACAAATTTTGTAGTTTTAATGCATTAAATCATATTGTTTAACGGAAAAAACACGATTGTTTGAAGCAATATGTTTCGATGAAATAACCATTTTCTTTGATCACACTAAATATTACTCAATGAAATAAAACACTTCTTTGATTGAAATAAGAGTGTTACGCTATTTAAAATTAATTTATTGCTTAGAATAACCATTGTTACGCCTGTACGGGAATTCTGTAACTCGTTATGCAATATCGTTTTACCATATAGTAACCTGCGCAACGACAACATAACGATAACGATACTGCATAATGAGTTACAGAATTCCCTTGCGAAAAATATGATGCTGTATATTTTCTTTTGTGTAAGAAAGGAAGCATCAGAGCCAGAGGATCACCGCTAGCCCATTCAATCATCAAAGTTAAACAACGTCAGGCGGGGTTACTACTTGGATGGGTGACTGTTTTTTCGGGCGGGCGCGCGGAAGTAAAATAATACAATACTTTGACCGAAATAATTTGATTCTTTAAGTTTAAAAACATTCAATTTTTTCGAGAAATTATTTACTTTAAGGTAAAGAAACATATTATTTAAAAAGTCAAACAATTGTATTTTTTAATTTAAACATTGATTCGGTTGGACTATTCCAATGCATAAATTTTTTTGGATTTAAGAAAATTTGTTAAATCTAAAGAATTATTTTTCTCTGTGTATCAGTAGAGACGCTAGGTGGAACGAACGAGCAGCTCAGTGTCCGTCTAGCAGCTGTTTAGTGAGCACGTAGGGTCACCCTGACCCTGGTGTGAATGTTACTAACAATTTTTTTTAGTGCCGAAAAAAACTGTTTTTTCTTTGAACGGTGAAGTAAAACTTGAGTAGATGTTTTCAAGGCCTAATATAACCTACAAATACACGCAAAGAATTGTTTATATACGAGCTCGTTGCGCTTTGTGCCCCTATGAGAATGACCGCAAAACCGCAATGCAGTGTTTTGGCTGTTTAAAACCAATGTGCGACGATCATCGAGTCTACTTATACTACGATTGTCTCTTTAATTTTGTTTGAGTGTAAAATGCTTTTTACTTTTTAAAAGATTTATATTTTATTATTTTTTCATGTATCTGAAGAGAATAAGTTTATAATTTTAGCCCTTAATATTAAAAATTCAAAAAGTTATGATTTTCTGAAGAAAACTTGTTTTTTCGAAAACTCGAATTTGTTAATAATTTTTTTTATAATGTTAATAATAAAAAATACCATTTTAAACAGGCACTTTATTCAGGCCTTTTCTTCAATGTCTCTAGTATATTCCAAAATTTTTTCATACTTTTATATATATTTGCTTAAGAGTTATAAACAATTAACTGTACAGGGTTACGTTGACCCTAATGTGTATGTTTAAGGGGTATGCATCTTAAAATGTAACTTGTTCAAGTATCAAAATAAATATACTTTTTGAAGGATTTACATTTGTACTATTTTTTTTCTTAAAATAACATACCTGAAGAGGATGAGTGTGCAATATTAGCCCTTAATATTAAGAATTATAAAAATTATGATTTTTTGAAAAAAACCTAGTTTTTTCGAAAAATTGAGTTTTTCAACAATTTTTTTACAATGTTAATAATAAAAATTATCACTTTAAACTATTCAGGCCTTTTCTTCAATATCTCTAGTATATTCCAGATTTTTTCATATTTTTATATACATTTGTTTAAGAGTTATAAAGAATCAAAAATTTGGAGGGTCAAATTGACCCTGGTGTGAGTGCTATAATTGAAAAAAGAGGTGTGAGTGTTAAAGGTTAAGAAAAGGTAAATAATAGATATTTTATTTAATTAAGGAAGACAACATTGTTCAGACTTTTATAATAAACAACTTATCTTAACATATTTTAATATATCTTAACATGTCGTAACATATCGTTTACATAATATATTTTAATTATAAAAAAGCAATATTTATAGAAAGCATTTTGATTAATTTTATTTTTATATTATTAAGAAATTATACAATATTAAAAACCTAAGAAAAATAATTTAATCTGAAGGTATCGTAATATAAAAATAATATTAAAACAAAAAAACGTTTGAAATGGAAGAAGAAGCATGCCAATCTTATACCGTTGTAAAATAAAACTTAACTTTAGTGGCTATACAAAAATTAAAATAATAATAGTAAAAATGTTTTCTGTTGAAGACAATGTTTATGTATATTCTATATGTATCTTGAAAAAAACCTATATCTTTGTATCTCAAAAAAACCCAAGTAGTAGTATCCTTATTTCAAAAAAATAAAAACCCAAGTGGTACATATCACAAAATTGCGTTACCTTATTCAATCCAAGTGATCATTATCTATTACAAAAAAAAAAAGGAAATGATATCTTTAAATAGCGCCAATTATATACATATATATTATCTCAAAAAATAATGGTACTTTTAAAAAATTAAACCCGAGATAGTATCTTTATAAAAAATTAAAAAATAAATGGTACATATCTATGTGCATTCTTATTGAAGGGAAAACATTAATATAAAATTTGAAAAATTTTAATTAAAAAAACGGCGCTGCAAAATTTTAAAATATATTATATAAAAGCAATAAATAACTAATTTAAAATAATAAATTAATAATTGCAATGTGCATGTAAAAATATTTTCACACATTAATTTAAAATTTTTCCATTGCTTCTTTTTAAATTACTTTATAACACATTTGCAGGGTGGACAAACAAAAAATTAGGGTGGACAAACATGGACAAATCGTGGACAATCGTATCCCGCTTGAAAATTAATAAAAAATAATAATACATTACTTAATTTGCCAGTGATAATTAAACAATTAAACAAATTCGGAATCTTTAATCGACTAAACTGGCAATATTCAATCATCTTATCGAAATGAACTTTATTGAAAGACTGCGAGCCGACCAGATTTGTCAGATTCACACAGCACGTTTCAGATCAAATCGAGATGATGAAAATTTGATCATGGATTTGGTCCGTTGATGTAGATAGTTTAAATTAATTTTAATTTTTATTGCGAAAAATATTACCCCAGCCAGGATTCGAACCTGGAACCTCCCGCATTCCGTTCGGGCGTCGTAACCAATTCGACTACCAGGGCATGTGGTAATATTCATCGCAATAACATATATTAAGACGACTTCTAAACAATAATAAGATGGAACACCGAAATTATATTCAAAGGTGTGGGTATAATAATAATAATACATTACTTAATTCGCCAGTGATAATTAAACAATTAAACAAATTCGGAATCTTTAATCGACTAAACTGGCAATATTCAATCATCTTATCGAAATGAACTTTATTGAAAGACTGCGAGTCGACCAGATTTGTCAGATTCACACAGCCCGTTTCAGATCAAATCGAGATGATGAAAATTTGACCATGGATTTGGTCCGTTGATGTAGATAGTTTAAATTAATTTTAATTTTTATTGCGAAAAATATTACCCCAGCCAGGATTCAAACCTGGAACCTCCCGCATTCCGTTCGGGCGTCGTAACCAATTCGACTACCAGGGCAGCCGAACTCAATTTTAGTTCTCTTCTTCTAAATAATAGTTATTTTTACAAAGAAAATTTTCTTAATAATAGTCTTAAAATTCACTCATTATTTTATTTAAAATAAATAATATTTACTTAACATTTTTTGTTTGCATACACACACATACAAATAACATACTATAAATTACTTGAATTAAATAAATATTACTTATTTCAAATATTTCATAAGTTCCTAGAAGAATAAAAATTTGATTTGCTTATTATTTCAACTTTTCTTCGATACAATTTTATAATGTTACATTTTTTAAAGAAAAAGTATAAATTCTCTTTGCGGGTACATGATAATGACTTTTTCTCAAATTTGTGATGAGTACATTTTAACATTATTATCAAGAAAATATTCTTCGTTAAAGATAACCGTTGCTTACTAAAAGAAAAAAAGTAAATTGAGTAATCGCTTTTTTATGCAGTAGAATTGATATTTTCCTGTGCGTTTCATACATGCTTACGTGCACATGCATGGCATACATGCATGTACACGTATACACATAGAAATTCTTTGTGCCGTTTGACAATTTTATTTTTATTAAAAAAAAAGGCGAGGAACTATCTTAGCTCAGAACGGGAGCCCAGCGTTACGCGCCACTCGCGTGTAGTCATTTCCGCTTGTAGTAAATAACTCCCCGCGCGCCGACCGCGGATATCGATCGCTGAATGGTGGGAATAGTGGGCGGCCACATCTCGCGCGCTCGCTTGCATTTGGCGGTAGGCCGGGCTAATACGGCGATTTTTAATCATTAATATCTCGTTAACTATTACGAAAATTGTAAAATGGTAAAGGACTTTTCGACTCAGTTGAGTCCGTTCTATCTGTTTTTGAAAAAAGTCCCAAATATTCCGGGACACCCTGTATATTCTTGCGTATATACAAGCATATCGAGTGTTGATTTGACACTTCTTTTTTTTCTGTGTATGTCCCGATTTGAGACATTGTGTTTACTGGGTTTACACTGTTTAATCATGAAAACAAAATACTACAAGGCATGTCCGGAAAGTAAAGATTTAAAATTAATAATGACAAGGCAAATGAGAGCCAGAAACGCCGATCTTAAAGTGACAATTAAAATGTATTTCTTACATACAATATGCGCGAACGTTTCGGTCCTTGGTTTGGACCCTCCTCAGCGCAAGAAAAATATAAAAATTAATACATGCGGTACAAAATCTCGGTTACATCCTCGTCAAAAATTAAAAGGTCGTAGAATTCGCATGGTCGAGTTCCGTGAGTCGGTTCGCAAACAAAAGATGTCGATACACGATGTGACAGTTGCCTTCAAAATAAAAGAGGAAAGAAAAATTTTTTAAAATTAACATGAACTTAACATAAATTCTAAACCGTACACTGAGTAAAAGTGCAGTGTTACCTGACAGTCACATCGAATATACATAACGGACATCGTCATACAGAGATAGATTGACACTTATTTCGCAGAAAATAACGTATGTCCTTACGGCACGAGCGCCAAACTTCTAATAATAAAGATCATGAAACATCCCCATACCGTCCAACGCCTGAATACATAAACAATAGAGGGCACAATTACATATGAGAGAGTCTCTCGATGATCGGTAGATAGCTCCCGCTTAATCCTACCGTGTCTGTTTGCAAATTAATGCCATTAATTTGGCGCTTAATATGAAACATCTCCGAGATGCTTCTCCTAATAAAGATTTAAAAGCCTAAAGAATTTTTAAAAATATTTATTTACAACTTCTTTTCCACATAGTCGCCGCCATTGCCTAAGCACTTATTAAGTCTGGAAACCAGCTTCTGCATCCCCGAGTCATAGACGTCTGCCGCCAGTTTTTTAAACCACGTCATGACTTCTTTTTTTACTTTATCATCGTCGTCGAATTTTTTTCCGGCCAAATGTTTCTTTAGACGCAGAAATAAGTGAAAATTGCTGGGCGCAAGGTCCAAACGAAACATTTGGCCGGATGATTCAAAACGTCCCACCGGTCCCACTTGAAATTGGCCAGCAGCGCAGTGGTAACACGCGCGGTGTGGAGCCAAGCATTGTCGTGTGGAGCAGACAGACTTTCACTTATTTCTGCATCTAAAGAAACATTTGGTCGGGAAAATGTTCGACGACGATGATAAAGAAAAAAAAATTCATGACGTGATTTAAAAGACTGGCGGCAGACTTCTATGACTCGGGGATTGTTAGTGAGTAGTAAAGCAAAGACATGGCGCGTTCGCGCTTTCGTCGGTAGAAGAAGGTAAGATGGCGGGCGATTAATATCACGCATTGTACGCGCCCGTCAAGAACTTTTATACTTTATGCGAGTTATTTAAATAAAGTGTGTTCAAGCATAATCTTGTTACGTAATTACGTCTACCCAACCATCCGGGTATGAACATTTGGTCCTTCGAGCCGGATATAGCCGGATACAGCACAGCAGCGTAACGTGCGTCGAACCGGCATTGTAAGAACGAGAGAAAAGGTCGCTACTGCCGCTGTCGAGACATATCCAGCTGAGGCAGTCCAGCGATAATTACTGGATCATCGCTAAGTCTCGGATTATTGCGCTAACCGATCGACTATATATCAAGCATCAACGCTGAAACAAATCATCAATGCATCGACGAGGGGATAATTAGACTGTGTCTCTCTTACGGTTGGCGTGCTTAGCAACAAAAGACGCCACAGGACACTCACTCGTGCGCAAGGCCGAGCCTGAGAGAAGCGGATCCGCGCGCTGCGACACGGGGCGTTTCCACGGCGGCAATCTCAACCACACGTGATCACGTGATCAAACGAAGACGACAAGATCGAGGCGTGCTCGCGAGCTCTACATACCACATCGGGGACGAGACGTTGCTTCGAGTCTTTCCACGACAATTCGAGGCCTGGATCGGCAGGGATCAGCTGTGCTGTCACCACGATTCAAGCACCATTATTCGAAAGACGACTCTACGACTTGGCGGCGAGAACCACATCGGCTGAGCGTTCGTCGAGCGTAGCCAAGTATATCAATCTGCGCATAACTTGTAAGTTCGTTCTGTTTTTAATACATTGAGATCGTGTCAAGTAAGTGTAACTTCACGATAGCAAACGATTTAACGTCGCTCAAGCATGTACGCGGTATGTTTAAGGCGCGTCCCACAAACTTCGAGACATTTCTCGGGAATTTTCGCACGTCGGATATTCCAATCAAAACTCTAGAAGCAAGAATTGAATTCATACAAAGCTTATGGCCTAGTTGCAACGAAGTTTAGTCTAAAACCGAGGAATTAGACGAGGCAAATGACGAGCGGGTTGCATTAGATGAGCGGTATTGTTCAATAGTCGGTAGAGCACGGACTTTCGTTAATTTAAGACGTGCGCAACAGCAGCAAATTAATCAAGCGGCCAATCAGCCGCCTCTCAACGCCAATCCCAACGGGGGTGCCGGTCACGTGCAGAAACTCAAGGTCAAATTGCCGACGATGAGCCTGCCGGTATTTGATGATAATTCTGAGCAGTGGTTGCAATTCCGAGACAGTTTTCAGGGGCTTATCGAAACATACGCTAACCTCTCAGATATTCAACGCATGTATTATCTGCGGTCGTCCTTGAAGGGGCGCGCCGCTGAAGTCATTCAAGCACTCGAGTCTTCTCGGCCAATTACGAGATTGCGTGGACACTTTTGAAAAAGAGATTTGAGAATAAAAACGCGATCGCAAGTCGTTACTTGCAGTTACTGCTCGATATTCCCGTGATGCAAAAGGAATCAGGGGGCAGTTAAGAAAAACTTTGGACAGCATGCTGCGGCATATACGTGCTATCGAGCAGCTCGGAGCTAATACGTGGGATGCAGTAGTTATTCATCTTTTAACCTCAAAGTTAGACAGCATGACGAGGCGCGAATGGAGGGCTCGTGCAAAAGAGCGAGAGAATTTTACAGTCGGCACTTTGACAGATTTCCTCGAAAATGGTTGCTTAATTCTCTCACCGGAGAACGTAAAATCAGAATCGGGTAAAGCACAATCTGCAACGCGATCGGAAGGGCGTGCGTCGTCACAACCAAAGAAAGCAGTGCAAGGTATCGAGTCTTACCGTGGGTGTGAGGATATGTTAGGATGCGAGAAGGTGAACAGATGCAACACGGTTATGTAGTTGGTTTTTAATGTGCTATACTCTGAACCTCTGAGCTCAACCGCATGGTCTTCTCAACTCACGCTCTGTGTTACATATCATGCACGAGAGCCTCGCTTGCGTTACGCACTTATACACATGTACATATCGTGCGTGTCGTGTGTTTGTTGTGGTGCTGCCAATCTCACTCCGCGCGCATACACCACAAGCAGGACAATCGAGTTCCTTTGCGGCTACGAGCGATGAGAAACAAACATCTAAAAAATGCGCATATTGTCAAAAAGAATCGCATCAAATTGTATGTCGACTTATTGTAAAAAGTGCGAAGGCAAGCATAACACGTTATATCACCCGAATGTGCAATCTGTAGAAGCGAATAGTCAAACGAATAACAGCAGAAATTCGGACGCTAACAAGAACGTCACGTTGACATCGATGACATCAATCCGAAACATTTTCAACCTTCACGAGTAATATTGTCAACTGCGCGTGTTTGGATTTGAGATAAAGACGGAACACGTGTCTTTAACTTTATAACGCGAGAGTTATGTCAACGCTTAAAATTAAGCACGCAGAAACAGAGTTGTTCGGTCATAGGACTGGGCCCAGCGATCAAGCTCTACGCATCGACGGGAGCCATTATTCGATCGAAGCATACAGCTTATCAAACTAAGCGACAATTTCTGATTACGGAGCGAATAATTGAGAATCTACCCATAGCAACGGTCGAAATCGTTCATCTCAAAATTCCTCCGAATGTAAATCTTGCTGATAGCACGTTTCACCTTCCAGGTAGGGTTAACGTGATATTGGGGGCAAGCATTTTTTGGGACCTTCTCTGCATCGGCCAAATCAAGCGGGCAGAAATTAGCCAGTTCTCCAGTAGACGCATCTTGGATGGATTGCAGCAGGAGACATCTTGTCAGACATTCAGCCGACTGCATCAATAAGTTGCATCACAGCTGATGCGGCTTTTCACAAACAAGTTGAAAAATTCTGGAATATTGCAGAGGTCGACCGGGCGCCGGTTTGATTAAAGAACGAAGAGCTACGTGAGATTGACTTTCTACAGAACTACGAACGGAGCACTAGTGGAATATTTGTAGTCAATCTGCAATTCCGAGGGGACCCTAGCGAGTTAGGTGAATCCCGTGATACCGTGATACCGCCTTGAAACTATTCTACAAACTCAAACGCGTTAGAACGCGACCCCAGAGCTCAAGGAAGCGTACGTCAAATTCATGAAGGAGTATGAAGAATTGGGTCACATGATCCCAGTCAGCGATACAACGGACGACACCTCGAAGGTGTATTATATTCCACATCACGCCGTAGTTACCAAGGTCAATGGGCAGAATAAGCTTCGAGTAGTCTTCAATGCTTCGGCTAAGACAACTTCTGGAAAGTCTCTTAATGACATTTTTCGAGTCGGACCCACGATCCAACCAACGTTGTTTGTGGTAACATTGCGAATTTAGACTATATCGCTTCGTACTGACGGCCGAAATCGTAAAGATGTATCGACAGATCAAGATACGCGTGGAGCAAATAAATTTGCAGAGGATCTTTTGGCGATCAGACAGCAGTCAACCATTGCAGGAATACAAACTGATTACCGTGACGTAGTACGTTATCGGCTGTCATTCTTGGCGATTCGATCACTACATCAAGCTGGCCATGATGCGAAACCCACTCATCCAGTTGTAAGTAAAGTCATAGAGCGCGATTTCTACGTAGATGATCTTCTCACAGGCGATAACGATCTGAACGCGCTTTTGTCTCTCAAGAAGGATCTCATAGAAGTCTTAGGAGCCGCGGGCTTCACTTTAGCAAAATGGAACTCCAACAAACCGTCACTCCTTGCACCAAGCGTGCACGAAGAGCCACAAGTCGTGAATCTCGAAGAAGAGGTGAAGACTTTGGGCCTCTCATGGTCTTCCACCCAGGATACGTTGCAATATCAAGTGACTTTCCAGAACACAGAGGGTCGTGTCACGAAGCAAAAGGTATTGACAATCACATCGCAGATCCGTTAAAATTGGTAGGAACTGTTACAATAACTGCGAAAAGATTCTGCTCCAGCGAATGTGGCAGATAAACCTGGCATGGGATGAATCGCTCCCGAGCAACTTGCAATACTGAATGGAACGAGTACCTCGAACAACTCCCTGCAATAAGTGACATTTCTATTCCGCGCGTGGTTGTTTGCCAAAACCCAGTGCGCATCAAACTTTATGGTTTTTCCGACGCCTCGGAAGTAGCTTATGGAACCTGCGTGTATTTGTGCTCAATTGACGAACAAGGAAGCAGTACCATACGACTCTTGGCAAGTCAAAGGTCGCGCCTTTAAAGACAATCTGTGTGCCTCGCCTCGAGCTATACGCAGCACGGATTTGCGAGCACGAGCGAGCAGAAAAATGCTCGCTTGCTTGTGTTCGCGAATGATCCGACTAATGTGCGAACATCAAAGAACAGACGTGTTTGCCCTTGTTCGGTGTGGACGACCGTTTCTTTGATTCGACTGTTCGGCGAGCAGTTTATTTTGTGTCTCCTATATAGAAATATTGGAGTAGTACTTATAATTGTCGGTTAGACACATCGGACATTAAACATTGTTGTCTGCCACCATCGTCTATTTTTCCTTCTTTCCTTGCTTTTTAACGTTAACTGATATAGCACAATAAAAGCAGCACTTTCATAAAGTAACTTATTATATCTCGCCATTATCGTGTAATCACGACCTGCTCGCTGCCACTTTTCGGATCAATTGCGAATAGAAGCGAATTCATGCCAGTATGGACATAGGGCCAACATTTTGATTGAACACGTGCGAGCATTTGTGAACACGAGCGAAAGCTCGCTCTTGCTCGCTCCTCTTCGCTCCGTTGGTGAGTACGCACCTTTACGTAATTACGTCTACCCAACCATCCTGGTATGAACAGGGATGTAGAAGCTGGTTCCCAAACTTAATAAGTGCTTAGATAATGGTAGCGACTATGTGGAAAAATAAAGTTATGTATATGTAAGTAATTCTTAGTAACAGTTTTGTAAATAAATATATTTAAGAATTTTTTAGGCCTGTGTATCTTTACTTTCCAGACATTTACTCTTTAATACCTTTTCAACGATATATAAAACATATTTTTAGCAGTTTTTTTTTCTATTTCATAACCTCAACGAACTCCAAAATTTCAAACAAGTATAACTAAAGAAATGAGGGTGATTTGAGTAAACCGTATGTCAGGTTACTCGGGAGACTGAGCTGAATCACCCTCAGTCAAAAAACTTGAGAAATTATCAAATTTTTAAAAATTTGTTGTACAGTCTTATTATTATACTTATATTGTTATTATTTAACAAATGTTCATAGATTCAACGAAGATCTAGAAATTTATTCCATGTTCAGTGATGATAAAGAAGAGATAACAATAAAGAATACTATTTCAACAGTAGCGGCACGCGGATGTGTTGAACGATGGTTGATTCAAGTATTAAAATTCGTAGTTATAAATTCTAAATTTTATTTAGTGATATGGATAATTAAATGTTTAACATTAAAACATTATTTTTAAAAAATTGAAAATAATACGTATATAGTAAAAAACTATCGGTTTAAACTAAATTATAAATCCATTAAGGTATTTTTAACATTATTTTGTGATAAGTTTCATAAATATAATGCTTACTAGGTTGAGGAACAGATGGTGAAGTCAGTAAGAGAGGAGATTTATTTAAGTTACTTAGACTATGAGACAAATAAACGAGAGATATGGGTACTTATTTGGCCTGGCATGGTTGTTCTCTGCGTTTCACAAGTCTATTGGAGTCTTGAAGTGCAAAATTACCTGATTGGTCGAACACCTTTTGCGATGGAATTGTTCTGTGATAAATTAAAGTCTCAGATCTTGAAATTGGTCGAATTAGTAAGAGGTGTGTAATAATATAATTTATAATAATCTAGTAATATCTGTATCTCATTGAACGTGTGAATTGGGACTGAATTACAGGTCAATTGTCAAAGCAAAATCGAACGTTGCTAAATGCTTTAATTACCATTGATGTACATGCCATGGATGTTGTGAAATCCCTTGTTGAGAAACGCATTACTAACGAAATGGATTTTGAATGGCTAGCGCAACTGCGTTACTACTGGGAAGATGATATTTATGTTAGAATTATTTATTCAATGATAAAGTATGGTTATGAATACATTGGTAATTGCCCACGTCTCGTCATTACACCTTTAACCGACAGGTATTATATCTTTCTAAAATAAGAGCAAATATGTTATCATCATCATTATCATTAAGTTTTCAATCCGAAGACTGGTTGGACGCGTATCTTTATCCTTTCCTGTCCTGAGCTAACCTATGCATTTCCCTGAAAGCAGAGCATCCTATCGTCTTCCCGTCTTTGATTATACTATAAAAACACCTTTTTATAAAAAAGATGGCGTTGCTAAAAATAAGTATCTATGCAACTCTTAATTCTACAATAAAATCACATTGTCCAAATATACTAAACAAATTTTTATCAGTAATTCCCGCAATACCCGCTCTATTAATCGCTCAAAAGTCGCAGAAGCGTTACATAATCCAAATGGCATGACGGTTAATTTGCCATAACCCGTTTCCAACTGAAATAGTATATTGTGCACCAAGGGGAGAAGGCTACTTTTTTCAGACGAGCGTGAAGTTTACCGCCCGAACCGAAGGCGAAGACGGCAATCACACGAGTCTGAAAAAGCCTTCGATCCTTATTTCAAAACAATCTCAAATCCTATTTTTAAAGTGAGCACTATGTGCTAATAAGGTTGCTACGCGTCCTCTGTAATTTCATACAATACTTTATCTTATTTATTTTGGATATAAATTTTAATTGATGTTTAAAGATAGCAACTCATAATTATTCATCGACAGAGACTCCTAGTTATTAACTTTCGTCATCGCTATTTTCTCGGCTGGTTTATGTGGAAATCATAAGATTAGAACAATAGTAATTTGTGGTGTTGCTGCCACCTACAAAGTTAGAGGAGTTGCGCTTGAATCCTTGGATTACTAGACGCTTAGTCCACCGTGGCGGCTGACCGAACGTAACGCCCATACATATACATCGTTAGATCACAAACCCGACGCGAAGGGAACGTGAAAGGTCTCTAGTTCACGGCGTGGCGACCGGTATCTCGCCGTATCATTCGTTTCGTTGCGGCGAGTCGGTTCTGGTTGCCAAGCAGCGGCGGCGGCTGCTACCCAGGTGAAGCTAGAGAGAGAGAGAGAGAGAGAGAGAGAGATTGATTGATTGATTGATTGATTAGGTTTATTATGCCCAAGCAAAAGTTAAAGGGCAAAGGTACAATAAAAGCAGATAAAAACAAAGAAATACACTTATGGTAAATAAGTAGTGAAATATACAGCTAAGAATATAAAGCTAAGAATTTCGTTGAAAATACATTTGTAGTAAATAAGTAGCGAAATATACAGCTAAGAATGTAAAGCTAAGAATATCGTTGAAAATACACTTGTAGTAAATAAGTAGCGAAATATACAGCTAAGAATGTAAAGCTAAGAATTTCGTTGAAAAGTGAAATTATCTGAAATACTGCTGAAGAATTATGAGTCAACGAAATTCAGTTATTATTAGAGAGAGAGAGAGAGAGAGAGAGAGAGAGAGAGAGAGAGAGATTGATTGATTAGGTTTATTTATGCCCAAGCCAATGCTAAAGGGCAAATATACAGATAGCAAGAGACATAAAATGTAACATAATGGTAGCTAAGTAATAGAAAGAAAAAACTAAGTAACATATATGTTGCATACTAATGCAAAACTTAAAACTAATATATAAATTGAAAGAAAAAAGAAAAAGCAAGAACAAAATTGCTAACAAAATATAATGCTCAAGAACTAGGCAATAATACGCAACGCAACTTAACCTAAACTAAAACTAGGAAAATAAGCAAATTTAAAGTACGACCGTGTATAAGATAATAATCAATAATTAAAGGAAACGCCATAATCGGTCAGGACTGGATATTGGTTGTCCAATAAAATTATTCGTGAATTTTTAAGTACAAATCATCACTCTAGTAAACCACGCGCCGTTACTTACGGACTTAAACGTAGCCACAACTAAAACTAGAAAGAGTACATATTCTCGCACAATTAAATTGAAAATTAATTTAATTGTCCAATAACACTCGTTAGTATATTCGAAAAAGGACGGGATATGTATAGAAGGATATAGGGTAATAAAGAAAATGTTGCGAAAAATAACACCCCAGCCAGGATTCGAACCTGGACCTCCCTGCTTTCCGGGCGGGCGTCTCACCTATTCGACCACTGAGGCATGTGGTGATATTTATCGCAACAAACTATTTAACTGAGGAAGAACGTCTTTTTCCGGCGACGTATATAACAATAAGCAAATTTAAAGTACGACCGTGTATAAGATAATAATCAATAATTAAAGGAAACGCCATAATCGGTCAGGACTGGATATTGCCCTGGCGGAAATATTTCTACAAAATTTAAAAAATAATAAAAGTGTACTACAAAAAACTACAAAATATAATTGCCAGAATCTACTAAAATCTACATGAATTTAAGAAGTGCTACAAAATTCTACATGAAAATGCTAGAATTGGAACACTTTTGTAAATTTTTGTATTTTTTTAGTAAATCTTGATCTATAAATTTTTCGGTAAAACTACGTCAAACTACAACTAATACTGATATTGTTTTCAATGTCAAAAACAGTTTTAAAAAAATTTAATTTGATTTTTGTTGTCTCTATAGAAATTATATTATAATATACTATGACACTGTATGTGTACAGCCGCGTGTCTGCCTGAAAAAAATCGCTCTCTCAGGCGGTCACCCATCCGAGTGTGGTACCACGACAACGTCGCTTAACTTTTTTGATGAATGGACTAGTGGTGATCCTCTGACTCTGATGCTTTTTTCTTGCTTATACTCATATATTACACATCTTTATAGTGTTTCTACAATTGAAAATCTACAATTTAATATAAAAAATAATACAAAAATCTACAAATAATAAAAATTTGAGAATGAACAAAATCTTAAAAAATTAAAACATCTGCTTACTTGTAGAATACTACAATTATTTATAAATAACTATAGAGAAATCTACCACAATTTACATATCGTAAAACTATGCAAATTAGAATCTAATCCAGTTTTTAGTTTCTCATAAAATATTACAATTTTGTACGAATAGTAACAAATACCGATTTGTTTGTACAGCTCAAAAATCTATTACAATTATGGCTAATTAAAATTTGTACTTTTTAGTTAAATGTTACAAGTTTTTACACAAATCTTCCAAAATTTATCTATTATTAATAACTTCTTTATTCGCAGAAGTCAAAATACTTATGTTTTTATTTTTGTGTAGTCTGTTGTAAAGTCCAATAGAAAAATACATAAATGTACAATTTTTTACCTATATAAATTTCTGATTTGTGAATGGTTGTAATTTTGCATACAATACTACAAGATCCTACAAAAAACGACAAAATCCTTAAGCCTTTTACAACTCGTGAATTCATGAAAATCTACATAAATTTGCTTTTTTTAGATGTTTATGAGATACTACAATTTTACATGGAAATTAACAGACCTTCAACCAAACTTTCAACCTTTCCATGGAAAATTGTAGTATCTTATAAAAATCTAAAAAAGCGAATACATGTAGATTTTCATGGATTCACGATTCGTAAAAGGCTAAGAATTTTGTCGTTTTCTATAGGACCTTGTAGTATTATATGCGAAATTATAATCATTCACAAGTCAGAAATTTAATTAGGTAAAAAATTGTACGTTTGTGTACTTTTCTATTGGGTCTTACAGCAAACTATACGAAAATAAAAACATAAGTATTTTGATTTCTGCGAATAAAGAAGTTATTAATAATACATCAATTTTGGAAAATTTGTGTAAAAACTTAACATTTAACTTAAACGTACAAATTTTAATTAGCCATAATTGTAGAAAATTTTTGAGCTGTACAAACAAATCGGTATTTGTTATTATTTGTACGAAGTTGTAGTATTTTATGAGAAACTAAAAACTGAATTGGATTCTAAGTTGCACAGTTGTACGATACGTAAATTGTGGTAGATTTCTATAGTCATTTATAAATAATAGTGGTATTCTACAAGTAAACAAATGTTTTAATTTATTAAAATTTTGTTTCTTTTAAAATTTTTAAAATGTGTAGATCTCTGTACTATTTTTTATAAAATTGTAGTTTTTCATAAAATACTACTTGCAATAATTTCTTGATTTGAGAACATTGTAATTTGTGGTACTATTTCGTAGATATTTCTACAAAAAAATAACTATTTCTACAAAAAATTAAATATTGCAACAAAAATGTACAAATTTCTATTTCTAGTCAAATTTTGTAGTTATTTATAGAAATTTTTTCCGCCAGGGTGGTTGTCCAATAAAATTATTCGTGAGTTTTTAAGTACAAAACTAGGAAAATTATTTGAATACGCAGCATAACTTAACCAAAATAATTATATATATAACGCAGCAAATTAGATGCCTGACTAGACGATGATAACATTGCACAATATAATTCATACAGAAGGCTGAGTATCAAATAGATTCAGATGCAAGTAAAAACAAGCGGAGAAGGTCTTTAAAGGATGAAAAAGTAGACGCTGATGTTATGATGCTAGGAAGAGTTTGCCAAAAACGTATTAAAGAAAGGCAATAGAAGTGCATGTACATAGTAATCCTACAAGACGGAATATGAAAAGTTTGAGATGAGGTTACAAGGCGGTCAGATCTCCTCAGAGATGGGTCGAGAGGGGTGAAGAGCTCGCTCAGGTAGAATGGAGAATATAAAAAAAGGATACGATACATCTGACAACCAAGAAAATATAACCTTCTATTTTCTACTGAAAGCCATCCCAATCGACGCCTATATAGCGTAATATGTTCATCACGTCTAAGATCAAAAATAAACCTAATACAGCAATTTACAAGTCTCTGCAATTTGGTATTCAACTCATTGTTTAAGCCATGATAGACAAGACAACAATAGTCAATATGAGGCATAGTCAATGTCATAACTAATTTAGCTCTTAATTCGGTGGAAAGAGAGTTTCTGTTAAATTTTAGTTTATGCAGTGCATAATGGATCCATTGCGAGACGTGTAAAATGTGTTTTCTCCAAGAAAGAGTGGACGTGAATACAACGCCCAAGTTCCTCACTTCACTCACAAAAGAAAGAGGCACTTGGTTTACAGTAATAGGAGGTAGAAGATTAAAATCAATATTTTTAACATAAGCCTGACTGCCATAAATAAGCACTTTTGATTTGGCAAGATTCAGTTTAAGACAGTTAGACTCAGCATAATCAGAAATAGCGTTCGCGTCCCTAGAAATTAACTCTAAACCATGACAAATCTCTGCCGGTGAGCACGTGAGATAAACTTGAATGTCGTCAGCAAACAACATGTAAAGTGCATATAACAAGAAACGACCAATATCATTGATAAAAAGAGAGAATAAAAGTGGGCTAAGCACAGAGCCCTGAGGGACACCAGAAGACGTAGACAGCCAATCAGAGAAGTTACCAGCATCATCAACTACACCCTGAGAACGGCCTGTTAAGTATGAAAAAATCCAAGTAAGGACAGCGTCCAAGAAACCAATCTCCTTAAGCTTAATGAGTAAGCGAAGATGAGGAACTGTGTCAAATGCCTTACTAAAATCAAAGAGGATCATGATAATGATAAGTCTATTATCAATCGCTTCTTTAATATCATCGCAAACACGTAGAAGTACTGACTGAGTGTTGTGACCCGGTCGATACGCGGACTGTCTAGGATTTAAGATATTATGTTCAGTTAAGTAGTCAGTAATTTGTGAGGCAACGATCCTCTCAAGTATTTCAGAAAGTTCAAGCAGATTGGCAATCGGCCTCGTATCAGACGGGGATAAAGGAATACGGATCTTCGAGAGAGGGCGGATAAGCGCTTGCTTCCACTGAGACGGAAATGAAGAAGTTTCCAATGAGCGGTTAAATAAAGCAGTGAGGCACCCTGAAATCAAAGGCCAAGCGATACGCAGAATAAAAAGCGGAATGCCATCCGAACCCGACGCATAAGAATGAAGAGGTCCTGGAAAGTAAGCTTATAGACCGTGCAAGGAGTAATAGCTGAGAAAACAAACTCCGGACGCTGAGATGGACGAGTAACAAGAGCAATGGCAGATACAAAGTCAGAATATATGCAAGGCAATTGAGCATTAGAAACTGAAACATAAAATGAATTTAATTGATCTGGTGTAAAAAAATGTAGAGGAGAAATTAAGGTAGATTTTACAAGACCCAGACGAGCCAGTTCTCTCCATAGCATATTCTCTCCATAGGAGGGAGGGAGGGAGGGAGGGAGAGGGGCGGGGGAGAGAGAGAGAGAGAGAGAGAGAGAGAGAAAGAGAGAGAGGGGAGACCGTGTTCCTCGCCTCCTCGTTGCCCAACCACCTCGATTGTGGTCGCGTACGGTGATTACAGTGGCGGAGAATACGCGTTATGAAGGGTACAGGCGCGACTCACCTGCATCTCTTGGCGCGACACCTTTCTTGATTCTTTCAAGAATCAATTTATACCAATTGGTTCTTTAGCATCTTTTTATAAATTAAGAAGCTGTTTGGAAAATAGCGCGCTCGCGTAGGAAAAATCCGGCTAGCGACTGCGAGGCGACGAGCGGCGAGGGGAGTTCAGCCGATCGCGTTTTGTTTACCCGGTCCGCGCTTGTAACTACGCAAGAATCGAGGCGACGCGCTCGCCCGGCATTCGCGCAGTAAGATTCGTAGCGAGAGCACGTTTCGTGGATCACCCGAATCCTTTGTTCAATTGAGAAAGTTGCGTAGTTCTAGATTCGGACATTGTTGCTGAGATCCTTTTAAGTTACGGATCCTTATGAAAGAGATTTAGTTTCCGCGACGCTAAATTCAGTGTGAATTAAAGACATTGCCCTCGGAATAATTAACGGATCGGCGCCTTGTGCGAGTGTCGGCGGGGTGTCCGCCAGGCACGTGCCTCGCGACCCCGATCACGCGCATCGCAACATTTTGTACACAGCCGTAAGCGTGACAGGTGCGTGCGTGCGAATTCCATGCGACAACGGAAAGGGATATCTACATCCCGCTGACGACACGAGCGGGTGCAGAACGACGGGATCCTCGAAGGACGTTTGTGGAATCCCGATCCAGAAGCCACGCCACCAGCAGCGTCGACAATCTGGATAACATCTGCAACGCTAAGTACCATTCTTTAATTGCAATCCGGCGATCCGGATAACGCGTGCACCACGCTAACGCCGGCCCTGGCGAGCTAATCCGATTACTCGGATAAGTCGGCCTCACGCCAGACGAATTCTTATATAGAATCTTCAACGATCATAAGGTACCGCGAATGCGGCGGCTACCTGATTGTAGCTAATCCGATTACTCGGATAAGTCGGCCTCACGCCAGACGAATTCTTATATAGAATCTTCAACGATCATAAGGTACCGCGAATGCGGCGGCTACCTGATTGTGCGTGATTAAGATCAACCGTGTGAAATAAGAGGATGCTTGAGCTCGCTATTGAAAAGAAGCTCGAACGTTCATCGTGTACGCGATAATTGTGTGGACGCTACATGCGTCGTGATTCGTGTCAATATTACTTTCGTGTTCCCCCTCGTCGTGTCAATTAATCCTGCGTGCCATTGTGCGTTGCTGATTGTGCGATGATATTCATGCGAAACGACATTAAAGTTGAGACCGTTCCTTTTGATAGCGGTTAATTTGCGCCGCACTACGCTCGGGATAGCGTACGTTTAAGTACTAGCGATATTATTATTCAGTATTCGGTGAAACAAAGCAGATCGTGCGTCTGTCGTCGTTGACAAACTTCTTTTGCTTTACTTGTTACGGTCATTCCGTTAATGATATCACAGCCGAAATATTCTCCGCGGAATATTCTCTTTTCATATCTTTTATCATAATCTCTTGCGTTCTGTCATTTATATTCTTACGTCTGCGTCGTTTTAGTCTGAGTTACTCGCGTTATAAAGTTTCGATATTTCGTAGTAGATAATTCAATATCCTCGCGCTGTTCATATTCCAGATTTATCCATAGCTCACATTGCGTTCAAGCTCATATGTTCGTCATTACCTTTCATACCGCTTGACAACTGTCAGGTAATATTATAATAACGTTTCTCGAGTGACGAACTGCGACCACATGTGTCGCACTATCTCCTATTATTATTACTCTTTATTTTACCTTGATATGTTTTATCTATTGATTCATTTATGTGCATATTCAACTTGCTATATTTGTTACTGTCAAATGCGATATATATTTCTTTCATTCCATGATTTATGTATGTATTCTATGTTTTCTGATTTTGTGTAAAACAATTATATTTTCGTATCAGCCTATCGGGGAAAGCTGTTGTCAATTTACTGAGATAACTATATCCCTGCTACCTGTTCGCCCTCAATTCGAACCAAATTACTTAATTCGAGTACATTTCAAACATTTTGGCGCCCAACGTGGGGCGGTCGACGGTTTCAGGATGAGGCTCAGTCACATTGAGACTTACTTAGATAATCAGCTCACCCTGATGGGCATGATTGCGGATACTTTTGATAAATTGATTCGAATCGGACGGTCGAATGTGACGCAGCCAATGGTGCGGGCGCGTCTTGCGGATTTGAAAGAAAATTGGGAACAGTTTTCAATTAAACACAAAGCCATCGGTCTGGCAATGCGCGCACTGAGTTCGGAGGATGCAACGCGGGTGCTCGGTCACGTATATTTTACGGATAATTTTTATTCATTGACACACGATTGTTATCTCGAGGAGATCGATAAATTAAATTCGTTGCTCGTTCCGGAACAAGAGCCGATTACGCCTGTATCACCAACGGCATCTGGCTCACATAATCCAACGACCTCTAATTCACACAATCAAGCGGTTTATCATCACGCTCGGTTACCACGGATTGATTTACCAAAATTTGGCGGATCTCAGACTGACTGGCTCTCCTTTAAAGATCTATTTCACTCGCTTGTGATAATGAATCCGACGCTAACGTCGGTTGAAAGATTGCAATATCTTAAGACTAGCGTAACAGGATCAGCTGCCCTATTTCTCAAAAATACGACGCTTACGTCGGATAACTTCCAGAAAGCATGGGATGCGTTAATATCGTATTATGAGAACACTCGACTGCTGGTTAACGAGGCCCTTCAATCGTTGACCTCCTTAAAACGTATGACCAAGGAGTCTGCGAGTGAGATGGAGCAACTATACACCCACATCATGCAGCTTTATCGCACGTTTGAAACTTTGCAACGCCCTGTACAAACATGGGATGACTTTCTGGTTTTCATTGTCACTCAACGCCTCGACTCTGACTCAGTTAAAGCCTGGGAACAACACTTGGGCTCAGCGAAGCAACCACCTACGTGGGATCAATTTAGCACGTTTTTGCTTAACCGTCTGCGTACTCTTCAAGCGTGCGAGAAATGCCGAACGGGAAAATCTGCTCCCCGCTCACAACAACCTGCTGCAAAATTGCATTTTCAGGGAAAATCCAAGGATGACAAGGCCATCAAGTCAAATGCTTGCATACTTTGCTCAACAAAGCATTATCTTGCACATTGCCCGCAGTATACGTCGAAAACCGTCCAGCAACGTATGGCAATCATTGCAAAGCACAAGTTATGCTTTAATTGCCTGGGAGTACACAAGGCTTCTGCATGTCGTGTGACTAAGCGATGCTTAAAGTGTGGAAATAAGCATCACACTACTATACATCAACCGAATAAAAAGATTAACAACTCTGAGTCTACGTCATCTAAATCTGACATTGAGACCAAATCGACTTCTGCTGCTTCTACTTCCACGGATGCGAAAGCTGTTCACTCAGCTACAATATCAAGATCGACTCCATGCGTCCTGTTGGCAACGGCGCAAATCGTGATTGAGGATTCGCACGGGCAATTATCCGAGGCTCGCGCATTAATTGACCAAGGATCGGAGATATCCTTAATATCAGAAAGACTTGTACAACGGTTACATCTCCCTAGAAAGCATTCGTTCACACCATTGATCGGCATCGGAGCCCAGAAGGTTCGTCGGACACGCGGACTCGTCACATTTAAGTTCAAACCGCATTTCGAGAGTGAGTACGAATGTACCATCTCGGCTCACATCTTGTCAAAGCTGACGACGTCTTTACCTTCTGTTTGTTCGGATGCTTCGACCTGGGCTCACTTGAAAGGATTACAGTATGCCGACCCAGAATTTGCAGTTCCAGGTTCGATCGACATCATCCTTGGCGCGGATGTTTATGGACACATTATCGAAGAAGGATTGGTCAAAGGGGCCCCGAATACCCCCGTCGCACAATGCACGAAAATCGGCTGGATCATTTCTGGTCCTACAGGAAATGACTCCCCACCTTTCAGTAACCAGAGCTTCCATGTTACCATGGATAAAGAGCTCTACGATTTAATTCATCGCTTCTGGGAATTAGAGGAGGTTCCATCTTCTGTTAACTCGTCATTAACCGCCGAGGATCAAGAATGCGAGCTCCACTTCCAATCGACGCATACTCGAGACTCGAGTGGACGCTACCAGGTCCGATTACCCTTCAAGCAATCGGTCGACCAATTAGGAGATTCTCGGGCTAAGGCTATGCAAATCATTACAAGCCTGTCGAAGAAACTAACCTCGGATTCACCTTATGCAAGAGCATATGACGAGTTTATGGAAGAATACGAGAGTCTGCAACATATGTCAATCGTTTCTGATTCTGCTCCGGAACCTCAACACGTTTGCTACCTGCCACACCACGGAGTGCTACGAGAGAATGACCTTAACAGAATACGAGTGGTATTCAATGGCTCGAGTCTAACATCAACAGGATGTTCACTCAACGAATTGCTGCACACGGGAGCCAAGCTACAGATTAACTTGCACGATGTTTTAGTTTGGTTTCGGCAATTCCCTTACGCCTTTTCATCCGACATGATAAAGATGTATAGGCAAATCTTCATACACCCGGAAGACCGAGACTTGCAACGAATTTTGTGGTTTCGCCGATCAAAGAACATTCGATTAGTTCGCTTCTTTAGACTTAACACCGTCACTTATGGCTTGGTTTGTGCGCCATACTTAGCTCTGCGTACGTTGGCACAGCTTGTCAAGGATGAAGGCAAGAATTACCCTCTAGCCGTTCCAATCTTAAAAAAGGGGTGTTATGTCGACGACATTTTAGGAGGTGCTGACTCATTACACGCGGCACAGGAGACTGTACGGCAAGTAACTAGTCTCTGCATGGCGGGCGGCTTTGAACTACATAAGTGGGCCGCAAATAAACCAGAGGTTCTGGAGTCTATCCCACCGGACAAACGCACCATGTCATCTCTAATTAAAATAGACGAGAGTACCACTGTACACACGTTAGGTTTGTGTTGGAACCCGCATACCGACACTTTCCATTTCTCCATCACGTTACCTGAAATGAAGGTAATAACGAAGCGAGCGATCATGTCTGTCGTTGCAAAGATCTTCGATCCTCTAGGCTTGCTCTCTCCAGTAATTGTAACGCCTAAGATTCTCATCCAAGAATTATGGACATTGAAACTCGGTTGGGATGATCCATTGCCCACGACGGTGTCGCACAAGTGGTATGATTTCGTGAACCAACTGCAAGGAAAACCCGACATTGCTATTCCACGATGGATCGGGGTAACATCGAGACATCACATTGAACTCCATGGCTTCTGTGACGCTTCGCAGCAGGCGATTGCGGCCGCCATTTATGTACGATCCACCAATGACAACGGGGAGACACAAGTTTCTTTGTTGTGTGCTAAGACTAAGGTCGCTCCCCTCAAACGCTTTACCATTCCGCGACTGGAATTGGAAGGTGCAGTTCTGGCCACAAGACTTATTTCACAAGTTCTCCGCATTCTTCAATTTGAAGCGGCACCTGTGTTCATCTGGTTAGACTCTGCTGTCGCCTTCACTTGGATAACAAATCATCCATCTCGTTGGAAAGATTACGTTCACAACCGAGTCGTTTTTATTCAAAAGACACTCCCTCACGCAACCTGGCGATTCGTACGAGGGAAGGAAAATCCAGCAGACTGCGCAACACGGGGATTAACCCCCGCCCAACTGTCAACATTTGTGACATGGTGGCAAGGACCACCTTGGCTATCACAGCCATCTTCCTTTTGGCCAAACGATCTTCGAACTCCGACCCTCGACGATAATTTGGAGGAACGACCCGCCAGAGTGGCTACTATCGCTAAAGATGTAAGCTCCGACTTATGGGATCTTGCGTATAGATACTCTAGTTTCCGACGCTTGATCCGCATCACCGCAACTATCATGAGAGCAATCGCTAGTTTACGGCGATCAGGAGACCTACTCTCTGCAACACCGTTAACTCCGCAAGAATTACAAAAGGCAACATCGCTCTGGATCAAATCCGTGCAACATTTGTATTTCAAGCAAGACCTGCAAACTATTGCTAATGGTCAGTCTCTTTCCAAAACCAGCCCGCTCTTCCGGTTGACACCTACTGTGGATTCTGATGGATGTCTTAGGATAAAAGGACGTCTAGACGCTGCCTTCCTACCTACCAACGCTAAACACCCACTTATTCTTCCCCGAAGGTCACCTATCACCAGGTTAATCATCGTTGATGCACACTTGCGAACGATGCACGGCGGTACGCAGCTTACTACCGCTTATGTGCGAAACAACTACTGGATAGTGGGAGGACGAGCTCCCATACGATCAATTATCCTGAAGTGCGTCCGCTGCGCGCGATACCGGCAGAAGCGTATGCAGCAGTTAATGGGACCACTGCCTGTTGAAAACTTGACACCATCTCGTGCTTTCTTAAACACTGGCGTTGATTGCGCAGGGCCATTCACTCTCAAAACTTGGAGAGGCAGAAACGCCAAAACCTACAAGGCATACATCGCCCTTTTTGTCTGTCATGCGACATCCGCTATCCACCTTGAGCTTGTTACGGACTACTCCACTGAGGCTTTCTTAGCCGCATACAAGCGATTTACAGCCCGAAGGGGAATTTGCGCCACTCTGATGAGTGACTGCGGCACAAATTTTAAGGGAGCTGATTCTGAACTTAAACGACTTTTTTCGTCTTCCTCTAAGGAATTAGGAGAATTGGCAACGCTTTTGGCCAATCACGGCACGCACTGGAAATTTAACCCTCCAGCTGCCCCTCACTTCGGAGATAAATGGGAGGCCGGGGTGAGATCCGTCAAGTTTCACCTAAAGCGAATCGTGGGAGACACGCCACTTACGTTCGAAGAAATGAGTACCCTGCTTACTCAGATCGAGGCTACCCTTAATTCACGACCTCTCTGTCCGCTCACAGATGATCCTGAGGATCTTAACGCATTGACTCCTGGACACTTTCTGATGGGAAGTGCACCAGCGATAATTCCCGAGCCTTCACTTGAAACAGTCAAGGTTGCTCGGTTGTCTAGATGGCAAATGATCCGCCATATGTTAGATTGTTTTTGGACAAGGTGGTCAAGCGAATGCTTACAGCGATACCTGTCCATTTACAAATGGAATAAAGTGTCCCCACCGCTTTCTATCGGTTCACTCGTTTTAGTGATCGATGAGAGGTACCCTCCATCTAAGTGGCCTTTAGGCAGGATAACCGAAACTCATCCTGGCCCTGATGGTCATATACGTGTCGTCACGGTGCGTACACAGACGTCTGTGTTAAAGCGACCTATCGTTAAGATCTGCCCACTTCCGATCCGAGAAGATACTGTATAAATGTTCGTTTCCCCCTGGTCAACGAAGGCGGGCGGGAATGTTTGGAAAATAGCGCGCTCGCGTAGGAAAAATCCGGCTAGCGACTGCGAGGCGACGAGCGGCGAGGGGAGTTCAGCCGATCGCGTTTTGTTTACCCGGTCCGCGCTTGTAACTACGCAAGAATCGAGGCGACGCGCTCGCCCGGCATTCGCGCAGTAAGATTCGTAGCGAGAAGCACGTTTCGTGGATCACCCGAATCCTTTGTTCAATTGAGAAAGTTGCGTAGTTCTAGATTCGGACATTGTTGCTGAGATCCTTTTAAGTTACGGATCCTTATGAAAGAGATTTAGTTTCCGCGACGCTAAATTCAGTGTGAATTAAAGACATTGCCCTCGGAATAATTAACGGATCGGCGCCTTGTGCGAGTGTCGGCGGGGTGTCCGCCAGGCACGTGCCTCGCGACCCCGATCACGCGCATCGCAACATTTTGTACACAGCCGTAAGCGTGACAGGTGCGTGCGTGCGAATTCCATGCGACAACGGAAAGGGATATCTACATCCCGCTGACGACACGAGCGGGTGCAGAACGACGGGATCCTCGAAGGACGTTTGTGGAACGCAGACCTCGTGGAATCCCGATCCAGAGGCCACGCCACCAGCAGCGTCGACAATCTGGATAACATCTGCAACGCTAAGTACCATTCTTTAATTGCAATCCGGCGATCCGGATAACGCGTGCACCACGCTAACGCCGGCCCTGGCGAGCTAATCCGATTACTCGGATAAGTCGGCCTCACGCCAGACGAATTCTTATATAGAATCTTCAACGATCATAAGGTACCGCGAATGCGGCGGCTACCTGATTGTAGCTAATCCGATTACTCGGATAAGTCGGCCTCACGCCAGACGAATTCTTATATAGAATCTTCAACGATCATAAGGTACCGCGAATGCGGCGGCTACCTGATTGTGCGTGATTAAGATCAACCGTGTGAAATAAGAGGATGCTTGAGCTCGCTATTGAAAAGAAGCTCGAACGTTCATCGTGTACGCGATAATTGTGTGGACGCTACATGCGTCGTGATTCGTGTCAATATTACTTTCGTGTTCCCCCTCGTCGTGTCAATTAATCCTGCGTGCCATTGTGCGTTGGTGATTGTGCGATGATATTCATGCGAAACGACATTAAAGTTGAGACCGTTCCTTTTGATAGCGGTTAATTTGCGCCGCACTACGCTCGGGATAGCGTACGTTTAAGTACTAGCGATATTATTATTCAGTATTCGGTGAAACAAAGCAGATCGTGCGTCTGTCGTCGTTGACAAACTTCTTTTGCTTTACTTGTTACGGTCATTCCGTTAATGATATCACAGCCGAAATATTCTCCGCGGAATATTCTCTTTTCATATCTTTTATCATAATCTCTTGCGTTCTGTCATTTATATTCTTACGTCTGCGTCGTTTTAGTCTGAGTTACTCGCGTTATAAAGTTTCGATATTTCGTAGTAGATAATTCAATATCCTCGCGCTGTTCATATTCCAGATTTATCCATAGCTCACATTGCGTTCGAGCTCATATGTTTGTCATTACCTTTCATACCGCTTGACAACTGTCAGGTAATATTATAATAACGTTTCTCGAGTGACGAACTGCGACCACATGTGTCGCACTATCTCCTATTATTATTACTTTTTATTTTACCTTGATATGTTTTATCTATTGATTCATTTATGTGCATATTCAACTTGCTATATTTGTTACTGTCAAATGCGATATATATTTCTTTCATTCCATGATTTATGTATGTATTCTATGTTTTCTGATTTTGTGTGAAACAATTATATTTTCGTATCAGCCTATCGGGGAAAGCTGTTGTCAATTTACTGAGATAACTATATCCCTGCTACCTGTTCGCCCTCAATTCGAACCAAATTACTTAATTCGAGTACATTTCAAACAGAAGCAGAGGTACAATGCTTGATAGGTCTTTGTTAAATATATTTAATTAAAATTTATTTAATAATTAGAAAATATAAATTTAGAATTGAATAAAATTCAAGTTATAGTTCTCTATAGTGAGAACGTGGAAAAAGTACTTTGTACATACGCATGTTCTTGGACGAAGTAGATGATAAACGCAATTAAGCAAACATCGCATAAATATGCGTGAAAAGTACGTATGGCGTGAAAAATGCGTATGGCGTTCTCGTATAGTTTTTCAGATATACTTATATAAATATACTTATATAATGCATATTGCTTGACTTTCGATGATAAATATGTCGCAGCCACATGGTGTACACACACACACACACACACACACGTGCGCGGGGTGGTGCAAGAGGGGCTTTCGGCCCCTCCTCTCGCACCCCCTTCGCCGGTAGGCACGGTGGACCTCGCTTTACAACTTACGAGTACTTGCTAAGTTGTAATGCGTGGTCCACCCTGCCTACCGGCGGAGGGGGTGCGGGAGGGGGGGCCAAAGGCCCCCTTGCACCGCCCCGCGTGTGTGTGTGTATACACCATGTGGCTGCGACCTATTCATCATGGAAAGTCAAGCAATATATATGCATTTTATAAATATACTAGAACATCACAATTGCGCACTGCGCGCGCGCCATTTATATCACAAAATACTACAAAGTACGCGCTTAAACATGAAAAAAAACACAATACTACATTATAGCTTGAATATACACGCGAGCGCCATTTATTCCTTAACACTGTACATTTTTGATAATCTACGCACACATATATAATTATATATGTCAAAAAACTATTCTCATATAAAAATTTGCGATCTTAATTTGCGATTTGTATCTCAAAATTTGCGGAAGTTAGAGCTACCATGGACATTTCTCAAAAAATTCAAATATAAAAAATAAAACCCTTTACCGATTATCGCCAAATTTTATACCAACTTTCCTTTAATGATACTCTACATTTAAAAAAAATTGAACCCGATATCTTAAGAATTACGGAAATTAGAGCAACCACAAAACTTCTAATACCACACACACACACACGCACACGCGCGCGCACACACACACACACACACACACACACACACACACACGGACATTTAAAAAAAATGCAATTTTTCGACGTTTTAGGACATTCTGAACACAATGGCAGTGGCAATTAAAAAAAAATTGTTTACGAAAACAAAGCTTTCTCTATAAAAAAGCAAAAAATTGGCAATATAATTGTGCACTCGCGACCGGGTATCGTTCGTTGAGCGCGGTGGGCTGGTATAGCCTTGTAATAAGACCCGGCAGTCAAGGTACTTAGGATCGGTAGGATCGAGAAAACGACGTTTATTCGGATGTGCTGTATATTGGTATTGACTTTATTCGTTAGTTACAACGGTACAAAGGCTTCTGAGAGCGAGCGGTATGTCAGCTGAATTTAGGAGCGGTCGCTAGAGCGCGCGAGGAGGGGGAAGATAGTTCGAGAAATAACGCGATTATTTTCGAGAAACGGAGCTGGCTTTCGTGGAAATTCGGGGGAACTCCAGGCGCTGACAAGGTCTCGCGCGTAAACACGTGAAACGACAACACGGCGAGGAATGCGGGTCGATGATCGCAATTTAACATATGAGATGTTTCGCGATTCCCGAACATACCGCCCGCCTCGAATATTTATATTCGAAACGAGAATTAACATACAGTAATATGCCGCATAATGTCAAATATAATACAGTGAATTGTTGAATACGTTGATATATGGATACAATGAAACTTAAATCTAAAGGAAAAGCGGAATCTTAAATCTAAAGAAACAGCGAAATCTTACATCTAATTGCGTTTTATACATATTTACATGTTGGTTTGACTGAAAGATGGAACGCATTACGGCCGCAAGCCGCCCGCCTTGACCGCTTCTCCGTCTGTTTCGATATTTATATCGATCGGCAAGAAACACAGTTTGACGATGGGTCGCTTGTATTCGGAGCGCGCGGTTTTGACGGTGACGACGCGTGTCAGACCATCCTCCCCGGGATGACAAGCAATAATGCGTCCGAGTTCCCAATGACTGGGGGGAGCGAGCGGATTACGCATTAGCACGATCCGACCGACGGTGGCCAGATTTTGTATAACGCGCCACTTCGGGCGTTGTTGGAGCGTATGCAAATAATCGCCTACCCACGACCTCCAAAAACCTTCAGAAATTCGTTGCATTAGTTGCCAACGCGAGAGCCGATTCTCGGTTATGTCGAGTACGCTCGGCTCCGGGATTGCAACAAGGTTGGCGCCGATCAAAAAATGACCGGGAGTAAGGGCGCGGTAGTCGTCGAGACTATCGGAAATTGATGTGATCGGTCGCGAATTTAGGCACGCTTCGACACGGCATAATAGCGTAATCATCTCCTCGCATGTAAGCGTGTGAGATCCTATACATCGCTTTAAGTGGTATTTCACGCTACGTACTCCGGCCTCCCATAATCCGCCGAAATGTGGAGCCGCAGGAGGGTGGAAATGCCATGCTATTTGATCGCCTGCTAATTTGTTAAAAAAATTTGGATCGCGCACGGCGGCGTTACAAGCGGCGGCGAGTTCTCGTTCGGCGCTCTGAAATGTCGTACCATTATCTGAGTACATGCTATGGGGAAGTCCGCGCCGCGCGACAAATCGGGTAAACGCCGCAAGGAAGGCCGCCGAGCTGTAATCGCTTACCAGCTCTAAATGAATCGCTTTCGTGGTCATACAAATGAATAAGGAGATGTAGGCCTTGTGAGCCTTATGACCTCGTCCCTTTGCAGACCGCACGAGTATCGGTCCTGCATAATCGACTCCGATATGCTCAAACGCGCGCGAAGATCGATTAACTCTGACGTCGGGTAAGTTACCCATGAGCTCCGCCGGCACCATAGCCTTTTCGCGAGCGCATTTAACGCATCGGTATAGGACCGCCCGTACGGTTGCCCTTGCGCACAAAAGCCAGAACTCGGTACGGAGATAAGCGAGGGTAATATGAGGGCCTCCGTGTAGCGTGTTATGGTGAGCGTGCGATATGATGCGAGATAATAACGGATGGGACGCTAGGACGATCGGATGTTTGGTTGACTCGGGAAGATCGGATTTTTGCAGTCGCCCTCCGACTCGTATCAGACCCTCGGTGTCGAGATACGGATTAAGAGCGACAAGTAAACTTGATTTAGGTACGCGTTCGTTTCGTTTGAGACTCGCAGTCTCTTGTGGAAACAAGTCACCTTGAATGGTTTTGAGCCAAAAGATCTTGGCTGTTTGAATTTCGCGTGGAGTTAGTGCGAGCGATTGATTGATCTCAGCACCGGTTTTCGGTGTGGAATTGAGGCGAGAGCGAAGGATTCTTGTGAATCGCATAATATAGGCCGTCACGGTAAGCAGCTTAGACCATGAAGAATAGCGCGTCGCGAGATCCCATGGTTCAACACGTGCGACGCAAGCATGTATGACGACGCGGTTTTCGCTCGATATTTCAGCTTCGGTTGGAGACGAGCATGAGGTCGGCCAAATGCTCAGGGGATTGTTTTAGCCAGGACGGCCCTGACCACCAAAGGGTGCAATCGGCAAGCTCGCCAGGGCGCAAACCGCGAGATGCGCAATCGGCGGGGTTGTCCGCCGTCGGAACATGATGCCAGATTGCTGCCGGTAGCAGACTTTGCGTCTTGGCGACTCGATTTGCGACGAAAACCTTCCATCGTGACGGAGGCTGTTTAAGCCACGCTAACACGATCCTTGAGTCGGTCCAACAGTGATGTTGGAGGTTTTGAATGTCGAGATTCGAAAGAATAAATGACATTAAACGTGCTAGAAGCACCGCGCCGCAGAGCTCTAATCGTGGCACGCTTAATGTTTTCATTGGAGCGACCTTCGATTTCGCGACGAGAATGCACATGGTAACGGGGCCGTCTCTCGGTACGAGACGGAGATATACGACCGCGGCGTAAGCCTTTGTTGACGCATCCAAGAACCCGTGAAGTTCACAATGAGCTATATTGGGACCGTAATTTGTCCAGCGAGGGATCGAGATGAGTTTGAGACGCGGCAATTGATTGTGATATTCGCGCCATTGTTCTAAGAGATCGCACGGCAGCACGTCGTCCCAATCATGTTTCAATGACCAGAGGCGTTGCATAAATATTTTCGCGACCACGATAACGGGAGTTACCCACCCCAACGGGTCAAACAATTTCGCGATGGTGGAGAGAACCGCCCGTTTGGTCTGCCCCGCATTCGGTGTAGTCGTGACCCGGAAATGGAAGGAATCGCTTTCTGGATTCCACGCGACGCCTAATATCTTTAACGGCTCGTCGACGTGTAGATCCTTGTCACGCGCAAGGCCATGATCGGAAGGATCAATGTCGGACAGTAACTCGGGACAATTGCTTGCCCACTTGCGTAGCCGGAAACCGCCCTTTTCCAGAAGTGCAATTAGTTGATCGCGAATTTGAAGCGCGAGTTTACGGTTGTTCGCTCCGAACGTACAATCGTCGACGTAGATTTGACGAAGTAATACTATAACGGCCAACGGAAATTCAGCTCCGTAGTCCTCGTCGAGCTGTAGAAGTACGCAAAGTGCGAGGTACGGGGCTGAAGCAGTGCCGTATGTAACGGTAAGCAACCGATACTCCGCCACTGGCTCGGAAGGCGACGAGCGCCATAGAATTTGTTGGTAATCCACGTCGCGAGTGTCGATGAGAATTTGCCGATACATTTGGCGATGTCGGCAGTACAAACGTACGGATGTTGACGCCAGAGCAAGATAACTACGACCAGGTTATTTTGTAGTTTGCGACCGATTAACAAATGATGATTTAGCGAGGTGCCGTTCGATGTAACGCAGGAAGCGTTAAACACGACCCGAAGTTGCGTGGTAACGCTGCTTTCGCGAAAAACAGCGTGGTGCGGAATGTAATAAATTTGAGAGTTACTCGATTTTGCGTCGGTGTCATTAACCTTAGTCATGTGACCGAGCTTCTCGTATTCCTCTAGGAATTCGCGATATAACGCGGCTTTATTTGGCTCTCGAAGGAGTCGACGTTCCGCGCGGTATAAACTGGACAACGCGGTAGCGCGGGATTCACCAATGTCTATCGGGGGACCGTTTTTGAACGGTAACCGCACGACGTATCGTCCCTCCGGCGTGCGGGAGTGAGTGGCGGCAAAATGCTTCGCATTGTCGCTCTTCGGGACTTAAATGGTTTTTGTGAAGGACTTCTTCGATCTCCCAAAATTTACGAAGATCGAGATCAAGGCTTTCGAGGATTGTTCAATGATTCGCATGAACGGAATCAGGGTGGAGGGATCGGGCGGAAGAAACCGGTCCGGAAATTATCCACCCGAGTGTCGTGTTCTGAGCGATGGGCTCGTTATCGGCTCCTTTACGGACGCCTTCTAAAATAAGCATGCCGTACAAATTGGCTCCGATTATTAAATCGATCGGATCAGAGCTCATGGGATTCTTATCCGCCAACGTCAAGTCAAAAATGTGCGCCCATTGGAGCGTCGATTGAGCGCGATTCGGTGCGTACTTTGAAGGCGATTGAATTACGTACGCGGTAGTCGAGTAGGCCGGTTTGTCGCCAAACGATGGGGTTACGCGAATACGTGCGACGGAATGCGACAACGATTGCGAGTCTCCGATGCCGGTAATACGTGTAGTTTGTTTTATTTTCGCGAGACGCAACCGTTGAACAATATTTCCGGAGATTAAAGTCGCAACGGAACCTTGGTCGAGCAGAGCGCGGGCGTAAACAAAGTGACCTTGTGGCGAGTAAACACGCACTCGAGCGGTTGCTAAAAGTACGGTTGACTTCGGCATTATCGTCTTCGAAATTAAATGAGACGCGATCTTGTTATCGTTGTCGCTGTCTTTTGATGCGACGGTAGGAACGGATTCGACGCTGGGCGATTTTGCATCGTCCGTGAAATGTAGTAGGGTGTGATGTCGCTTATGACAAGTTTTACAGGACCGTACGTTTTTACAATCCTTTAGCGAATGATTACGCCCGAAGCAATTAATACAACGGTTTTCCCTTTTCACATACTCGTATCGCTGCGACGGAGTATATGCTAAGAACGACGCACATTGATACAATAGGTGCGCGGATTTGCATATCGGGCACGCAAGGTTTGCAGCGGTTGTCGAATGGGAAGCAATAGATTTCGATTTCGGCGACTTTTGCGAACCGTCGGTGGTTTTCTCGGATTTCGAAGGCGAGATTGCCTCGAAAGCGCGGATACGCGATTTTAGGAATTTATCCAACTCGTTATAGGTGGGATAATCGACCGTTTCGCTCATTTGTAATTCCCATGCTTTCCGGGAAGATTTATCGTGCTTTTGCGAAATCAAAAAAACGAGGATATCGCTCCAAGTGTCGACGGGACGATCGAGGTTTTGAAGCGTTTGAACCGAGGTGTTTGCTTTGTCGCGCAAATTCTGAAGGTCTTTGAAGGTTTCGGACGCGATCTGTGGCAACGAAAATAACGTTTGCAGATGGCCGTTAATTAAACGACGTTTATTTTCATACCGCGACTAGATGAGATTCCATGCCACAGTAAAATTCGCGTCGGTAATCGCGAGGTGGGTGAGCGCGCTACTTGCATTTCCCGATAAACTCGAGCATAAATAATGCATCCGATCTACATTTGATAACGTTTTATTATCGATAATCATCGATTTAAAGCGATCGCGGAAGCTTTCCCAGCGGTCGAAAGATCCGTTGAAGGTCGGCAGGTTGATCCGCGGAAGCTGAGCCGTGGGACGGAGGATTGAATTTGAAGCGTGACTTACATTGAGGTCGACTACGTCGCTGTCAGAAACCTTGGCCAGTACCTCGGACATGTAGTCCAGAGCCTCGTCAAACTGGTCCTCGCAGGCTTCGAACTGGTCATTGCAGTAATACGGCAGCTCCTCGGCGGTGCTCACGTCGAGGGATGCCCGGATCTTAGCGTCCAAGTCCCGCGAAGTCGAGAACTTCTCTTTGAGAGCTGCGAATCGGCTCTGCACCACCGCCTTCGTCATCTTGGCTTGACCCAATTTTTTGAAGTTGGATAGGGCGCGAGATATTGATCCCATCAATTGGCTTTGCTTTGCCAGGAGCTCGTCTTGTGAGGATGCCATGGTGAACGGGTATCGTCACTGAGCACTCCGAAAGTCGTATGGTACGATTTGTCTTGACTCCGAATCCGGCTCGAAAGACCAAAATGTGCACTCGCGACCGGGTATCGTTCGTTGAGCGCGGTGGGCTGGTATAGCCTTGTAATAAGACCCGGCAGTCAAGGTACTTAGGATCGGTAGGATCGAGAAAACGACGTTTATTCGGATGTGCTGTATATTGGTATTGACTTTATTCGTTAGTTACAACGGTACAAAGGCTTATGAGAGCGAGCGGTATGTCAGCTGAATTTAGGAGCGGTCGCTAGAGCGCGCGAGGAGGGGGAAGATAGTTCGAGAAATAACGCGATTATTTTCGAGAAACGGAGCTGGCTTTCGTGGAAATTCGGGGGAACTCCAGGCGCTGACAAGGTCTCGCGCGTAAACACGTGAAACGACAACACGGCGAGGAATGCGGGTCGATGATCGCAATTTAACATATGAGATGTTTCGCGATTCCCGAACAATAATAAAAAAGTGTGCAAATTAGGAACTTGCACATTGCTTCCTATGTACAGATTCCCCGAAATGTTAAACGGCTATAACTCAAGAAATGATCAACCAAATCTTAAAGAATTATACATATATAAAGTAGGGGTAGAGAGAAAAGACTGAAGAATGTAATAATTAGAAAAAAATTGCCAATAAAATAAAAAGTATGCAAATTAGAGATTTGTTCATTGCTTGCTCATCATTGTTTTAAATAAATATAATATTATTAAAGAAAGGTTGTTATTGAATTTGGTGAGAATCGGTGAAAGAATTTTCTTTCTTTGGATATTTAGCCCGAAATTCGAACATTTTTAAAAGGAATAGAACATTTTTAATATAAATAAAGTTTTATTATAGAAAGGTTAATTTTGAATTTGGTAAGAAACGGAGAATGATTTTTTAATTTGTAATTTTAATTTTCCGATAAATGTTTACCTACTGGCTGACCTTCTATTAATTAGTCAAATTCTTAAAGCTTACTTTGAAAGCTTTCCAAAACACTATAATAAATTACTTCTTCATTAAATACTGGTCGGCGGCAGTGTGGTCTAGTGGTAGAGCGCCAGACTTGTAATCTGAGGAACCAGTTTCGAGTCCACTTGATCATGTAAACATGGAATTTTCTGTAATGGTATATTCCGAAGCTGCGCCACCCCACGCGGGAGAAACGCACTCTCAGCGGGGGAAGGGCTCCGTCTTTCGGGTGCCCCCCCCCCCCCAGCGAGAGAAACGGTCTCTCAACGGGGGAAGGGCTCCGTCTTTTGGGTGCCCCCCTCCCCCCGCGAGGGGGACGGTCTCCCAACGGGGAAAAACTGGGCTCCGTCTTTCGGAAGAGACGTTAAGCCGTTGGTCCAAAAATCAAAGTGTGGAGGGGAGTAGAGGTGGTTATGGTGGGGAGGCACAATGGACACGGTCTGAGTGCCGCACTCGTAGGTCTTCGATGGAGGACCTCCCCCCCCAGATCAGATAACCTCAATATAATAATAATAATAATAAATACTGGTCAAGTTATGAAGCTTGAAGATTACAGTTATATATGTACGAAAACACTTCATAACTTGAAAAGTACTTAATGAAAAAATAATTTGTTATATTGTTTTGGAAAGCTCTCGAAGTAAGCTATAAGAATATGCAATAAAACATGGGGGTTTTAATTGAAGAAATTAAAGGGGTAGCTTATGTCACTCATAAACAAAAATTTAAAATACAAAAAAATTTATAAGAAAGTAATCAAGAGACGCGGTAGCGCCTTGCGCCAAGTATATTTTTTATTAACATTAACATTAACATTATTTATAAACAAAAACAAGATTTTTGTAACAAGATTAACAAGATACATAAGCGATATATCCTTCATTGCATACGTCCAATCGTGATGAGCGAGACGCTACCGCGTATCATTTACAGGAAGAAACTCGCTTCTCGAGAAATAAATCATTGAATTTTATTAAATAAGTAAATATTATCAAAAGATTTAAATATTGGACAACAAAATAGATTTTTCTAATTACAATGATATAAAATTAATGCACATATAAGCACTTGATGCACAGATTTATATATAAGCCTGTATTTTTCTGTCCAATTTATGTAATTCAGATACGTCGTCGTCGTCGTCGTAGTCGCCGTCGTCTTCTTCTTCGCAAAATCGAGGTTTGTCGGTTTGACCTACCGTGTCGCTAGAGGGCTCTGAGCCGTGCTAGGCGGCAAAGCTGATAAGTTCAAATTTTCGATCGACGCTCGCGCTTCTTTTCTCGCTTTCTCTCGCTCTCTCTTGCTCTCTCTTGATCACTCTCGCTCTCTCTCTCTTTTTCTCACTTTTTTCGCTCTCTCTCGCTTTCCAACGATCTGTCTCGCTTCTTCTCGCTTTCTCTCGCTCTCTCTCAATTTCTCTCGCTCTTTTTCGCTCTTTCTTGCTCTCTCTCGCTTTCTAACGTTCTTTCACGCTCTCTCTTGCTGCTTCTCGTTGTCTCTAGCTCTTTCTCGTTTTTTCTTGTTTTTCTTGCTCTCTCTCTCGCTTTCTGTCGATCTTTCACAACTCTTTCTCGATCTTTCTGGCTCTTTCTCGCTGTCTCTCGCTCTTTCTCGCTTTCCAACGCATTTTCAAGCTCTCTCTCGCTCTTTCTTGCTTTCTCTTAATATTTCTCTATCTTTCTCGCTTTTTTCGCTCTCTCTCGCTTTCCAACGCTCTTTCTCGCTTTTCTCTATCTTTCTCGCTTTTTTCGCTCTCTCTCGCTTTCCAACGCTCTTCTCGCTTTTTCTCGCTTTCTCTCACTCTCTCTCGATCTCTCTCGCTCTTTTTCGCTTTTTCTAGCTCTTTCTCGCTGTCTCTCGTTCTTTCTCGCTTTCTAACGTTTTTTCACGCTCTCTCTCGCCCTTTCTCGTTTTCTCTCGATCTTCTTCGCTCTTTCTCTCTCTTTCTCGCTCTTTCTCGCTTTTTCTCGCTCTCTCTCGCTTTCTCTCGATCTTTCTCACACTTTCTCGGTCTTTCTGGCTCTTTCTCGCTTTCTAACGCATTTTCAAGCTCTCTCTCGCTCTTTCTTGCTTTCTCTTAATCTTTCTCTGTCTTTCTTGCTTTTTTTTGCTCTCTCTCGCTTTCCAACGCTCTTTCTCACTTTTTCTCGCTTTCTCTCGCTCTTTTTCGCTCTTTCTCGCTGTCTCGCTCATTCTCGCTTTCTAACGCTTTATCAAGCTCTCTTTTGATCTCTCTCGCTTTCTTTTGCTCTTTCTCGCTCTCTCGCTCTCTCACGCTTTCTGACACTCTCTCTTGCTTTTTCTCGCTCTTTCGTGCTCTCTCTCGCCTCTCTCTCTCTCAAGTAATTAAATATCACTTTCTTGCTTTTTATCGCTCTCTCTCGCTTTCCAACGCTCTTTCTCGCTTTTTCTCGCTTTCTCTCGCTCTCTCACGATGTCTCTCGCTCGTTTTTGCTCTCTCTCGCATTCTCTCTTTCTAACGCTCTTTCACGCTCTCTCTCACTCTTTCGCGCTTTCTATCGATCTTTTTTGCTCTTTCTCTCTTTTTCTCGCTCTTTCTCGCTTTTTCTCGCTCTCTCTCGCTCTTTCTCGCTTTCTAACGCTTTTTCAAGCTCTCTCTCGCTCTCTCTCGCTCTTTCTTGCGTTCTCTTGATTTTTCTCTCTTTTTCTCGTTTTTTTTTGCTCTCTTTCGCTTTCTAACGCTCTTTCTCGTTTTTTCTCGCTTTCTCTCACTCTCTCTCGATTTCTCTCGCTCTTTCTCGCTCTCTCTTGCTATTTCTCGTTGTCTCTCGCTCTTTCTTGCTTTCTAACGTTTTTTCACGATCTTTTTTGCTTTTTCTCTCTCTTTCTTGCTCTCTTTCGCTTTCTCTCAATCTTTCTCGCTCATTCTCGCTCTCTTTTGCTTTCTCTCGATCTTTTTCGCTCTTTCTTGCTCTTTCTCGCTGTCTCTCGCTCTTTCTCGCTTTCTAACGCTTTTTCAAGCTCTCTCGCTCTTTCTTGCTTTTTCTCGCTTTCTCTCGCTTTATAATGCTCTTTCACGCTTTATATCGCTTTTTCACGCTTTTTGTCGCTCTTTCTCCCTCTCTCACGCTTTCTCACGCTCTTTCTACTGCTTTATTACCTCCAGGTATACATAAGTATACATATTGAGTCACTTCAAAGCCCCTAATGGGGGTTTAAGGGGAGCGAAGCCCCTCGACGGGGGCAACGGGGCGAAGCCCCCGACAAGGTGGTTCAGGAGGGCGGAGCCCCCCCCCCCCCCGACTATCATAAAACACTTCTATTACAAAAGCAACATTTATGTCTATTACAAAAACAAGACAATCTGGTAGAGAAAAGTGTCGCGAAACAGTCGTTGACAGGGATGAGGGTGGTTGTGGGGAGAGGAACAACGCCCTACCTTGCGTGAGGGTCTTGCTAATCTTTTCTGTATCCATTATTTTTAGTATATTGTAGACTCATCTATTTAGTATATGTATAAAGTAAAGATTTAATACATATATAAAACTTAACAAAAACTTGTAAAATTCGCCAAAAAAAGACATTCAAAATGTAAAAAAAAGACGCCAAGTATATTTTACGCAAAATAATTTTATAAATAATACTAGGCAAAAAAATGAAGTATTTTTTAAAAACACAAAAACACTAAATTTAATGGCACAAAAAAGAAGTGAAATCAAAGTATTATTGCAAGTATATTTATTAGAGTATTCAAATAAATATCTCAAAGTTGCAGTAAACTTAATATAGGATGCAGAGGACATTTAAAATATATGAAATACAGTGGCAAAATAAAATAAATATATAAAAATATCTCAGTTGCAGTGAACTTAATATAGGATGCAGAGGACATTTAAAATGTATGAAATACAGTGGCAAAATAAAATAAAAATATAAAGTACAATAGATAGCGTAATGAGAGAGGTGCAGGAATTGAAAAGGGTTTAATTGCATCGATAACAAGCACCAAATTATGTGAGAGACAACAATCGAAAATGGACATAATCTCCAGCAGCATACTTGGCGTGCCCGTATTGCCTATAATTTTAACAAAAAATATGTCCGTATGTGTGTATGTATGTGTGTGTGTGTGTGTATGTATGTATGTATGTATGCTGTGCAAATTTACTGAAATTTTTATAACTTCAGAACTGATCAATCAAATCTTAACCTATTATATATGAAATAGGGTTAGAAAAGACTGAAGAATGTAATAGAATTAGAGAAATTGCCAATATTTTAAAATGTTAACCTTTAAGGGCTACATCTTAAGTCTCAACAAGTGAGACTTTTCATAAATTGATATTTTTTTACAATTTAGTATTAATTTTTGGCAACTTTTCTAATTTTATTATATTCTTCAGTTTTTTCTACCCCTATTTCATATATGTATAATTATTCAAGATTTGGTTGATTAGACCCAGTTGTATATAGCTTCTATGTATGTACGAATTCTCCGAAACAAATGTGTGTAACATAAGAACTGATCAACCAAATCTTAAAGAATTATATATGAAATAGGGGTAGAAATGACCTAAGAATACAATAGAATTCAAAAAAATTGCCAATATAATAAAAAAGTGTGAAAATTAGAAATTTGCACATTGTTTCCTATGTACAGATTCTCCAAAATTTTAAACGTTTTTATCTCAGAATTAATCAAATCTTAAAGAATTATATATTAAATAGGGGTAGAAAAGACCTAAGAATATAATAGAATTCGAAAAAAATTGCCAATACAATAATAAAGTGTGTACATTAAAAATTTTTGCACATTGTCCTATGTGCAGATTCCACGAAATTTTAAAAGACTATAACTCAAGAAGGGGCGGCAGTGTGGTCTAGTGGTAGAGCGCCAGACTCGTAATCTGAGGAACCTGGTTCGAGTCCACTTGATCATGTAAACATGGAATTTTTCCGTAATGGTATATTCCGAAGCTGCGCCCCCCCCCCCCATGCGGGAGAAGTGGACTCTCAGCGGGGGAAGGGCTCCGTGGGGCTTTGATAGAGGACCTTTCGGGTGTCCCCCCCCCACCCACGCAGGAGAAACGGACTCTCAGCGGGGGAAGGGCTCCGTGGTAGGGCTTCGATAGAGGACCTTTTCGGGAAATCCCCCCGCGGGGGGACGGTCTCTCAACGGGGGAGGGGCTCCGTGATAGGGCTTCGGTAGAGGACCTGTTCGGGAAACCCCCCCGCGGGGGGGACAGTCTCCCAACGGGGAAAACTGGGCTCGGAGGAGAGTAGAGGTGATTATGGTGGGAGGCACAATGGACCCTGTCTGCGTGCCGCACTGGTAGGGCTTCGATAGAGGACCTCCCCCCCAGATCAGATAACCTCATGATTATAACTCAAGAACAAATTAATAAAATATTAAAGAATACTATATGAAATAGGGGTAGAAAAGACTGAAGAATAAAACAAAATTAGAAAGAAATTGCCAATATAATAAAAAAGTGTGCAAATTAGAGCACATTGCTTCTTCATCATTTTATAATTTGATTATTGAATTTGGAGATAATTGGTAAAGAGGTTTTCTTTTAATAAAATTTGGAATTTTTGGAGAAATGTTCGTGGTTGTTCTAACTTCCGCAAATATTGAGATATTGGGCTGAATTTTTTTTAATTGATAGAGTATAATTTACAGAAGGTTGGTATTGAATTTGGCGATAAATGGTAAAAGGAGTTTTTTTTCAATAAAATTTTGAAGTTTTTGAGAAATGCCCGTGGTTGCTCTAACTTTCGCAAATTTTGAGGTATCGGGCAATTTCTAATTCTTTAAAATTATTTTTGGCATTCTCGGCTGTTTCGAAAAAAAAGAGGAAAAGAGAGACAGAGAGAAACAGGAAGAGAATAAGAGAAAAACAAAAAGAAATACAAAGATAGAAAAAGAGAGAGAGAGAGAGACGTAAGGTATTTATTGTAAACATAAATAATAATTAATATCATAAAACGTTAAATGAGTTTGTACAATAATAAAACGAATACAAAGAAGGGCTCGCGAACAAAGCAAGTTCTTAGTGCTTAAAACATACAAATAATTATAAATATACAGACGTTTCGACATTAAATATGGTCATCATCAGTGCCTGATAACAAAGTTTAAATTACCATCGTTGAATTACAAATGTCATCGTAGACTTGCAATCGACATCCCTGAACTTACATATCGAGTCTCGCATAAAATTACCTATGAGTTTGTGATTTAGACGCCTCGCAAATTGGTCGCAACCATGTACATCTTCGTCATTATTAGAGTCTCCAAAGGTCGAAGGAAGTAGAATGTACCCATGACAGCTAGCTCGGAAAGCCCATAAGTCAAGTGTTTAAAATTCAATAATTGAATTTAAACAAGAAGCATGTTTTCAAAATTAAAATTAAGAAATAAATCATGAAAATGGTCCATTTATTAACATATTACCTGATATTTAACAAAGAGCTGTCAAGAATACGAAAAGGTCTTATGATGTCGAAGGTTGTTTGGCAATTGCGGATGGAACGACGATCACAAACAGAGAAATATGAAAATATGGTAGGAGTGGGACCTGAAATATAATTGGTGAATAGGAGAAGGAAGGAGAATTAAGGAGGGGGGAAATCAGTCATGTGTAATGTTTGGTAATCAGTCATGTAATCTACTGAATAGTTATATTAAACTGATAAAGACCAGCATTTCTTTACGAATTAGAATTAGGTTTTTAAGGTTCTGTATTAGATTAGACTTAATACCTTCGCATTTAAACACGGGCAAATTCAAATCTAACATCTTACTCTTCCAACGTGTTTCTTTTAACAGACTTAACAACAATACTCTTAGGTACGTTAGGTCGATATTACGACTCGAATTGAGTGACGCTTACAATAGATTGCATTACATTAGACACGAATTGTACAGGGTCTACAAGTCGATTTCCTACACTTTCCCTCCTTCGATCGAAAATGCATTTTTCAACCATCAGGAAATGTTCGACAGGCAATTGTGGCATAAAGAAAAAATAAGGATTGATAAGAAAATAAAATGTCTGACTGACATTAACAAAAAACGTAATATTTCTAACATCCGAAACATAGAATATTATTGTGCAATTCCTAAAATTGTGCTTAATAATAATGATGATGTTACTTTGTGTTCTACTACACCAAAGATCACGTTCAAAAACATTCAACATTCGTCTTTAGATGTATATCATATTAACATTTCTCCATTAAAATTTAAACAAGAATCTACCTTAGATTCTCTACACAATAAATTGTTTCGCAATTTAAGCAAGGCTGCAATACCGGATGAAATTTTGTATCTGTTGCAATTGGGTGATCGGTTTGGACTACCTGTAAATAATAATAACATACCGAAAGTCGTTACTGATTTTATAAAACGTATCGAAACAAACATCCGAAAATGTCATGTACCCATACGCGGCGCGGTAAGACATCAATCTATATCCTTGATTAACAGAATTCTGAATGTGGAAATGTCTGTCAGTCAAAATGACAAATTAATTTTAAGATGGCTTAATGTAACTAATAATTTTATAAGGACCATCCTAACATCCTTTTTACTAGAGCTGATAAAGGTAATGTCACGGTTGCCTTAGACAAAACTGAATATATAACGAATATGGAATTATTACTCTCCGATAGATCCACTTACGAAGTGATTGATGAGGATCCGACTAAAAAACTCACCAATGATCTGCATACGTTGTTGAAGAAATGGAAGGGAAATGATTATATCGATCAACTTACTTATAACAAACTTAATTGCACTGATGGGGTTTTACCTAGAGCGTACGATTTGCCGAAAATACACAAACCGGACAACCCTCTCAGAATAATTGTTTCTTGCATTAACAGTCCATTGTATGCCTTGGCAGATTTTTTACAAGAAATATTGTCTAAATGTGTTTCGAAACCACCTAGCTATATAAAGAATAGTTACCATTTAGTGAATAAGCTAAATGGCATGCACATTGACGCCAATCATAATTTAATATCTTTAAATGTCACCTCACTTTTCACTAATGTTCCGACAGACTTAGTGGTGGAAAGTATTTCAAAAAGGTAGAGGGAAATTTCGGAACACGTAGACATTCCTCTTAAGGAATTTTTAATTGCGATTAGATTGGTCCTCAATTCTACATATTTCTCTTTCAACAACACGGTTTATAAACAAATTTTTGGCAGCCCGATGGGTTCACCGTTATCCCCCAAGGCGGCGGACTTAACTATGCGCGATCTCGAGGATATTGCAATCAAGAGACTCAATTATCGTCCACGGTTTTACTTCCGGTATGTGGATGACATTGGGATGGATGCTCCTCACGATGAATGTGAAAATATTTTGGAGACTTTTAACTCCCTTCATAAAAGGTTGAAATTTACAATCGAGATCGGGCAGGGGGGACGGTTGAATTTTTTGGATGTCACGATCATTGTTGAGGATGATAGAATCATTTTCGATCATTTTCACAAACCAACCTTTTTGGGAAGGTATTTAAATTACAACTCCAACCATCCTTTATGTCACAAAAGAGGAATAATTTATGGAATGATCGATAAGATAGTTCTACTGTCACACCCACGGTTTCATATTAAGAACTTAGAAGGGGCAATTGATACCTTATTGGATAATGGATTCCGCTTAGTTTTTTTTTTCCATTATTAGAAATAGATTTAAACATCTTGCGTCGCTTAACAACAATCAAGGGGAAGCTAATAACGATAGTGAGATTAAGATACCTAACTTCACAATCCCATACATTAAGTCCATCTCGGAACGGTTTATGACGTTGACTAAAAAGCTTAACTTCCGGTCAGCATACACGATTTCTTTCGCACTTAACAACTACATAAAAACCGGGAAAGATATATTGGATCGCTCATCAAAGTGTGATGTTGTTTATAAGATTAGTTGTTCGGATTGTGAGGCCACATATGTAGGGCAGACTAAGCGACAACTAAAAACAAAAATTAGGAACATACATATATCTAATATTGGGAAGAAAAGCGGATCCCCTTCGGTTATTTTCGAACATCGCCCTAAAAATAACCATAATTTTGATTGGGAAGGGGTGCAAATATTAGACAGTGAACCTTCTTATTATAAACGTCTCATTTCTGAAATGGTGCATATAAAGAGACAGAGCAAAGGGTTGAATAAACAAAGTGACACTGAACTCTTGTCGGATTCATATCTTCCTGTTCTCAATTTACTCCTCCCTCCTTAATTCTCCTTCCTTCACCTATTTACCAATTATATTTCAGGTCCCACTCTTACCATATTTTCATATTTTTCTGTTTGTGATCGTCGTTCCATCCGCAATTGCCAAACAACCTTTGCCATCATAAGACCTTTTCGTATTCTTGACAGCTATTTGTTAAATATCAGGTAATATGTTAACAAATAGACCATTTTCATGATTTATTTCTTAATTTCAATTTTGAAAACATGCTTCTTGTTTAAATTTAATTATAGAATTTTAAAAACTTGACTTATGGGCTTTTCGAGCTAGCTGTCATGGGTACACTCTACTTCCTTCAACCTTTGGAAACTCTAATAATGACGAAGATGCACATGGTTGCGACCAATTTGCGAGGCGTCTAAATCACAAACTCACAGGTGATTTTATGCGAGACTTGATATGTAAGTTCAACGATGTCAATTGCAAGTCTACGATGACATTTGTAATTCAACGATGGTAATTTAAACTTTGTTATCAGGCACTAATGATGACCATATTTAAGGTCGAAACGTCTGTATATTTATAATTATTTGTATGTTTTAAGCACTAAGAACTTGCTTTGTTCGCGAGCCCTTCTTTGTATTCGTTTTAATAATTAATATGTATTTTTGGGTAAATATATAGAGAAAAGTTCCCGATTATAAGATACCACATTTATTATGTGTAATTGCCGGAAGTCTATGGGCAGAATTAAAAAATATAATGTCATTTTGAAATAAATTTAATAAATTTCAAGATACTGAAATGTAAAATTTAATATTATTGAAACTAATTTTATAAAATTATCATAGGTTGGCAATAAAATTCTAACAATTCACTTAATGTTTACATGTTATTGCATATTCTTGTAGTCCTTGTCAAGACGTTTTCAAAACACTCTTTTGTTCAGTCAATTTAAACTATGATTTGAGAGTTTTAAAGAATTATAATTTTATTAATAGTTTGAAGCAATCAAATTTTCAGAAAAGTACTGGTATTTTATAAAACCATAATTAAAATTTACAAAAACCTTACTTAAAAAAACGTCGGTTAAAATTGCCAATAACTCCTCATAGTTTTAAAGTGTACAAGTAGAAACTTGCACATTGCTTCCTCATAGTTTTTAAGTGTGCAAGTAGAAACTTGCACATTTGCTTCCTTATAGTTGTTAAATGTGCAAGTAGAAACTTGCACATTACTTCCTCATAGTTTTTACGTGTGCAACTAGAAACTTGCACATTGCTTTCTTATAGTTTTTAAGTGTGCAAGTAGAAACTTGCACATTGCTTCCTCATAGCATTTAAGTGTGCAAGTAAAAACTTGCGCATTGTTTTGTCATAGTTTTTAAGTGAGCAAGTAGAAACTTGTACATTGCTTTCTAATAGTTTTTAAGTAAGCAAGTAGAAACTTGCACATTGTTTTCTAATAGTTTATAAGTACACAAATTAGAAATTTGCACATTACTTCCTCACAATTTTTAAGTATAAAAATTATAAATTTGCGCATTGCTTAATCAACATTATATTTCGCTCATAAAGCTTCCTCTATGAGGAAGCCAAATTAATAAATATCCACTAATACATAATAAAAATAAAATTTGGCTTCTTTATAGAGGAAGCTTTATGAGCGAAATAAAATGTTGATTAAGCAATGTGCAAATTTATAATTTGCATACTTAAAAACTGTGAGGAAGTAATGTGCAAATTTCTAATTTGTATACTTAAAAACTATGAGAAAGCAATGTGCAAGTTTCTACTTGCTCACTTAAAAACTATGAGAAAACAATGTACAAGTTTCTACTTGCTCACTTAAAAACTATGACAAAGCAATGCGCAAGTTTTTACTTGCACACTTTTTTTTAATTTTATAATGTTTCTGAAAAATTTCTCGGTTAGATCAAGTTAGTCGAAAAGTACGCTTAATACATAGGTACTCAATACATACTTACATACGCTCAATTACAGATGAGGAGACTATGATGTACGCGTACACGCACACTATCGAAAATGTTGATTAAGCAATGTGCAAATTTATAATTTGCATAGTTTAAAATTGTGAGGAAATAATGTGCAATTTCCTAATTTGCATACTTTTTATATTAAAAATATTATGCCAAAATTTGAAATATCTCAAAAAATTCTTAACAAAAAAGAGCTTCATACAGCGTGTCCCAAAAAGCTTTGTCACCGTTTTACTGACAAATTCTGTGGGACATTCTAAGAAGAAAATTCTTATGCGAAAATGTTGGGGTTATAATAGTTATTAAATTATAAGCATTTAGAGTTAGCGAATTAGACCGCCTAAAGTTGCGCTCAGGTGTGGTACATCGCTTAGCAAGTAAACGTGCTCTTGTACATTGACTCAGTTTTTAGATATTGACATAATTCTGCAAACGACAAGGAAATTATTTTGAAGCTTTGTCTTATTTATCTGTGATTGTTTAATTTGCTGTACATAAAGATTAATGCAAGCATTATGGAATATTAATAAATACGTATGCACAGCAAACTGTCAAGTTTGTCAAATAAAGTGTGTCACAAGCTAGCGCGTGACACTTCTCGTATGGTAAGCATATTAAAATTATGTTATCAATCGTTAAATTATTTTTTTATTTCTATGATAAAGTAGGAAAAAATAAATTCTGTAATGATAACGTAGACTCTTTTCTTACATTGATATGTATAATGTATGTATAAAAAGTGCCTCTTGCGTGTTAGTAACTATTCACAAAAATTTCTCTTGCCATTAATATTTTATCTATAGCTTTTACTGACATGTGTAGACAATTTATACATAAAGTATAAACACATTAAAATTGGATAAATAATTAAACATTTTGTGTGTGTGTGATTTGATCGATTTTACATATCCAATCTGTTTTATGTAATTATCAATGTAAGAAAAGTCTACGTTATCATTACAGAATTTATTTTTTCCTACTTTATCATAGAAATAAAAAAATTAATTAACGATTGACAACATAATTTTAATATGCTTACCATACGAGAAGTGTCACGCGCTAGCTTGTGACACACTTCATTTGATAAACTTGACAGTTCGCTGTGCATACGTATTTATTGATATTCCATAATGCTTGCATTAATCTTTATGTACAGCAAATTGTGCAATCACAGATAAATAAGACAAAACTTCAAAGTAATTTCCTTGTCGTTTGCAGAAATATGTAAATATCTAAAAACTGAGTCAATGTACAAGAGCACCTTTACTTGCTATGCCATGTACAACACCTGAGTGCACCAACTTTAGGCGGTCTGATTCGCTAACTCTAAATGCTTATAATTCAAAAACTATTATAGCTTCAACATTTTCGCATAAGAATTTTTTTCTTAGAATGTCCCACAGAATTTGTCAGTGAAACGGTGACCGAGCTATTTGGGACACCCTGTATAGTGTTTTGAAAAACTTCATGTGATCTTTAAACGACTATCCAAGGTCAAACCAATGAGACCATCTTATGTCTCCCTCGAAGTCACATAACTTTTGTATGAAACATTTTTCTCTAAAATGCTTTGTTTCCCAGATATAAATTTGTAGCACTTTAACTGACCCACCCCTGTGTAATTCATATGTACTTACATACATACATACCTACATTGATACATATATATATATATATATATATATATATATATATATATATATATGCATATACAGGGTGTACCAGACCTGACGTGCCACTTGTTAATGGCAGATACCTGAGATCATTTTAAGTCAAAAATTCTAATACCAAAATGCCAAGGCTATAATAGTTTTTAAGTAAGAAGTGTTCAAAGTTGGCCAATCAAGTTGTCTGAAATTCGCGCGCTCAGTCATGTTACATTGCACAGTAGTAAAGGTGCTTTTAAGCGCATTCATTCTATTATCGAAACTGACATAATTTTGCGTACGTATTGTTTGCGTTATTGTAATTGCTTTTTATCTTTATTGTAATGTATGAAAATTATTTATTAAATGTAATAATATTAATAGCAGGTAAAAGACATAAATATTAATTATGTAAAATGTGATACTGTCAAACTGTCAAAACTGTCATATGTATTTTATCATAAATGGATGATGATTCTGATGGTAAAAATGTACAGATAAATATAAACTAATGAATTACATTTTTGTTTATTAATAAGTGCTAATAAACAGAACATAAATAAAAAATATATAATTTTACTTTAATTAATAATAAAGTTATTTAACAAGCTTGAATTACATATGTTTTTACTTGTCTTGCTATTGAATTACACTTTAGTTTATTAGAATAAATTTTATTAATAATAAAATTATTTATTTTTAATGTAACATTTGATAATTTAAAATAAACTTATTGCTAGATAAGAGATTACATAAGCTGGCCGTAACTTTACAAAATTACAGAATACAGGGTACAGGGTACAGGGTACAGAGTACAGGGTACAGGGTACAGGGTACAGGGTACAGGGTACAGGGTACAGGGTACAGGGTACAGGGTACAGGGTACAGGGTACAGGGTACAGGGTACAGGGTACAGGGTACAGGGTACAGGGTACAGGGTACAGGGTACAGGGTACAGAATACTCTGACAGAATATTCTGTATTCTGTATTCTGTATTCTGTATTCTGTATTCTGTATTCTGTATTCTGTATTCTGTATTCTGTATTCTGTATTCTGTATTCTGTATTCTGTATTCTGTATTCTGTATTCTGTATTCTGTATTCTGTATTCTGTATTCTGTATTCTGTATTCTGTATTCTGTATTCTGTATTCTGTATTCTGTATTCTGTATTCTGTATTCTGTATTCTGTATTCTGTATTCTGTATTCTGTATTCTGTATTCTGTATTCTGTATTCTGTATTCTGTATTCTGTATTCTGTATTCTGTATTCTGTATTCTGTATTCTGTATTCTGTATTCTGTATTCTGTATTCTGTATTCTGTATTCTGTATTCTGTATTCTGTATTCTGTATTCTGTATTCTGTATTCTGTATTCTGTATTCTGTATTCTGTATTCTGTATTCTGTATTCTGTATTCTGTATTCTGTATTCTGTATTCTGTATTCTGTATTCTGTATTCTGTATTCTGTATTCTGTATTCTGTATTCTGTATTCTGTATTCTGTATTCTGTATTCTGTATTCTGTATTCTGTATTCTGTATTCTGTATTCTGTATTCTGTATTCTGTATTCTGTATTCTGTATTCTGTATTCTGTATTCTGTATTCTGTATTCTGTATTCTGTATTCTGTATTCTGTATTCTGTATTCTGTATTCTGTATTCTGTATTCTGTATTCTGTATTCTGTATTCTGTATTCTGTATTCTGTATTCTGTAATTTTGTAAAGTACGGCCAGCTTATGTAATCCCTTATCTAGCAATAAATTTATTTTAAATTATCAAATGTTACATTAAAAATAAATTATTTTATTATTAATAAAATTTATTCTAATAAACTAAAATGTAATTCAATAGCAAGACAAGTAGAAACATATGTAATTCAAGCTTATTAAATAACTTTATTATTAATTAAAGTAAAATTATGTATTTTTATTTTATGTTCTGTTTATTAGCACTTATTAATAAACAAAAATGTAATTTATTAGTTTATATTTATCTGTACATTTTTACCATCAGAATCATCATCCATTTATGATAAAATACATATGACAGTTTTGACAGTTCGACAGTATCACATTTTACATAATTAATATTTATGTCTTTTACCCTGCTATTAATATTATTACATTTTATTAATAATTCTCATACATTACAATAAAGATAAGAAGCAATTACAACAACGCAGACAATACGTATGCAAAATTATATCAGTTTCGATAACAGAATTAATGCGCTTGAAAGCACCTTTACTACTGTGCAATGTAACATGACTGAGCGCGCGAATTTCAGACAACTTGATTGGCCAACTTTGAACACTTCTTACTTAAAAACTATTATATCCTCGGCATTTTGGTATTAGGATTTTCGACTCAAAATGATCTCAGGTATCTGCCATTAACACAAGTGGCACGTCAGGTCTGGTACACCCTGTATATACATATGCATATGAATGCACGTATGTATGTAGATATATGTATGCATATATATTGTACAATTAATAATAAAAATCTTTTTAGTCAAATATTGACAAAATGGGACCCAGCTCCTATAACCTTGACCTTGACATATGTTGTTAAGGTCATAACCGTGAACATCATTCAAAAGGTTTTAGCCGTCGCTCGTTTTTTGTTAAAAAGTCATTAACAAAAAGAATTTAAAAAATAAAGTAGTTATTTGGAGAATTATGAGATATATATATGAGAAATATACAAAAGCCAACAGTAATAAACCAAAGTCAAAATGCGTGGACAGAGGGGCGTGTTTCACATGGGTCAGGGGGTGGACCTTGCTTTACAACTTACAGCGTACATGCGTGGACAGAGGAGCATGTTCCGCAGGGGTTGGGGGTGGGGTGGACCTTGCTTTACAACTTACAAAGTACATGCTTGGACAAAGGAGCGTGTTCTACAGGGATCGGGGGAGGGTGGACCTCGCTTTACAACTTACAAAGTACATGCGTGGCCAGAGGAGCGTGTTCCACAAGGCCCGGGGGTGGGGGGGGACCTCGCTTCAACTTACAAGATGTGCTTTGTAAGCGAGGTTCACCACCCCGATCCCTGTGAGACACGCCCGTCTGTCTACGCATGTACTTTGTAAGTTGTAAAGCGAGGTCCCCCCCCCCCCCGGCCCCTGTGGAACACGCTCCTCTGTCCACGCAAGTACTTTGGTATATTAGTCTCTCATATATATGTATATTTTATAATACTCAAAATAACTGTCAAAATATGTGTGTTAAAAGTTGGTATCAAAAGACATAATATTTGAAGACAGTTTTTGTATACTTTTTATAGATATTTTGTTTACCTTTACCAATATTTTCCGTCGACATTCAGTACATAGTATTCTGAGCGTTTTGTGTCTCTTAAAACTCAAAATAACTGCTATATTTTTCAAACTTCTTTTTTTGTTAATAACTTTTTAACAAAGAACAAGCGACGGCTAAAACCTTTTGAATGTTGTTCAGGGTCATGACCTTGACAACATATGTCAAGATCATAGGAGCTGGGTCCCCTTTTGTCAATATTTACCTTTTTTGCTTTATAAATTCTAATAATAATTTCAATTAATTGGAAATTATATTCTGACGATTTATTTAAACATCAGATTATTATCATTGTATAAAGATCTTAAAAAGTCATACAAAAATTGTGAATTATTTATTATGTATATACATACGTATCTATGCAAATATATACATATTTACGAATTGTATTACCTATATTCAGGGTGTTCGAAAATTCAACCGACAAACTTTCAGAGATTGTCGGGGTCGGAGGCACCATAAGGATTATTTTTTGCAAATGGACCTAGGGTCGGAAACGTGTCGTTACATCGCTACGGCATACAGGGTGTTCGACATACAGGGTGTTTATTTGTTCGAATCTGTAATGAAAAATGGGCCAAGACATCATCGACGCACTCGGGCGGTTATAAGAGCAGATCCTCCACCATTTACCACCCCCACCTTCATTCGCGGATTTGACTTTTTCGAACATTCTGTATAATAAAATTGGTAATTTTATTAATTTTAATAATAATTTTAATCAATCGAAGATTACCAAGTTTAACATACATATTGTAATGTATAATATATATTTGCATATTGATCGTATACACTGTCACGCTAATTTTCTTAAAACAGCGGATCAAAAGGGAGAGCGGGATGTTAGGCCTCTCTAAATCGGGGTCCCTCGTACCCGGAAGGCGATCGATCGGTCGCGAAAAATTTTGTTGGGCGCCAGACACGTACGACGACGCGTCACCGAATCGCGAAACAACAACCGAAACTCGCGAAAATCGAAAGGATCGAGGATGCCTTCGGCACGAGGGGCTAGCTAGCTCAACCTAACGGTGGAGGGGCAGGGTAGATGCCGGGCAGCGCTCAGGAATGCGGAGGACGGGTGAATAAGTCGCGCGATAGTTGTTAATTTAATTAACAATAAATACCTTTATTCCGATCGCAGCCGGTTAATCGTACAAAGTTTATCCCGTCGGTTGACAAAGACGGTGTGAAGAACAGTATTCATTTTCTCGGTCGACGGAAAAATATTATTACGATAACTCTCGGAAGTTGCGAAGTGACTTAGAAACGCGTCGGAACAACGGGGACGACAGCGAATAATATAAGACGACAGCACTTACAGAGATGAGTCAAAGAAATAATGCCGCGACGATCGCAGGCCGCAAAATACACGCGATGAATTAGTATGACTACGCCCGCAAAATTATAAAACGACAGCTACAACGTACCGAATAATGCGACTCGCGAGGAATACGCAATACGCAATAATATATCGCGATCAGCACAGAAAATTATACGACAATTATGACGCTCGCGAATATAATCGATAACGGCGGCGCGGCTCTACGCCGCTCGCGAGACGTAATACGACACCGAGTACAAAAAAAAAGGTATGCGGCGTCCCGCGCCCCGCTGGGCGCGCGCGAGAGATTTTCCGCACCCGCGAAAAGATTCTGTCGCCCGAAGGGAAAACTGGACGTTGCGGTCACCACGCGACGTAAATTACACGCCACTCGCACTTTACGCCGCTCGCGACGTACGACTCGAAATATGCCGAAACCGCGAGAATCTTCTATCGCGTGCCAGCGGATTATGGCGGCACTCGCGAAACACTTTCCTCGCGCCGCGTGGTCACTCGCGTTTCGCGTACCCGGTATCCGGGGCTCTTCAACGCTTTCCGACCGCGAATCTCCGGGGCTCGCTTCGATACTAACCGCGACAACCACCCTCGGGGCCCCTCGCGCTTGATGTCGACTGCCAACCAACAAAATTTACGCCGGGTCTCTTGCCACGGCTTACGAAATCGCGAAATTATGGCACGTCGACAGCAGAGCGGGAGCGCGGCCCTTCGCGGTCCGTTCGTGGCTTTACAATTTAATTACGGGCGACCTCACCGGTGTGCTGCACCTCGGGCCTCGTCCTCGCCAGCTCGGCTTCCTCGTCCTCGGGTCAGCGGCAACTCTCGCAGGCCGGGGTCCTCCACGGGCACACACGCACGACAACGAACTTTCCCAAATATATCGACAACGACAGCGAATATAAGTCGGCGATTTCTCGATTCGACGGCCGGCGCAGAAGAGACAGCGCGGCGCCGCGCTCGATCGTGAGTCGATGCCTCACCCCACGCAGGGGTTGCGCGACCGTTCTGCGCGTCGTCTGGTTGTCATCGGCGTCGCGCGTGATCGTTCGATCCTCGCGGCGCAACGCCGTACATCGCAGGGGCGCCTTGCCTCGCCCGTCCGCCCCTCCGAATCTCCACCGGGTAGGCCGCAATCCTTTGCCAATAGCCGGTTTCCGACGCGGCGTTCTCCTCGATAATCGATAGGACGCCGTTCACGAAAAAAAAAAAACAAATAAATAAACGCGAATAAATAATCATTCTTAATAGTCGCGTTAGCGCCCCTAGGAGACTCCGCCGCCCCGCACGCCCCCGGTCCGTCGTTGGGCGCGAGCCCCGCGCCTTGTAACGGCGGCGGGGACGCTGCCACGCGCGGCGATGCCGCAACGTCACGATACATACACATACGTGCCCGTATTTTTTGTTAAAACTGTAGGCAATACGGGCACGCCAAGTATGCTGCTGGAGATTATGTCCATCTTCGATTGTTGTCTCTCACATAATTTGGTGCTTGTTATCGATGCAATTAAACCCTTTTCAATTCCTGCACCTCTTTCATTACGCTATCTATTGTACTTTATATTTTTATTTTATTTTGCCGCTGTATTTCATACATTTTAAATGTCCTCTGCATCCTATATTAAGTTCCCTGCAACTTTGAGATATTTTTATATTTTTATTTTATTTTGCCACTGTATTTCATACATTTTAAATGTCCTCTGCATCTTATATTAAATTTACTGCAACTTTGAGATATTTATTTGAATACTCTAATAAATATACTTGCAATAATACTTTGATTTCACTTCTTTTTTGTGCCATTAAATTTAGTGTTTTTGTGTTTTTAAAAAATACTTCATCTTTTTGCCTAGTATTATTTATAAAATTATTTTGCGTAAAATATACTTGGCGTCTTTTTTTTACATTTTGAATGTCTTTTTTAGGCGGATTTCACAAGTTTTTGTTAAGTTTTATGTATGTATTAAATCTTTACTTTATATATATACTAAATAGATGAGTCTACAATATACTAAAAATAATGGATACAGAAAAGATTAGCAAGACCCTCACGCAAGGTAGGGCGTTGTTCCTCTCCCCACAATCACTCTCATCTCTGTCAACGACTGTTTCGCGACACTTTTCTCTACCAGATTGTCTTGTTTTTGTAATAGACATAAATGTTGCTTTTGTAATAAAAGTGTTTTATGATAGTCGGGGGGGCACCGCCCTCCTGAACCACCCCGTCGGGGGTTTCGCCCCGCTGCCCCCGCCGAGGGGCTTCGCTCCCCTTAAATCCTTATTAGGGGCTTTGAAGTGACTCAATATGTATACTTATGTATACCTGGAGGTAATAAAGCAGTAGAAAGAGCGTGAGAAAGCGTGAGAGAGGGAGAAAGAACGACAAAAAGCGTGAAAAAGCGATATAAAGCGTGAAAGAACGTTATAAAGCGAGAGAGAGCGAGAAAGAGCAAGAAAGAGCGAGAGAGAGCTTGAAAAAGCGTTAAAAAGCGAGGAAGAGCGAGAGACAGCGAGAAAGAGCAAGAAAGAGCAAAAAAGGTCGAGAGAAAGCAAAAGAGAGAATGAGCGAGAAAGATTGAGAGAAAACGAAAGAGAGCGAGAAAGAGAGAGAAAAAGCGAAAAAGATTGTGAAAAAACGTTAGAAAGCAAGAAAGAGCGAGAGACAACAAGAAATAGCAAGAGAGAGCGTGAAAGAGCGTTAGAAAGCGAGAGAGCGAGAAAGAGCGAGAGAGATTGAGAGAGAGTGAGAGAAAGCGAGAAAAAACGAGAAAGAGCGTTAGAAAGCGAGAGAGAGCGAAAAAAGCGAGAAAGAGAGGGAACGATCAAGAGAAAACAAGAAAGAGCGAGGGAGAGCTTGGAAAAGCGTTAGAAAGCGAGAAAGAGCGATAGACAGCGAGAAAGAGCCAGAAAGAGTGAGAAAGATCGAGAGAAAGCGAGAGAGAGCGAGAAAAAGCGAGAAAAAGCGAGAAAGAGCAAGAAAGAGTGAGAGAGAGCGTGAAAGAGCGTTAGAAAACGAGAAAGAGCGAGAGACAACGAGAGATAGCAAGAGAGAGCGTGAAAGAGCGTTAGAAAGCGAGAGAGAGCGAAAAAGAGCTAAAAAGAGCGAGAAAAAACGAGAAAAAGTGAGAAAGAACGTTGGAAAGCGAGAGAGAGCAAAAAAAAGCAAGAAAAAGAGAGAAAGATTAAGAGAAAGCAAGAAAGAACGAGAGAGAGCTTGAAAATGCGTTAGAAAGCGAGAAAGAGCCAGAAAGACCGAGAAAGTGTGAGAAAGATCGAGAGAAAGCGACAGAAAGCGAGAAAAAGCGAAAATGAGCGAGAAAGAGAGAGAAAGAGCGAAGAAGATTGAGAGAAAGCGAGAAAGAGCGAAGAAGATTGAGAGAAAGCGAGAAAGAGCGAGAAAGAGCGAGAAAGAGCGTGAAAAAACGTTAGAAAGCGAGAAAGAACGAGAGAAAGAGCTAGAAAGAGCTAGAAAAAGCGAAAAAGAGCGAGAGAGATCGAGAGAGAGCGAGAGAAAACGAGAAAAAGCGAGAAAGAGCGTTGGAAAGCGAGAGAGAGCAAAAAAAGTGAGAAAGACAGAGAAATATCAAGAGAAAGCAAGAAAGAGCGAGAGAGAGCGTGAAAATGTGTTAGAAAGCGAGAAAAAGCGAGAGACAGCGAGAAAGAGCCAGAAAGATCGAGAAAGAGTTAAGAAAGATCGACAGAAAGCGAGAGAGAGCGAGAAAGAACGAGAAAAAGCGAGAAAGATAGAGAAATATCAAGAGAAAGCAAGAAAGAGCGAGAAAGAGCGTGAAAATGTGTTAGAAAGCGAGAAAAAGCGAGAGACAGCGAGAAAGAGCCAGAAAGATCGAGAAAGAGTTAAGAAAGATCGACAGAAAGCGAGAGAGAGCGAGAAAGAACGAGAAAAAGCGAGAAAGAGTGAGAGAGAGCGTGAAGAAACGTTAGAAAACAAGAAAAAACGAGAAAGAGCTAGAGACAACGAGAAACAGCAAGAGAAAGCGTGAAAGAGCGAGAAAGAGCGAAAAAGAGCGAAAAAAGCGAGAGAGAGCGAGAGAAAGCGAGAAAAGGAGCGCGAGCGTCGATCGAAAATTTGAACTTATCAGCTTTGCCGCCTAGCACGGCTCAGAGCCCTCTAGCGACACGGTAGGTCAAACCGACAAACCTCGATTTTGCGAAGAAGAAGACGACTACGACTACGACGACGACGACGACGTATCTGAATTACATAAATTGGACAGAAAAATACAGGCTTATATATAAATCTGTGCATCAAGTGCTTATATGTGCATTAATTTTATATCATTGTAATTAGAAAAATCTATTTTGTTGTCCAATATTTAAATCTTTTGATAATATTGACTTATTTAATAAGATTCAATGATTTATTTCTCGAGAAGCGAGTTTCTTCCTGTAAATGATACGCGGTAGCGTCTCGCTCATCACGACTGGACGTATGCAATGAAGGATATATCGCTTATGTATCTTGTTAATCTTGTTACAAAAATCTTGTTTTTGTTTATAAATAATGTTAATGTTAATGTTAATAAAAAATATACTTGGCGCGAGACGCTACCGCGTCTCTTGACATGGATCTGGTTTAAAGGTTTGAATTTCGTCATGTCTCTGTACACAGAATCATAACATTGGCATTTGGCACGGACCATAAGAAATAAGGAATATATCTAAATCTCCATATTTACCCCAAAAGTATAACATATTTGATATTCATATCCTCATGTATCATGTATCATTCAAATTTCATAATGCAACACAATGCAATGCAAAGACAGTTGTGCCATGCACAGCCTATTCGCAAATTCAACTCCTGACGTGCATCAACGCTTTTGGCCTCATTTTCATTGGGCTTTATCAGATTAGCCAAAGCAGATATTATATCTTTTTCCGTAATGGCAGAAAATAGTGCACGCCATATATCCTATCAAAAAGAAAACTGTTTAATAAAAACATGTTTAACAATAAATCATAATCAGCAATCCATTATATAAAAAGATATTCAATAGCTATAGCTATAGCTTTAACATCTACAAGAATAATGTACAAGCAGCTCACATTTATGTGTAATTTCTTGTGCATTCCTTGCTGCACTGCGTTTATAACTTCGAAGCAAATATTTTCACCTTCCTTGTCGCAATCTAGCCATAATACTAAATAATCACAATACGCACCTCGGAAGTGATAACCTCCTCACTCGACGCGCGCGCGACGCCAACTATCACTGTGACATAGGGTGCATTCGGGGAGCACGCTATTAGCACAATTATTGTCCAAAACCGTTCGAGGAGACGTTTTGTGGCGCTATGATATACGATGATGACGTCACTCTAAAGGCAGCGTGACGTCATCACTCGCGCTATTTTCGCTATTATTTTCGAGGTGAGGCACGAAATGCTATTGGCGCTTATTCTCTTTTCGAACACTTGATTGCGTATAAGGGCTGCTTTCAGAATACTACAGATAACGAAACGTAACCAATGTCAATTCCAACAATGGACCAAGGACCAAGTGACGTTGAAATTAATCTGTTTGATGAAGAAAATGGAATAAATTATTCTATGAAATTGTCTCCAGAAGATGCTGCGAGTGCAAAGAATGGTAAATAATTGATGATGCAGGTTATGTAGGCTATTTGCTGTGTAATTATGATCAAATAAAAGTTGTAGGTAAAATAATGCCATAAAACTCAATAAATAAAGTTAAAATAAAAAACTCGTTTGTTATTCACACTTGGCACTCGCACAACTCGCATCATTGGCCATATTGCAATTTTATTCTAAAGCTGCGTTCGGGGAGCTTGCTATCGCCATCGCGCTATTGGCTCCCCGAACGTAGTTTATAGCGTTTGCATTTATAGCGTTAATAGCGTCTCCCCGAATGCACCCATAGTCGCGCGCTATCGCACGCGCTCCGCATCGGAACGTTTGCACTATAACGAGATATATTTATTACCTTCTATCACACACTACAAGACATAAATTAAATAATATATTAAGATCAATCAATTAATTCTAACCTCGCGCAACACGACGCGAGCCGACACATTGACACACGTATATGACACTGCATACACAAAACTCGCGAAATTGCCGCGATCTCGGATCGCCAGCATCGACCTGGCCAATCAGACACGCGGAAAAGCGACAACAATACGCACGATAAAACGCTCACTTCTTGGTACACATGGATTCTTTTATTATGGATTTATATAAGTATATCTGAAAAACTATACAAGATTGCCGGTTAAGGATGTATCGGAGGTACAATCTTAGACAAAAGTGCATGAAATTTGAAATACTTGAATATCTACGCTTAACGCATAGTAAATCTAGATGTAAGATACTCAAATGATAGTAGGAGTCTTATTTTTACTCCTAGAAAGGTAGACTTTTTACTTTAAAATGTTTTTTCCAGCATTATTTGCAATTTTTGTCATTTATGAGCCAAAACTTTTGGCAGTGAAAATGTTCTGATTTCAACTTTATAACGTCAAATTATTTTAAAACAAAAGACATTATTCAGCAGTGCTGATAAACAAATGTGACTTTAATAACATCAAAAAAGGTAAATATGTATCATATAAACGATAATTTTGAATATTATTTATTATGAACATTGTTATGCGACTCTCTCAAAAGAGACGTGACAGCGCTGTATGACTCAATTCACGTAGGTTGGCAGCCTTGCACAGTACCAAAACAGTGCGAGACTTGATGCGAGCTGCGAGGTGCGACGTGCGAGGTTATGTCTGTTTGTTTACATTTTTACAATGTCAGACACAAAAAGTTATCGGTGGAAAGGCAAAATAGTGACAAAAGCAGTTTATGAAATAAAACTCGCTATCTCTTCACGAGTGCAACGTAGAGATAAAAAGTACCAAAGAAAACTAGAAACTTTGAGTAAAAAACCGGGTAAAAATCAGTTTTTTACTCCGTTCTTGAAAGTTTTTTACTCAGATATGTATTTTCTTTAGACGATTGACGCCATATTATTGTTTTAGAATTTAGTTTTTGCATTCCTTTGAAAGGCTTCTGTGTAAAGAATGTAAAGATAGCTGTAAATAATCAAAATGTAGTATAATGACTAAGTGACAGTCAGACAGTGGCTATGTATGGATATACTTAGATCATTGTCGGTACTTGGATAGAGAGATAGGGAGCAGGAAATTCAAAGCTTATGTTGTTTGAATAAACACACCTTTTTTGTATTTATTCAATTACTAAGAATAGTAAGAATTTGTTAATTAATATAAAAAATACAATAAAACAAAAATTAAAAAAATTCTTTCATTTATTAACTTATTTTAAACTGTCAATGAGTATTTATATATCTTTGGAAACTATCACATTTTAATTTTAACTTGTAACACAGCCTCTGGACTAGATCCTGATCAATAGGCCTCATCCTCATCTAGATTTTTGAAAAGTAAATCAATAAGAGGTTAAGTACCTTTAACCTAAAAAAATGATAGTACCGAATCTTGAAATGAATATTCCTTCCTAATACATTACAGACTATTATAAAACAGAAAGAGAACAAGTTGAGGCAAAATATTACTTACTCAAGTATTTAAGATAATCTGTAAATATAAGAATTGACTTAAGAACAGTAAGAACAAGCCTTAGTGCGTACTTAGTGTGCACTGCGCTGTCTGTGCAGTGTGCACTCACTAGTGCAGTAGTGCAAGTGTGCAAGCGCTCGAATTTGCTCTATTAGGCACCGCCAAGCGGGCCAAGCCGCCACCGCAGCAACGCAAAGACGTTTCCGCTTCAATATTTAAAGTTATAAAGACAAAAGATATTAAATAATACCGAAAACTGAAATAACGTAGATAAGATATTGAATATTAAGAAAAATAATTCTATCTCTTTTCAGAATTTTTTGTAAAAAAAACCGTTTTTTACCGTAAAAAACTGGTTTTTTACTCGGTTTTTTACTCCGAAGGATAAAAAACCGGTTTTTTTCATCTCACTGCAACGGAGACAAAAAGTTAGCTAGAAGGCATAGATATACGTGTAGCGACAGCTATACGTTATGCTTTGCTTACCCAGCTGATTGCGACGTTGCCGCGCTTTCACGAGCCATCGAGATACATTTGTGCCGATAGCACAATTATCTCAAGTTATAATTTATTTCTTTAAAACGGTGTAGTGAAGACAACTGAAACTTGGCAGATATTTTCATCTATTCGTATACTAGATGTACAAAAAAATTCAAAATATTGGTAGCGCTCCTTCAACATTATTTTAGCTGTTTTATCCGTCAAAATCGTCTCTTCCCATAAGAATACGCGTAAAATCAGTGAAAATTAAAATCGTTATATCTCAGCAACCGTTTAGTGGATTCGTTTCTACTTTTTTGTAGCACATCAGGAAGACTAAAAGAACATTCTCACAAATTTTTATCCACTTGGTAGCGCTTAAAATAGGTCCAATACATCCTTAAGTTATAAAGAAAAGTTACTCAGAATCATGTCCTTAAAAACATATGTCAAGGTGAAAAACAAACGCGCTTAACGCCTTTGATCCAAGCGCTCGAGATCTCAGCGCGCGATTACGATAACGGTCTTCGACCCGCGATTATTCCTGGATTGTAACAGGCGGTCGCTGCTTATTAAAAGGTTATTAACAAAAAAGTTTGACAAATGTAGCAGTTATTTTGAGTATATTGGTCATATATAAGTTTCATAATACTCAAAATAACTACTATATTTGTCAAACCTTTTTTGTTAATAACTTTTTAATAAGCAGCGACCGTTGATCAAATTATAAGGAAAAGTTACAATCAGAATCATGTCCTTGACAACATATGTCAAGGTCAATGTCATCCGAGCTGTGTAAGTTTTTCTAAATAATTACCCCGTTTATTTTAGACCCAAAGGTCATCCTGTATAAGTATACTTTACTAGAATGTGTGAAGCATGATGTGTGTGTATGCACACACGAATACCTCTTTATTACAATTTTATGTTTTATATGTTATAATAACATATTCGAATATTACTTGTAAAAGATTCGATTCTTTACAATTGAAATGGCTTCTTATAAGTACATTTCGAATCCTGTAGTCATTTACAATTCGAAATTAACAAATCAGGATAAAACTGAAGTTTAAGGAAGGCAGCCCCGATGACTTCGACCTTGACATATGCTGTCAAGGCCATCCTCCTGAGTGACCTTCAGAAGGTTTTAGCCGTAGCTCGTTTTTTATTAAAAAGTTATTAACAAAAAAGTTTGAAAATATAACAGTTATTTTGAGTATTGAAAGGCATAAACGACTAATATGTATGTAGAAATAGCACATGTATGAACGAAGGAAAGTCATTTAAAGCAGTGAATCGTTAATATATAGAATAGTTTTTTGTTAAAGCAGAGAATAGTTGGTATAAAAAAGTATATACATATACTGGGTGGTTCCGGACATTTGCGACAACCTTAAAGGGGTGCTAGATCTCGGTAAATTAAACAATTTTTGTTAAGTAACCCGTGTCCGGCGACGCCTCCTTAAAGCGCTAAGCTCTATTGAACATTATTGACGGTTGTGTATTTCTTGCCCCCGATACAAGGTCGTGCGTTGTAGGCTCAGTCACTGTTTACAATTCTCTAGTCGCGCTATTAAGGGGGGAGGGTCAAGTAAACGATCATTTTTTTTCATTTTTTTTATTGCTTAGAAAATTTATTTAACATCTAGAAAATGTGTTCCCAAAGCCGTGAGTTGAAATTCGAAGTCTAAATGTCCCTACGGAGTCATTAAAGTGACGCGCTCCAAACGGCGCCGAGCGCAGGTAAATTTCGGTTCCTTGGTCAAATAGACTTGCTATTTTGACACTAGAAGGCACTACAGTTTGTGCTCGTGCAACGGCTGTTTTTGAAAAAGTAACGTCCCCAAGTCAACAGCTGAGAGGCAGCGTGCGTTCCCCTTAAACACTACTTTTCTCTACCGAAAAGTTTAAACGCGTTTTTCTCAGAATGTAAAATTTTGCGCGCTGTGCAATGTAACACCTACAATTTTTAACCAATCATAACGAGCTTTGGCACATATATTCTTTAACTTATTGGTTTTGCATGAACCTAAAAATTCATTAAAAAATTAATAATAAACATTGTTTTTGCCATTTGTTTATAAAACAAGAAGGGTAACTTTTTTTTTTAATGGCCCTGAACTTTTAAATTTTGATTTTTTTTTTAATTTAGGTTCATGCAAAGCATACAAACGCGTTTTAACAAAAAACTTTGGTTTTTTTATTTCAGTTAATTAGAGCGACCTGAGCGTTGCACGGCGCAAATCCGAGGAGCCGACTTCAAAAACAGCTGCTGCGCTGCTATTTTTAAATATTTTAACATAAAAAAAAATTTTTTATATACCTTAAATTAGTAATATTATAATATATTTTGTTCCGATTTAATAAGTCTTTCCATCTGTTTACAAAAAATTCGGGAAAAAACGGCCGTTTACTTGACCCTCCCCCCTTAATCATCGTACTCCTGGAATGTTCCAGAGGGTACGTCAATCAATGCACTGTAGATGCAATGCTTGTATTGAGGTTGCCGGTCGCAATTTTGAACATTTGTTGTAATAAAATACACAAAATAAAAATTAAAACGTATGATTTTTAAATTCTAATCTAACCATACAGAAATCAAACAGCGTTCAACAAGTCTAAAAACGACGCTTAGCGCCTTAAGGAGGCATCGCCGGACACGGGTTACATAATAAAAATTGTTCAATTTACCGAGATCTAGCACCCCTTTAGGTTTGTCGCAAATGTCCGGAACCACTCTGTATATATATATATACAATTTTATATGTAAGAAAGGATGAATACAAAGTATTTTTTGCTTTAACCATAATTGTATGATAATTGTAAATATTAATTAATGAATGCATGGAATAAATAAATATATGAATGGACAGAGGATTACGATGTAAAGCTGAGTATACACTTAGCGAACGAACACCGGACGAACAACGAACGCAAACATTCGTTGTCATTATTCAGCAGATATAATAAAAAATCTCAAATTGCTACATGCAGCAAACACCGAATCTGGTCGAATTCTGTTGTTTGGTGCAACCGAAAGAAGAATAAACAATCTAGCAATACAAACGCAAGTGTCCAAACGTTCGCGTTTGCTGTTCGTTAGCTAAGTGTATACCCAGCTTAAGAAATAGTCGACGAGTATACAAAATGAGAATTTTAATAAGTATTTAAACAATTTAATAGATACATAGAACTCATTATTTCAAAGAAAGCCTAAATGCGTTCGTCAAAATTGTGTATTCTTTTAAATAAAAGTTCTGCGAGATATCTCGTTAAATGATAATCACGTGTTCCTTAGCGAGGAATACTTGCTTGCATTTCTCTCAACAATCTTTCTATATTTTGTGTGCATGTGAACACCAGTTTCAGGATCTACATAATTAGCCGAATGGTTTATCGTTTGACGTATATAATTTTTATTATGTAAAATAATTATGTACACCACTAATTGTCTATATGAATAAATGATCGTTGATATATTGAACTTTTTGTTAAAGCAGAAAATAGTTGGTATACATATAGAAAAGCATATATATAGTTTTATGTGTTATAATAGAAAGCATATATATGTATATATAAGTATAAAGTATCCTATGCTTTAACTATAATTGTATGATTAAAATTGTACAATTAAAGATAGTTTACAATTATAATCATACAATTATAGTTAAAGCAGAGAATACTTTGTATTTACACTTTTCTATAACATAAAATTGTATATATACTTTTTTATATACCAACAATTCTTTGCTTTGACAAAAAACTATTCTGTATATTAACGATTCACTGCTTTATATGACTTTCGTTCGTTCATACATGTACTATTTCCACATACATATTAGTCGTTTATGCCTTTCAATACTCAAAATAACTGCTATATTTTCCAAACTTTTTTTGTTAATAACTTTTTAATAAAAAACGAACGACGGTTGAAACCTTCTGAAAGTCATCCAGAAAGGTAACTTTGACAACATATGCCAAAGTAAAGGTCATCGGGGCTGCCTCCCCTAAACGTCAGTTTTACACAAATCAGGATTCGATTAGGTACTTCACAAGTACAATATATAAAATATTATTTTTTATGAATATTACTCGAATCCAAGGAAATAAAACTTGATTATCGGATTTAAATCGGATTTTTAAGTACATATTAAACTTGATTTTATCCCTGATGGTACTACTAATAAAACTAAAAGATGTTATAACACGATGAGATACATTAACTTCGCCAGTGTATAAATAACCAAATTAAATTTCTTAATCGACGAAACTGGCAATCATTTTTCCATCTTAATTTAAGTTGCTTAAATTTAAGCGTTTTGATAGAAGGACCGGAATCTTGGTCTAATTTAAGTGTCCTGACGATTGTGACCGTTAGGAGTGATTGCCAGTTTCGTCGATTAAGAAATTTAATTTGGTTAAAAAATGTTATGTTAACGCAAAAATTTTATAAAAAAAATAAAAGAGAAGTTCTTATTAACATGGCCACCCATAAAGAGGAGCAAGGAAGGGCATATGCTCCCTAAATTTTAATTTTTTTAAATTTAGAATGATTTTATGATTGACATCCAGATAAGTTTATTTGGGATTTATACAATTAAAAATAAAAATCTGTATAAATATTTTTTTTAGAAGATATTATTTGAAAATACGTTTGTTTGGCAGAGCCTTACATAAATCAAAAAATTCCATATGCATGAAAACTGCTTCCTTTTTTAGAATGAGCGAACTCATCGATAGTATTTTGTCTTCAGAGGGTCAAATGCGTAGGTACCTTGAAACAAGGTAAAAATTGCAAAAGTGAATAGATTTACTAGATTTCGATAAATAAAATATATCATAGATACTCTATATAGTGAATTTTCTCACTTTTGTAATTTTTACCTCGTTTCAAGATACATCATCGACCCCTTGGAAGTCAAAAAATTCAAGAAGTTTAAAATTTGCCTCTTTTGAATATCTATTTTTCATCGTTATAGTTATATAAAATAAAGTATCTTATTTCTGAACTCCCAGTTCTTCACAACTTGAACAAAAATGGTACCCCAAAGTATATTTACACTCTGCCGTCCCCTTAAAAATAGTTGTAAGGGCGCCTATGCTCATTGAATAAGTGTAAAATAATGATATTAAGAAGGAATTGACACTAAAAAAGACATTAATAATAATTTGAATATTAAATGAATTAAAAGATGCTACCGCACATTGATTGGTGCGTATACTCTACATCTGAATGGTGCACCAGAGGGCCCGGCAGGAACCGGCAAAACCGAAACAACAAAAGACTTGAGTCGAACCATCGCCGTGCAATGTGTGGTTTTTAACTGTTCTGAGGGTCTCGATTACAAGAATATGGGTAAATTCTTCAAGGGTCTTGCGAGCTGTGGCGCATGGTCTTGTTTCGACGAGTTCAATCGTATTGAGTTGGAGGTTCTATCAGTCGTGGCACAACAAATTTTATGTATAATGCAGGTAATAAATATATAGAATTCTCCTAATTTTTTTAAATTTCTGTCAAAAGTGCGAAGCAAAAAGTGCTCATGTATGTACAGTCGCGGTCAGAGTAGTTGCAACACTTACAAAACTAAACTTATTTTTTAAAAACTATAACTTATTTTTCTAAACTTATTTCTTAAAAAGTATTGCAACTACTCTGACCGCGACTCTACATATAAAGAGTGTGTTCCAAAGCACCCTAGATAACGCTTGTGAGGAGGCAGAACGGATAGAGATGAACGAAAGTTCCATACCATTTTGCGATATTCACAATAATAATCGAAATATTGAATATTAAAATCAGGCAAATAAGAGAGCGCCGAGATGGTATGAGGGAAGCGCTCGAGCCGCTCGAGTTATAGCCACAGTCCATGGTGTAAGTAACAAGGTGTGCTACTGCGCAGGCATTTCTACTGACCAATAAGAGAGCGTGATAAGATTTTTCGTGTGTAATTATAATTATGATCAATATATTTTTAAAAAATATATTCCATAACGTCAATAATAACGTCAAATACATAAATAAAAATAAACAAATATAACAGACACAAACACGGCGTATATAAGAAACAATAAATACATAATAAACGTATGGAAGATATAATAAAAATCAAATGTAGATAACGGGCTAAATAAGAGCCAGGTGCTGTTGGTGGTGCGCGAATATTATTAATAACTTATTTTACACATATATAATTTTTCCAACAATAACTGCGTGCCGACTAAATTTCAGACTTTTAACACAGATACCGTTGGAGTAGTAAAAATTTTTGGTAATTATGTACTTTAAGGGAAACACCTGCAATGACCTTGACCTTGACATATGTTTTCAAGGTCACTCTTCTGAGTAACCGTCAGAAAGTTTTAGCCGTCGCTCGTTTTTTTTAAAAAAGTTATAAACAAAAAAGTATGACAAATATTGCAGTTATTTTGAGTATTGAAAGGCATAAACGACCTTGACCTTGACATATGTTGTCAAGGTCCCCCTCCTGAGTAACCTTCAGAAAGATTTAGCTGACGGTCATTGTTTATTAAAAAGTTATAAACAAAAATAGTTTGGTGGAAAAATTATTTATAGTAGTGAATTGTTGGTATATTGAAAAAAAAGTTATTTAAAGCAGAGAATAGTTGGTAACTTTCCTTTCAATATACCATTAATTCACTGCTTTAAATAATTTTCTCCTCCAAATTTTTTTTGTTTATTAAAAAGTTATAAACAAAAGAAGTGCCACCGAAATTTACGCGCTTTACAAGTATGTGCTTTCTAAGTTGAAGCACATACAAAACACACACTTGTAAAGCGCGTCACTAACCTATAGGTTAATGGCGTGCTTTACAAGTATGTGCTTTCTAAGTTGAAGCACATACAAAGCACACACTTGTAAAGCGCGTCACTAACCTATAGGTTAATGGCGTGCTTTACAAGTATGTGCTTTCTAAGTTGAAGCACATACAAAGCACACACTTGTAAAGCGCGCCACTAACCTATAGGTTAGTGACGCGTTTTACAAGTATGTGCTTTGTAAGTTGAAGCACATACTCTCTATTCTTTGCTTTAAATAACTTTTCTTTCAATATACCAACAATTCACTGTTTTAAATAATTTTCCTTTGTTCATACATGTACTATTTCCACATAAATATCAGTCATTTATGTCTATTAGTACTCAAAATAACTGCTACATTTTTCAAACTTTTTTTGTTTATAACTTTTTAATAAAAAACGAGCGACGGCTAAAACTTTCTGAAGGTCACTCAGGAGGTTGACCTTGACAACATATGTCAAGGTCAAGGTCATCGGAGGTGCTTCCCTTAAAATACATAATTACCAAATTTTTTCCCTCCCCCTGATTAATTTAACTTTTTAAGATGCTACATAAACGGCTATATTTTTAAATCATCAATTACGATGTGACCATTAGCTAGAAAAACTGCGTGCCGATTAGGTTTGTCAGACTTACAACGCGACTCCAACTATATTGGTTAAATTATTTGTCAAGACGAGCCAGGCGGTGTTGGTGGTGGTTTATAATAATATTCGCGGACCACCAACAGCGCCTGGCTTTTATTTAGCGCGTTATCTACACTTGGTTGTTACAAAAAGAGCCTATACTTCCAATTTTATAATAAAAATTGTGCACTCAACGATCGTAGCTTTTGTTAAGCGCGGTAGACTGGTACAGCCTTGCAGGAAGGCTCGGCAGTCAAGAAAAGGCTGATGGCAGAAAACAAAACGTAGGCTTAAGAGCCTATGTATAATAGACGTAAGCGTCTATTATAAACGTGAACGTAAAGCAAGGCAGAGAAAACCGTGTACGTAACTACGTAAATCGTGAAAAGTTATCAGGCAAATAAGAGCACGCCCGGTTGTGTGAGGAAGTGTTCGAGCCGCTCGAGCTATAGCACGGCCCAGTGTATCCAGCATTGGCATGCGGCGAGACGTAGGAGCGGCGATGTAAGCTAGAGCTCTAAATATATAAGAGTAGCGCTTTTATGTCGCGAATCCAAGCGTTATCTATCGTGTCACGACTTACGAAGTTACGTTTACGGTTTTTTCTGCCTTGCTTTACGTTCACGTTTACGATAGACGTAAGAGCTTACGTTTTGTTTTTTGTCATCAGCCAAACGAAAATTGGTTTGATTTGCGAAAACGACTATGTTCGGATATGCGGTATTGAAAAACGAGTTTATTGGTTACTTGACGATATCGCAATGACTTCTGCAGCGAGCGGTATTCACATTGAGTTTCGAAGCGGTAAGAGGAATTGCGAGCGCGAGGAGAGGAAAAATAGATTCGACGAATAGCGCGATCGTTTCCGAGAAGCAAACGAGAAATTCAGTTGACGATTAGCTATCGCGGAAAGTCGATAGCGAACGCCGGGTTCAGGGAAACGCTAGGGAAAAGGTCTCGCTGGTAAACACTCAGGACGACAACAAAGCGAGAAATACTGGTCGAAATTTAACGAATGAGAAATATATTTAACAATTCCTAAACAAAAATAAAATTACTTTTTATTTGTAAATTTTGTTATTTTTCTTTTATGTTAATTCTATTATTTTCTGTCGAAATATTTTTATAAATTATTTGAAGTCTTATGTATGATCTTGTTTTAACATAAACATAATATAGAACGTCTTTTTCTTTCAACCCTATATTGCATTCACAGAGCTCACGAAACTGCTGCAAAACTGTGCATAACCTGTGTATCGTGACACTATTTTGTTTACATTTGTCATCGCGTTACTATCGGTTGCTATGTTGATTTTGCAAGATGGCGGAAACTTGGTGCAGAATGTGACGAAAATTCGTCCGAGAAGATAACACACCTTGTTACTTACACCATGGCACAGCACAGTGTATCCAGAAGGCCACTGGCGTGTAGCAAGGGAGGGATAGACGCGCCGCTGCCCGTTGTTCACATTAGAGCTTTAAATATACATATAAGAATAGCGCAAACAATCTCCATTTTCGATTTTAGGCCGGTATTCATGGGCGGTTCTTATTTATTGCGTCTTTGTTACTCTCAAATGTATAAGTCAAAGATGGTGGCCGAAAAGGAAAGGGAGCTAATAGAACCACGCGGTGGTCAGCATTCGCGAGATAAAAGCGCTACTCATATATTTAGAGCTCTAGCTTACATCGCCGCTCCTACGTCTCGCCGCATGCCAATGCTGGATACACTGGGCCGTGCTATAGTTCGAGCGGCTCGAACACTTCCTCATACAACCGGGCGTGCTCTTATTCGCCTGAATTTAATACTCAATATTTTAATTATTATTGCGAATATCGCAGAATGGTACGGAACTTTTTTGGATAATTATGCAGAGATACCACACACCTTCCGGATTCAATAATTTTGAAATATGTTATCAAGGTCATTACCTTAATTAACTTTCAAAAGGTTTTAGCCGGCGGCCGTTGTTTGTTAAAGTTATTAACAAAAAAGTTCAATTTGAAGAAATATCTCAAAGTTGCAGTAAACTTAATATAGGATGCAGAAGACATTTAAAATGTATGACATACAATGGAAAAATAAAATAAAAATATGAAACACAATAGATAGCTTAATGAGAGGTGCAGGAATTGAAAAGGGTTTAATTGCATCGATAACAAGCACCAAATTATGTGAGAGACAACAATCGAAGATGGACATAATCTCCAGCAGCATACTTGGCGTGCCCGTATTGCCTATAATTATAACAACAAAATACTGGCACGCCAAGTATGCTGCTGGAGATTATGTCCATTTTCGATTGTTGTCTCTCACATAATTTGGTGCTTGTTATCGATCCAATTAAACCTTTTTCAATTCCTGCACCTCTTATTAAGCTATCTATTGTATGTCATATTTTTATTTTATTTTGCCATTGTATGTCATACATTTTAAATGTCTTTTGCATCCTATGTTAAGTTTACTGCAACTTTGAGAGATATTTCTTTAAATTCAATTTTGCGCACAAAATATATATATTTTACGAGATATTACTTACTCTAATAAATATACTTGTAATAATATTTTAATTTCACTTTTTTTTTGTGCCATTATTTTTTTTAATAAAATGTTTAACTTCTTTTTTGCCTAGTACATTATTTATAACATTATTTTGCGTGAAATATACTTGGCGTCTTTCTTTTACATTTTGATTCTTTTTTAGGCGGATTTCACAAGTTTTTGTTAAGTATTTTTGTTACAATAATAATACATAATTGTAATTACATTTGAAAACACAATAATATCGTATTGATATATCAATGCAAAATAATTGTATATGTATTTACGTTTTAATATTACTTTGTAATTATATTTAATATTACTTTGTAATTATATTTAAAAACATAATAATATTGTATGATGATACAGCAAAATATTTAAATCTTTTGCTTAGTATCATTTACAAAATAACTGCGTAAAATTTAATTATAGTTAGAGAACAAGAGAGAGCGAAAGAGAGCGAGAGAAAGCAAGAGAGAGAGAGAGAGAGCGACAGAAGCGAGAGAGAGCGAGAGACCGTCAAAAAACGTTAGGGAGTGAGAGAGAGCGAGAAAGAACGAGAGAAAGAGCGTAAAAAGTTAGAGCAACCACGGACATTTCTAAAAAAAATTCAAAATTTTTTTGAAAAAAACCCCTTTACCGATCATCGCCAAATTCAATACCAACCTTCCTTGAATGATACTCTATTGATAAAAAAAAAAGACAGCCCGATATCTCAATATTTATGGAAGTTAGAGCAACCACGGACATCAAATCCGCACATACACACACACACACACACACACACACACACACACACACACACACACACACACACATACACACACATACGGACATTTTTTTTTAATGCAATTTTTCGACGTTTTAGAACATTCTGAACACATTGGCAGCGGCAACTAAAAAAAAATTTTTTTCACGAAAACAAAGCTTCCTCTATGAGGAAGCAAAAAGTGACGGAGAGTGTGAAAGAGCAAAAGAGAGCGTGAAAAAACAAGAAAAAGCGAGAAAGAGCGAGAAAGAGTGAGAAAGAGTGAGAAAGATCGAGAGAAAGCGAGACAGCGCAAGAAAGAGCGAGAAAGAGAGAGAAAAAGCGAGAAAGAGCGAGAAAAAGCGAGAAAGAGCGAGATAGATCGAGAGAAAGCGAGAGAGAGCGAGAGACAGCGAAAAAGATCGAGAAAGAGACTCCTGTGAAGTTAGCCCCCATTATTTAAAAAATTAATTCTTTTAAGAGTTCTGTAAAGATTTCTAATAGTTCCAGAGTTCCTGATAGTTTTAAAAAATAGTTCTGGCCATTAAAGGCACGAAAATGCGTTTTAAATTATAGGGGAGCTAACTTCAGGCAGCTTCCCATTTTCAAAAAACGTCATTTTTTATTAGAGTTTTGGGTAGATTTTATATAGTTCTAGAGTTCCTGATACATTTCAGAAATAGTTCCGCTCGAAAAAGTAAACCGAAGTTGAAATTTTCTCCATTATCGTTTAAATATCTGGTATCTTGCAAACCGTTGGTCCGATCGTTTTGTGTCATAAGACTTTTCGTCAGAACTCATTAAGAACTACCTAGAACCACTCGGAACTCTGAAAAAATTTTCGACCTCGGGATTTAGAAAACTTTCGTGATCATCGTAAAATATTTGGTATCTTGCAAACCGTTGGTCCAAACGCTTTGTGTCATAAAACTTTTCGTCAGAACTCGTCGAAAACTACGCAGAACTCTTGTCAGAACTACTCGGAACTTCAAAAAAGTTTTCGATCTTTGTTAAAAAATCTGGTATCTTGCAAACCGTTGGTCCGATCGCTTTGCGTCATAAGACTTTTCAACAGAACTCGTCGAAAACTACCCTTATACTTCTAACAATCATAAATTTGGTTTTATCCACATTCAGTTTTAGCGAATTCATACTCAACCATTCTTTGACTGCACCAAACACCTTACTCATATTTATCTTAAGCTCCTCACAGCTTTCTACCTCCACATATACTGTCGTATCATCTGCATATAATTTTATTCTACTACCCTTTGTATATACTTTAACTATATCGTTCATATGTACAATAAATAACAGAGCACCCAGCCCGGAACCTTGTGGTACTCCATATCAGGGTTGGGTAAGTATTATACTCAAAGTATTATACAAGGTTTCTTCCAGTATTATACATAGTATAATACGTCGTGAATTCAACCATGTATTATACGTACGATGGCGCCACTATAGATTACGCGGTTGATAATGTCAAATGTGATAAATGATAATAGATCTGTTCTTAAGCTGAGCTTTATGCACGAATGCACGATTTTCTTTTTATAAAAAAGTGACATTATATTAAATCAATAATTGAAAGTATGAATCGCGGAGGTAGACCGTGTCATTTCTTAAACAATTACGAAATGCATCTCTGTGACTGCACCAACGGGTTTCACAGGCAAGAACGATTTTTTTTCCTCCTTCTTTCACGAGTTCTTTTTCTGGTCCTGGCCGTTTAAATTCTTTCAATAGTCGACTTACGCATTCAGCAAATTCTTTATCAACTAAAGACTTTGCTAATAAGTTAGCACTGTGGCTTGCACAAGTTACATGCCATTGTTCCACGGATTTACCCATCAATATCATGGCAGAAGCATTGTCTGATACGATAGCATATATACGAATATTAATTCTATTACTAGCCATTTCCGTAGCTTCTTCAACGATTTTTGACAATGCAGCTCCTGTTTCTCTCACACCAGTTAAATCCCATGAATTAAGATATATACTTTTATCCAGTACTGTATGTATGATGCAGACAACTTGGTGAGTATTCGCAGCAGAGTTTTTCCAGCCATCAATTAACAGTACACCCTCCGTGTTTTTGTCTTTCCTGGTCTTAATTGTAACTTCCTCGTGCACCGCGTCTAACAATTGGCTTGAAAGCTTCTTTCTTGTTGGTACTTTATAATTAGGATTCAGTAAATTAACAAAATTTTTAAATAATTTTGATTCCACCACATTAAATGGAATATTGCAGCTAAAAAAGAATTTAGCTAACGCCAGGTCAATTGATGATTGATCGGAAGGATAAGGGCGTTTTGCTCCAATTTTCTTTTTCTCCATTTTTTCAAATTTATTTTGTGATCTACCAGACATATAAAAGAGTAAATATTTATTAATAAAAAAATATGTGAGATTTACAGGATAGCTGAATAAAGGAGTCGATTTATGAAACTTACTGTTTACTATATAGCCTTTTATTCTTTATATAAATTATATCATATATGTAAAGATCGCACGTGGCACTTTTGGACTTTAGCCCTTTTTTGTGCTCCGTATTTTCTATAGACCATGACACATTACACAACCTAACCATCATGTCCATCATCATAAAAGTTTCAACCAGTCGCGTTGCTCTGGAACGCCGAATCGAGCAACGCGATTGGTCGAATCCTTATGCCATCCTGTGTGAATGTGAAGGAGCCATTATGATTATGTATAATACGTTTCCTACATTTTATACGTATAATACAGTTTCCTACATGAAAATGTAGGAAACTCTCAAAATGGTCAAATGATCCAACCCTGCTCCATATATAATATCAATTATGCTAGAAAACTTATCACCTAATTTAACTTGTTGTTTCCTATTACTCAAATATGATTTTAACGAATCTAATACAGCTCCTCATATTCCATAGTTGTACAGGGTGTCCCATTTTATAAAACGCACCTCGATAATTCTTCAACAAAGCATTTTCAGCAAAAATGTTTCAAACAAAAGTTGGAGGGTTTCAAGGGGGACATAAGACAGTGACAATGATTTGGATGGTCGTTTGAAGCTCACATGAACGTTACCTTTAATTTCTTACATGGAACCCCCTATATTATAGTATATCGTTTAAAAGGGCATAAAATAAGAAAAATTTTGGCGCTAACCAGAGGTCGATACGTTGACCCGTTCAGGAATTATTTAGGGTCAAAAATTGACTTTTTCCAAATTTGACCTTAATTTTTCACGTCATCCAGTATTTCGAAATCTATGTTATCAAAGTTATCACGGTCCTCTGAACCCCCTTGCTCACCCTTAATTACTTCTTTCAAAGTTTTCCACATCTTTGTAAAAGGTCACCCTTATTATGATCTATCATATTCTTAAAATACTATTTCTTTTTCGACCTAATAAGTTTTACTACTACATTTCTTTCATTTCTAAAGTATTTCCAGTTTTGTTCTAAACCTGTTTATAACGCTTTACTGTAGGCAACATCTCTTCTATCTGCCGCTAATCTAATTTCGTCTGAATACCATTTTTTTCCTTCCCAAGCATTCAGTATCTTAAACTTTTGGTAAATATGCATATTAGGTCAATCCTCACCGATAACCTTGACCTTGACATATGTTGTCAAGGTCACCCTCCTGAGTGACCTTCAGAAGGTTTTAGCCGGCGGTCATTGTTTGTTAAAAAGTTATAAACAAAAAAAATTGAAAAATATAGCAGTTATTTTGAGTACTAATAGACATAAATGACTGATATTTATGTGGAAATAGTACAGGTACGAACAAAGGAAAGTTAGTTAAAGTAGCGAATTGGTGGTATATTAAAAGAAAAGTTATTTAAAGCAGAGAATAGAGAGTATGTGCTTCAACTTACAAAGCACATACTTGTAAAGCGCGTCACTAACCTATAGGTTAGTGGGGCGCTTTATAAATGTGCTTTGTATGTGCTTTGTATGTGCTTCAACTTAGAAAGCACATACTTGTAAAGCGCGTCACTAACCTATAGGTTTTTGTCAATAACCAACTATTATTTCCTTTAACAAAGCTTTAACATGCTTTTGCCATGATTATACCAACAATTCACTGCTATAAATAATTTTCCCCACCAAATTTTTTTTGTTTATAACTTTTTAAAGGACAATAACCGCCAGCTAAAACCTTTTAAAGGTTACTCAGGAGGGTGACCTTGACAACATATGTCAAGATCAAGGTCGTTTATGCCTTTCAATACTCAAAAAGACTGCTATATTTGTCAAACTTTTTTTGTTTATAACTTTTTAATAAACAATGACCGCCGGCTAAAATCTTCTAAAGGTCACTTAGGAGGGTGACCTTGACAACATATGTCAAGGTCAAAGTCATCGGTGAGGTTTGACTTAATATGCATATTTACCAAATTTTTTCTTTGGTGCCACGGTATCCAATACATTTACAATCATTTTAACAAATTTTTCAGCCCTTGAATTAATGTCTAAACTTTGACTTTGCTCGATTTTATCCTTCAATATATTAAGAAATTTATCTATATCAAATCTGCTATAATTTCTGCCTACAATTTTTTATATTTATTTTTTTTCCTTATATTGAAATCTATTTTTAGCCAAGCATGGTCCGTAATTTTAGGTTTTTCGCACACCTATACCTTTATAATCTTATTCGAAAAAATTAAATCTATAATCGTTTGACTATCTTTTGAGGTCCTTGTCTGACTATCCACATATTGCCTTATTCCCAAGTTTTGCATTACCGCTATTAGTTTTCTTGTGTAGAAAGATTCTACCATTACATCTATATTAAAGTCCTCGATTACTATACAATCACCTTTTATTGTCAGGCCTTCTACTATATCTTCTAAAAACCGAACAAAGTCGCCATTTGACGCACTCGGCGAATGATACACCACTGCTGTAACTCCCATATACAAGTTATCTTTAACTTCTATCACCAAACACTAACAGTTTGACACCAACTTTTTCTTTTCAATTATCTTAAATTTAATATCCTCCCTAACATATGAAAGGACACCTCCTGTGTTTCTATTTTCAGCATCGCATCTCACTATACTATAACCCGGTATATTAACCTCACTATCGTCAATGTCTACAATCTAGTTTCCGTTAATGCCAATATCGCAGGTCTTATCCTCTTTATAACCAGGTGCTGTATCTTATCTTTGTGCGCCATTAGACTTTGTGCATTCGTATACCGTGCTTCTTCTTGCTTCAGTGGTTGCTACTTCGTAACTTCCCAACCAGCTCTTTTTCTCTCCTCCTCTAATATCTTCTTAAATGTCGGACACTCCGAATCTAACGTCTCATGTTCTAAATTCAGCTTCAAATTATACGTTTCATTCTTATACATACAATTTATACAGTTCTTTCTCGCTACCGTACTATCGTTCGCTTTATGGTTTCCTGCACATTTGAAACATGCTTCCTGCCTCGTGCAATTCTTAGCCATGTGGAAATAACCTCAGCATTTGTAACACTCTTACGACGCTAATGAAGTTGTATACTACACATTTTCTCTAACCTATATTTAATCTTCCTTTTTTTTATTATCGCTTCATGTGTACTATCATGTACGTCCAATATCAGAGATCCTTCTTCATCTCCCCTTCTTCCACGAAATCGCTCGTTATTCTTGTCTCTTCCTTTAAATAATCTCTTCACTATCCGCATACAAAGATCTTCTCCTGCTACGTCTTCCATTCTATTCTGTTTCTTAATCGCATTTAATTACTTATCATCATCTATTTTTATTTCATCTTCTCCGACATTAATTACTTTAATCTTGGGTTTTTCCACTGTGGCTCATTGACCTTGAAATCCTCTCCCATTGTCGCCTGTACCTTGTCCTTCAACCTTTTCATTTCTTCACCAGTCTCACATCCAAGAATGACCGCTCCTCTACCTCCTTTTCTTATTTTTGAAATTCCAACTTCCAAGTTTTTAATACCGATTTCTTCTTTTACTATCTTTTTTGTATCTTCGCTTCCTGTTGTACTTTCAGTTTAATAATCAAAATATTCTCTTTCTTTTTCTCTTTAACCGCTTCACTATAGCTCCTCTGCAGTCCTCCTATCGGTCCATATACTCCTTCTCGTATCATTCTTCTCAATTCTTCCAGTTCTTGCTTAATGCCTCCCATCTCTTTTCGAACTATCTCCTTGATCATTGTCTTAACTTCTTTTTTACATGCCATTTCGTCATTCTCTTCTTTCACCGTTCTGACAAGCCAATCTATCTTTCTATATCAGATGCTCCACTCGCACCCGCCACTTTACTTCCACTCCCCTGCGCCGTACTCGCTTTTACAGCTCCCATTATCCTTTCTGTCGCTGACGATGTCGATGTCTTGCTTGCATCGGATTTCTCGAATGGGCCAGGCCAATTCACGTACTCGTTGTTCGCATTATAAATTTTATGGTTACTTTTGCAACCCGGGTGGAAAAAAATCTTGGTACATGATTTACAAGCTGCAATCTGACTCTCTATCTCCTTTTTACATGCCGAGCAAGTATACTCGACACCCTTCTCTTCCATATCGATGTCACACGGTAATTCAGCTGAGTGTCGATAATAGTACGCCTAGATCACAACAGATGTCACGCCTATCTAGACATTTGTGGGGATGATATTATTTTAGAGACAGGAACGACGTTGGATGCAATCGGATAATATTCAATCGTAACTTTGTTTCACCAAAGTATGTTGCGTTCTACAGGAGAATAGGCGGAAGGACGCGCCTTTTTTTATATCTAAACAGGGTATACTTTTTCATAGAGAGGAAGCTTTATATCTAACTTAGAGCATAGCCTACATAGAGAGGAAACTAGTGTCGCAGCGGTCCTGCCAATCCCCACAATACTCCCCCCTTGAGAATAGTCTTACGCTCTAAAAAACTTTTATAATGTCTCTATTGTAATGCATATCAAAAGTTATTTGACTTTAAAATATTGGAAAAGTTGAGTTAGTCATTAATTATACATAAAAGAAAATAGTAAGACATATTGTATCTTATAAAAAATGAGTTAAACTAGAACAGACCAGTCTCGTTACATTGCTATCTATTAAATTTAGTGAGTGTGTGTATGTGTGCGTAAGTGTGTGTATGTATGCGTGTGTGTGTGTATGTGTCATCAACGTCTCTTTAGTGTGTGAATCACAGGCTTGAACTCTGAGCTGGCGAGCTAATATTGAATTGTACTTTCTTTTTGGGTCCAATGTATTGCCGTATTCCGCTGAGTTGCTGTCTCAGGCTGGTTTCTGGAATCGTTTGTGAGCTGAATGGTTGGTCAGTACCTGGATTACCACCTCCTTCTAGAACTTCGTCTGTTGGCAAATGGGCTGGCTTAAGTTTTTCGATTGAAAGGTTGGTTGGTACGCCATTGATGTCCACCGTAAAAAGTCTATCGTTGATTCTTTCGATAATGCGATGTGGGCCTAAATATAGTTTGTCGAGCGTTTCTTTTCGGATGTCCTCTTGACGTACGAAAACGTGTGAACAGCTGTGCAGCTCCCTAAAACAGTTTTTTTTCGACAATGATGAGCCACTGGGACTGGTTTCAGTGCTCGCATATGAATTCGAAATTCTTTGAGGAAGAAATTGGGGTCACTTGGTAGATCCTCGTGCGTGAAAAATTCTCCTGGAATTCTTAGAGTTGTTCCGTATAAGTATTCTGCTGGTGACGCCTTCAAATCTTCCTTGTAGTATGTCCTGAAGCCAAGCAGTATCACTGGAAGTGCATCAATCCATCTTTCTCCCTCATGGCACTTTATTGCAGTTTTAAGAGTATGGTGCCACCGTTCAACGAGTCCGTTCGAAGCTTGGTGGTATGCTGTTATGCGAATCCGCTTACTGCCAATTAGCTGAACTAAGGCTGTGAACAATTTACCTTCAAATTCTGAACCTTGATCTGTTGTCACTATTTTAGGTGATCCGAATCGTGCGACCCAATGCTTGAAGAAAGCTTTTGCTACCGTCTCCGCTTGGTAATTTTTTATAGGAACTGCTTCTTGCCATCTCGAAAATCTATCGACCAGGACGTCACAGGACGTCAGTGGTCCGATTATGTCGATGTTTACGTGGTCAAAACGCGTCTGGGTGTGGAAATGTCGCTGGTTGGGTAAGAACGTGTCGTCCGATTTTAGCACGCTGACACTGTACACACATCTTGGCCCACTCCCTGATATCTCTCTTCATGGAGGGCCAGACATAACGTTGTCCGTTCGTCTTCGTGGTGATCTTCCCGCTCGGGTGACTCATGTTGTGAACCTCTTGGGTTTAATTTTTTAAAAGTACAATTATTTTTTGAGATTAGGGTGAATTCCAGGACCATTTTATATATTAGCTGGTTAGTTCCAGGACATTTTGTAACTTTGAGGTCGGGCATGAAAAATTTTTATGTCGTGTGTTTATTTCCAGGACCGTCCTGGAAATACCCAAATATATCATTCGACAAATTCCAGGACCCTCCTCAGGACCGTCCTGAAAGTATGGAAGATATATAATTCGGTAACTTCCAGGTCCCGACCTGGAAGTGTGGAAAATATATAATTTGATGAATTCCAGGACCCATCCTGGAAGTATGGAAAATATATAATTTGATTAATTCCAGGACTTGTCCTGGAATTTATCAAATTATACAGGGTGTACCAGACCTCGCGTATCACCCGTTAATGGCAGATTCCTGAGATAATTTGGAGACAAAAATCTTAATGCCAAAATGTCGAGGCTGCCAAATGTCGTCCCGATAATCGTCGGTCTTGCAAACAGTGTACAAAGAAATAAAGAGATTAATAATTTCAAATATTTCTATCGAGTTGAGTAAAGTGTGGAAGTGCTGTTTTGACATGCAACGTCCCTGAGTGCGTAAAATTTTGACAAGCACACTAGTAAACTTTGACCCTTTTCCGTTTAAACACTGTAGCAGCCTCGACATTTTGGCATTAGGATTTTTGTCTCCAAATGATCTCAGAAATCTACCATTAACGGGTGATACGCGAGGTCTGGTACACCCTGTATATTTTTTATACTTCTAGGACGGGACCTGGAAGTTACCGAATTATATATCTTCTATACTTTTAGGATGGTCCTGAGAAGGGTCCTGGAATTTATCGAATGATATATTTGCCCCTTTGAAATACTTAAATCCCTTTTATTTGAAACATTTTTTATGATAGTGCTTCTTTATTGCCAGCTTGACAGAGTTAGCCCCCCCCCCCCAAATCGATTATTGATAGTTTTTTTTTACCAATTGTTTGGTGGTTGATTGGTAGTATTTAGTACCGTATTCAAAAAGATTGGTAGTTTCTCGTTTTTTTAGGAAATCGAAATAGTATATTACACTACAAGGGCAGAAAGTTTGAGATTCCTGCACTGCGCGCCATCGTGCTCGAGGCGAAGCCGAGACAGTTCAGGGCTCTCAAACTTTCTGCCCGTGTAGTGTATACTATTTTTCTTGCTGCCTGGTCGAAAGTACGGAAGAATGACATGTGTGTGTTGAAGATATTGATGCCTGCCCCGACATTTGCGGCACGAGCGAAGCGAGTGCTGCTGGTCGGGGGCAGGCATCAAATCAAATGCATCTATAAATAAAGGTATAAATACACTTTAATTAAAGGAATTAAGTTTTTGGTGACTTCTTCCTCATCTGTTGACTCGCCAGATGATGGTTCATGCATTTTCCTATTTTTATTTTTATTACATTAATCACAATCACTTTCTGAATAGAATTTACTAATAAACATTATCATTGACTAACTGTAAACAAATTTTTAGGTTATACGAGTGAAAGTAAAAGTAGAGGTTGGGGCGATGTGAATTGGGTTTGTGGTAATATTGTGGTAGGGATCTTGTCATATATTGAGTGCCAGTGCACGCAACTAAGTTTTTACTCCCGCTATTCTAGATGGCGCGCATGTAGTTTAACCAAGGCATAAAAATGAGACTTTCTGCCGTGGAACCGGGGCCGAAAGTACGTACTTTCGACCGAGGTAGTAAGAAAACAAATTTTTTATCTTTTCTTAGCCCTTCTACTTTGACTGTAATAATTTTTTTTTTAAATCGATTGGCGATTGATTGGCAATGTTTAGTACCGCATTAAAAACTTTTGGTGGTTTTGCGTTTCTTTAGGAAATCGAAAAAACAAATTTTTGATCTTTTTTTAGCCCCCCACTTTGACTGTGGTAATTTTTTTTTTTTAAATTGATTGGCGATGATTGGCAGTGTTTGGTACCGCATTGAAACCTTTTGGTGGTTTGCCGTTTAAAAGGAAAGAATTAATTGTCAACAAATTTTTAACCTTCTTTAGCGCCTCCACTTTGATTGTTGGGAATTTTAAGTTCTTTTTTACCAATTGTTTAGTGGTTGATTGGTAATATTAAGAGCTGTAAGTTATTGAAAATTTTATTTTAAAGCCTTGTGTCCACGATGCTAGAACTGTGTCCGAGTTTCGGTTTAAGCCAATAAAACTGCTACTTTTCTGTAAAAGCTGCAAGTTGATTGGCTTAAACCAAAACTCGGGCGCAGTTCTAGCATCGTGGACACAAGGCTTAACACTCCAAAAAATTGTTTTGTACGTTAATGAATAGGGATGTTTCCAGTTACGTATAGTGACGATTGCACACATTGTGGGCATTCAGGAGCGCAACCGCTATCTATGTACGTGTGTACACGCACTAGGCTCTGGGGTCACATGCGCATGCTCTAGGGAAAATAAATCAGTATTTGTAATAATTTGGAAATCATTTAGACATTTCGAAAACAATTTTTATAATTTGGAAAAGAGTACATACATAATTATAATGGCCATCTTTACGCCGACCGTTTGATACGCGTATTAAGTACTATATTTGGACTAAATTGGCTTAATTAGTACGTACGATAGTGTAAACAATAAAGGCCGTCACACACAAAATGCATTACGTCGCATAAGCATAGCATGAGACCGCTGGACTAATGAGCATCTTACGTAAATTAATATGGCGACATTATGCTGGATGCTCATTGGTCCAGCGGTCTTGTGCTATGCTTATGCTACGCTATGCATTTTGTGTATTATAGCCTTAATGCCATCTTACACAAAATACATAACGTTGCATTAGCATAACATAAGACCGCTGGACCAATGAGCATCTTATGTAAATTAATATGGCGAGTTTATGGTGGATGTTTATTAGTCCAGCGGTCTTATGCTATGCTTATGCGACGTTATGCATTTTGTGTGTGACGGCCTTTAAGGTATTAAGGTATTATGAAGGCGTATCGTATCAAAATAGTACAAACGTGATCACGTGATCCGTTTTGTCGCTCAAACGATCGGTTTCATCGGCTCGTGAAAATGCAGCTTTATGCCTCTTCTATAATACTCGTACTTCGTGGTTTGTAGTTTTTGCCGCGCGATTTATAAAATTGTTGTACTGGTTGCACCACAGCGTGCTTTATTTAGATGCACCTAATGAAAGACATTGAAAGAAAAAAAGAAGAACATTATTGCTATATGCAATATATCATAAAATTTAAATCAGTTTTAATCTGAAACATATATAGGTAAGGATAAACATTTATTTTATGAATTTATCTTATATGTTTATTGGAAACGGGTATACGGCCAATATGGCGGCCATAAGCCGACTCGGATATGGGTATAGGGAGGGACCCATCTTTTGGAAGAGGCGCTTCATACAATTATGATAGAACTTCACTTACAGGTAAGTTCGTTTAATCATTAAATTGTATTTTGCGCCTCTTCCTCAAGATAACACGTAGATGTTGAAAGTTGGCTACGGTTGTGTAATTATAAAATAAATGTTTATTATAGATAATAAGAAATATTGAACAGTTATATTTAACCTTTTTTTTTTTTTACTTATCTAATATTGCTCGCCCAAATACTTTTAAGTCCTGAACGATGGGTCATAGAATTTTGTGAAAGTGGCTGATCTTTCTGTCCAACCCGCTGACTTTCTTATTACATCAATGTTAATACCTTTGCGTTTCACCGCAGACGTAGACGCATGCCTAGTACTATGCGCTGAGAAAATATCTGTGTCTATGCCACTTTCCTGCAAAACATCTTTAACCCATCGGCTAAGCGTCTGGGTTGATGCTTTCTTAAACGGTTTTTTGAATGAAATAAATAAACTCGTTATATCTCTTCTAAGCTCTTTTGTCCTTTTGAGATAACATTGCAGCGTATCAACTGGGCAAATGTTCAAATTTTCCTTGTAACAAGGTAAAGTTAACACCGGTTGATATTTTCCTGGTTTAGAGGTTTTTATTCTCTCCGGAATCTTAATTTCTATCAAGCTCTCTTTGGTAACTATATTTCTTATATCAATTAGTGACAAAGTTTGAATTCTTTGCCCAGTTACTAACGCTAATAACGTTACCAATTTCTTACTTAAGTTATCTAAGGCTAAGTCCTCGCTTCGTAAGTCTCTGAAATAATCGAGAACTAAACTTGGATCCCACGTGGAATCATATTTAGGCTTCGGGGGTCTTAACTTTGACAACCCTTTGAAAAACCTTTTAATAATCTCATTTTGTCCTACTTCTGAGCCTAAGATAAGAGAAATAGCAGATCGCATGCCGTTAAGGGATCCGTAAGATGCCCCGTTGTCAAATTCTATAGTCAAAAACTTAACGATGTCTGCTACTTCAGCATCGTAAAAGGATAAACCCTTATCTTTACAAAACATCCACCATTTTTTCAATGCGCAGTTATATTGCTTAAAGGAAGACTCGCTTAAGGAAGCCATAGTAATTGTTATGGATTCTTTTGGAACACCTCTTAACAGGAAAGCTTCCCTGATAACTTCCCGGCCACCAGGGTAAGAGACTTCCAAAGCGGATGTGGCTCCCTATCGGGTGAAAGTAAGGTATTACAATCGGCCTTAAATGTCAAAACCTCCGATTCCAGCATTGAAAGGAACAAGGGAAACCACGGCTGTGCTGGCCAACGTGGTACCACAACTATACCTTCCGCTCCTTCCGATCTTATTTTCTGTAAGACTCTAGTAACCAATATAAATGGTGGAAAAGCATAAAAGAAGGATTTATTCCAGTTTATAGTAAAGGCATCGATCGCTATTGAACCTGGATCTCTTGTCCAGGACACATAATCTTTACATTTTGCGTTAATTCTAGTAGCAAACAAGTCTATTTCTGGATAGCCAAATTTACTAGTGATCTTCCGAAAAGCTACATCCGACAATTCGAATTCCGTTTCTTTATCCAATCTTCTGGATTTAAAATCTGCTTCAGTGTTATTCTTTGAAGTAATATACGATGCAAAAATGAATAATTCGCGTTTTTCACACCATTTCCAAATGGTCTTCGCAAGATCACTAAGTTTTTTAAATCTTATACTACCCATACGATTTATATAAGAAATCGCTGTAGTGTTGTCGATTCTTAACAGGATGTTGCAATTTTGAAGATCTTTGGCGAAACATTTGAGCCCAAAAAAGGCTGATAAAAGCTCTAAATAATTAATGTGATGTAGCTTTTCGGACTCACTCCAGAGACCATGAGCTCTATTGTTGTTGCATGAAACACCCCAACCAGTGAGGGAAGCATCTGAAAAAATAACCAAACAGAATTCACGACTGGAAATACTCGAGACTGTGTAAAATATTTGACTCCCACCAAGAGAAATCATCTTGTAAATTTTGATTCAATTGCATATTCACATCATAATTGCCATTTGACTTTAAAAGAACCAAGTATTTTTCCCTTTCGAGATCTTTAATATGTGCCCAACTATATTGGATGGCTGGACAACACGATACCAAGGATCCTATCAACTGAGCAAAATTTTTAATTTTGCATATTTTCAATTTCTTAAAAATGTTGATCTGATCACGAACCTTGTATCTCTTTTCTAGTGGCAATTCTAACGTCATTTTTTGTGAATCTAGAATAAAACCAAGAAATTTACGGGCCTGTGCTGGAATTTTACAACTCTTATCTTCGTTAATGATAAAACCTAGACTTTCTAACATGTTTAGAGATGCATTTATGTTCTTTAAACAATCTGAAAACGTGTTTCCAAACAGTAACAGTCATGTCGTTCTTGAGCGTGCGATTGAATCTTTCCACCACCGACGCCTTCATCACCGAGTACGTTGAGTAGTGATTTATGTCGCGCTTCCTCATGATCTCTCGCACGTCGGCGTTGTAGAACTTTTTCCCTCGTCCGTCTGCAGGTTCCTCGGAAACCGCGCGTCCTCGCGAAATATCCTCGACAGGGCCGCGGCCACCTCTCTTCCGCTCTTGCTCTTGAGCGGCAAGGCCCACGCGTACTTGCTCAGCACATCGATAACCGTTAGAATGTAGTTGTGACCCTTGTTGTGTCGCGCGTACGGACGCATCTCGACCACGTCGGCCTGCCACAGATCGTCGTAACCGCGCACCACGACACGTCGCCGCGGAAAGTTTCTTCGCGCTGGTGTGTGCAGCTCCCGCGCGAGTCTTAGCTTTTCGGGGCTCATCGTCGCGCGCGTCTCTCTCACGGGTAGCTCTTGTTTTTCAAGAGACGGTTGAGTTCCAGTAGGTTCGCCTTTTCCTCTTCCGCGCCGGCGCGGCGTGCGCGCCCCTGTTCCCCCGAACCGCCGCTCTCAGGGCCGCTATCTCTCTCTCGAGCGACTCCTTGGTGGCCGTTTTCTCCTCCAATCGCCGCAACTCTATGTCCAGCCTCGTCTCGGTTGTCTTGGAAGAGCTCGCGAGATTGCTCAACGCGACCCTGAGTCCGTTCACTTCGCTGCTCGTCTTGCTCGCTTCCTTTTTCGCCACCGCCAACGACTGCGCCTCGTTTTTCACCGCCGAGTACGTTCTCCCGATCTCGCGTCTCAAATTACTGAACTCGTGCTCGACGCTGTTCTTCAAACTGTTCACTTTGCTCCTGAGACCGCTCAAATCGTCCGCCTCTTTTTTTATCGCCGCTGTCAAACCGTCCGTCTCTTTTTTCGCCGTTAGGTTCGTTCTCTCGTTGTCCTCTTTGACACTCACGATCGGGCGCTCGAGGTTGTTCTTCAGATTGTCCACCTTGCTCTCGAGACGGTTCAAAACGTCCACCTCCTCTCTCGTCGCCGACAGCGCCCCGTTCGTTCTATCGCGAAACGCCTCCATCTCGCGTCTCAGATCCTCGAGCCCGCGCTCGACGTAGCTCTTGTTCGTCGCGTCGGCGTTCCACTCCGGCGCGCCCACGTGTCGTATCTTGCGCTTCTTTGCGTCGAAGGAGTCCTGCTCCGAACAGAGCGCGCTGTCGCGCACGTAGCTTCGCAAGGATTCAATCAAGGATCGCAATCTCCCCGTCGCGGATCCTCCGTCGTCGCCGCGTCTCTCCAGAGACATTCCGAACTTGTTCACCGACATCGTCGCACTGCCGTCGAGATCGTCGCGACGGTTCAATTTATAATCAGCCCGGCCTCTCGAAGCTCCTCGATTATCGACAGAATCTCGTTGTCGTGCGCGTCGTTGCCGGCTCGACGATAGGCGTCGAGCAGTCAAAGACGATCTACGAGTTCGTTTGGGTCGTCCCAGTGAACGTGATCTATCTTGTTGCGATTCAGTCTCATGGTCGACGGTAGGTTGGTCACGCCGGAGCCTTTTCTAGCGCTGCCGAGTCTCTCGCGAGGCAGGAGCGGAGCGATGATATTCTTGTATTTGTACCCCTTGCTACCCTTGATAGGATTCTCGGCTTTGTAACCGCGTTTATGAGCGTTCGTCGCCAACAGTAGACTTCTATATTTGTGCAGGTCATCCTTGGTGTAGATCGCGTCATTGGAAAGTCTCTTGAAGATCAATTCGTACAAGCCGGGCGTGCCCTTGTACGTCACCCCGTCCACGATCACGGAATCGTCCGCGAGCATCTCGAACCGTTTGTCGCCGAGCATCGGGCCGTCGTTCGCGACGTACACGCCGTAAACGTGATCGATCGTGTCCCCGCCGAAGAAAAGAGCGTCCACGTATTTCTTTCCCAAGGGTCCCAATTGACTCCTCCGCAGATTCTCGCGACCCTCCGGCGTTTGCAGAGCCTCTCTGATGGACGTTTCGAGAGAAGGCTGCGGCAACTGGAAAACGTTCTCCTCTCTCAGCGACAACCTCCGCGGTTCCAGAGGCGTGCTGGATCGAATCGCGAGCGCGTCCGACGCGACGATCGACAACCCCCGCGGTTCCAGAGGAGTGGAGCGAATTGCGAGCATGTCCGACGCGGCGCTCGATCTTTTCTTCTTGGACTTCGTTTCCCGCGCGATTTCTCCATCGTCGTCGCTCTCCTCGCGCTTCTTCTTAACGACGACGCCGTCGTCCTTGGGCTTGCCTCCGCGTACGGCGATCTGCTTCAGCGGATCGACGATCGGTTTGAACTGCCTCTCGAGAGCGATCTCGCTCTCGATCTTGCCGGTTTTCAGCGCTCTGTATTTTTTGCGAATCGAGGCGCGCGTCTTGGCAATCTCTCTCGCGGTTCTCTCCCGCTCGACGGCGTCCTTCGAGGTTATCTCCGTGCCGCTCATCGTTCCCGACTGATCGATCTACAGCACGGCGAAGTCGTTGAATCCTCGTCTGTATCTGCCGTTTTGCAGCGCGCTGTCCTTGTCTATCACCGCGAAGCCGTGCCTGCGTCGCCAACACTCGCGGCACAGCGCGCAGAAATCCTCGAACGGCATATCGAGGTTTACGTGATCGTCGTACACGTGCCTCAGATTGGTGCCGTCCTGTCTGAAGAGAATCAGCATGTTAGCGTTGTCGCGTATCAGGTGCTTCGGTATCTTAGCGTACGTCTGACAGAGATAGAAACAATCGATGTTCGAGTGTCGACCCATCGCGAAGTACTCCCTGATCGCGTCTTGCATGTCGCAGGCCACGTCGTCGAAGATGAATATCGAATCGGGGAGCGCCTCGCTCGGCGGCACGACGTCCCGATTGTTGGAGAACGCGTGATAACTGATCTCGTCCATCGATTTGAGCAGTTTCTCGAGATATCGATACTTCGGTTGATGCAGAGATTTTGAGTACACGTACACGTTCTCGAAACGCAGACCGTTCGGGTTTTCCAACAGACTCATCAGGACGTTCGTCTTACCGCAGTTGGAGGGGCCATAGATGACGCAACGTATCGCGTTCGGCAGCGTGTCGGCGCGTCTCTCTGACCGCTAGACCCGACCCCAGTCGCGTCTTGCGATCGAGATTAGGCACGCCTATCGTCGTCGATTGTCTCACGAATTGCATCTGTCGCGTATCGCGCGCGTGCGCGCTCGTTTTGTTTTTACGCGCGAACGACCGATCGTTCGCGCAGTGATCGCGATGTCTCTCTTACCGACGGATAAGCGCGAGGTCGTCCTGCGATCGCGCGACGAATGTCGTACGCGACGCGGAGCGTCGGCGGCGGACTGTTGAACAGGGCGAATAAACGTGCTCCCCTTCGAGCTGCACATTCCCGGCTATCAGTCATGCGGACCCGGTACTCGTCTCGCGAAACGACTAGCGCGCGGCGATCGAGGCGTCAATCCGTTGGACGCGGCGTGTCGCGTGCACGACATCGCTTACTCTCGAAACAGCGACCTCGCCGATCGACACGTCGCCGATCAAACGCTCGCTGAGAGAGCGCGCGAGCGTGTTTCGGCGAGCGACGCGACCCTCGGCGAGAGAGCCGCCGCGGCCGCCGTATGGGCTGCTATGAGAGCAAAGACAAGGCTAGGTATGGGTATGAGGAAGAAGAGAAGAACGACGACGACGAGGAAGAGAGTTCTTCCGGCGGCGAAACACGGGGGTTTCTTGCCCTTTCTACCGATGTTGGAGGCCCTTGGATCTTTGATCGGTGGAGCGGCCCGGCCGGCGTGGCCAAGGCCGTGAACGACGGCAAGGCCGCCAGACGTCAGCTCGAAAAGCTGGCGCGTCACAATCGCGCGATGGAGGGTCGCGGGCTGCATCTCGCGCCGTACAAACGCGGTAGCGGCGCGACGACCAGAAGAGCGAGAAGGAGTAAAAAAAAACCTCGCGGAAAGAGACGCTAGTGACGCCCGATCTGTCGGCGTCCGGTGCCACGACGGACGAGCAGTTGAATCGGATCGCGCGCCGCTCGCGAATACCTCATTTTAGGGGCGTGTTCATGCGCGACGCGCTACCGTCGAGAGCGCGTCGCAACAAGAGCGGAATCGTGAATCTCGACAACGCGATTGGTCCGGGTACGCACTGGGTTGCCTACGCGAAGAAGGGAAACAGCGCGATCTACTTCGACGCTTTCGGAAATCTTCGACCCTTTGTGGAACTCGAGCGATATCTCGGACGCGACGCGAGCGTCGCGTACAATCGTCGGTCGTATCAGAGGTTCGATCAGAGTATCTGCGGTCAGTTGTGTCTGCGATTTCTGCAAGAGATCGATTGGAAGCGTCTTTGAGTCGCCCTGGTCATGTCGCTGACTCTCACGTTGACCGGGAGGACCAGCGTTCTCACCTCGAGCTACTTTCCCGCCCTGGATCTGAACGACGGCGAATACGAAATAGGTCTCGCGAATTTCGAGACGTACAACACGATGCCGAACATCGACTCTACTAACAATACGTTTTACTTCGACGCCGAAGATCTCGCGATCGTTATTTCCGAGGGATTTTGCGAACTGCGCTCTCTAGAGAGATATCTGCGATCGGCTATTCTTCGCAGACGCGGCAGTTCCGAGCAAGCCGAGGACGATTACATGTACGTCAACGACGATCACGACGACAAAGAGGGCGAACGCTCGATAATTCTCCGGGCTAACGAGAATACCATGAGAAGCGAGATCAGATGCGCCTACAGAGTCAATTTCGCCAAACCGAACAACATTGGCTTTCTGCTGGGTTTCTCGGCGCTTTGCGCGCTAGAACCGAAAAAATGGTACGCGTCCGACGGACCGGTGAACATCATGCGCGTGAACGTCATTCGCGTGGAGTGCAACGTTACCGCGGGAGCTTACAGCGACGGTGTACCGGTGCACACCGTGCACGAATTCGCGCCGAACGTTCCGCCGGGATATAAGCTGTCGGAGACTCCGACGCAGATTATTTATCTCCCGGTCATCGCGCGGAGCATCGCCGATATAACGGTGCGCGTCGTGGATTAGATCGGTCGATTGATCGATTTTCGCGGGGAGGAGATAACGGTTCGGTTGCACGTGCGGCGCAGAAGACACTGAGTGACATGTGCGCGAATGAGAAATGCTCGTTCTGAACGAGTCGTCGGTGAGAGACCGGAAGAGCGCATCCGTCGTCGCACCCGCGACAGGAGCGCGCGGTGCAAGAGGGAGGAAGAACGGACTGAGCGCCGAGAACGTCGCTTTTCTGCGATTTCTGGGTTTCGCCGTGAGAAACGGCCATGGCCGACATTCTGAGTATCGGGGGTGAGCCGATCTTCGACGATCGCATCGTCAAGATCGGGACTCACACGTACAATCCGTACGCCAACACCTCGCTCGGGCACAGCGACGAGATACGAATACCGATACAGCAGCAAGATCTGTACACGCTACGGTAGTTTTCTCTACGTCGAGGGAACGCTCACCGACGATCTCCCAGAAAACGACACGAGTCTGGACAACAATTGCGTGGCGTTTATGTTCGACGAGATCAGGTACGAGCTCAACGGCGTGGAGATCGACAGGAACAGAAACGTCGGAGTGACCAGCACGATAAAGAGTCTCGCGTCGCTGACCGCCGAGAGGAGCAAGAGACTGTGGAACGCGGGATAGAGCAGCGACGATTCCGAGATCAGGTTCGGCGATTTCAACTTTTGCGTGCCCCTCAACACGCTTCTGGATTTCTGCGAGGATTACAAACGCGTGGTGATAAACGCGCGACACGAGCTCGTTCTCATACGTTCGCGAAGCGACGCCAATTCCATCGTGACGATCCGTCACAAGGATCCTCGGATCGTTCTGTCGAAGATACAGTGGCGAATGCAGCACGTGATGCTGAACAACGTGAATAAATTGTCCCTTTTGCGAACACTGGAGAGCGGGCGATATCTGAGCATGGGGTTTCGCTCGTGGGATCTGTACGAGTATCCCCTGCTGCCGAACACCAACAAACATTCGTGGGCCGTGAAAGCGGCGACGCAGCTGGAGAAACCGCGATACGTCATTTTCGCGCTGCAGACCGAGAGGCACAACAAGCCGGTGAAACGCGCCTCCGAGTTCGACAGCGGTAATATCACGGACGTGAAGTTGTACCTAAATTCGGAATTTTATCCCTACGACGACATGAATTTAGATTTCGAGAAGAAGAGAATCGCCGTGCTGTACGACATGTACGTGAAATTTCGAAGATCGTACTACGGATGCGAGCGCGACGGCGCGTTTCTAACGCCGCGCGACTTCGCGAGGAATCCGTTCGCGGTGATCAATTGCTCGCGTCAGAACGAGTCGACGAAGAGCGGCACCGTGGACGTTCGCGTAGACTTCGATTGCAAACGCAACGTAGCTCCCAACACGACAGCCTACTGTCTTATCATTCACGATCGCGTGGTCGAGTACAACCCGCTGACCAACATCGTTCGCAAAATCGTGTAGAACGGAAGTGGTTAAACGAGTCAATTAGATAACCACACGACGAGTTAGATTACGGAATTATCGGTAGAAGGCACACAGGAAGAACGATAAGCGAAAATGTTTAAGAGATAAGGCGATAAATTCGTCGAGAGATAAAACGACAAGTTACACAACGATCGATCGGCGATAAGAGACGCACCGGAAGAGAGGGTACAAATAAATAGTCGAGCGGAGAGCGACCGAGCTAAGTCTCGTTTCGATCCTCTCTCCGTCGCTGACGCCCGGACGCTGAATCTCACGTGCAAGATATATTTCTCCTGTTGGTCAGACAGGCGCGACATTCTCAATCTGTCCGCCGAGCATCTGCAATACGTGCCGAAGATCGTTCTGCTGCGCGAATTTCCGGACTACGTCGAGAGAGTGTGGGAGAGATTGCCCGATCACCTGAGGTATGACCCCGAGGTGAGAACCTATCGTTCGTGTCTGGAGCATCACAACCCTCCGCGGGCGCAATCGCACGCGGACGGCCCACCGCCGCTCATCAAGGATTGCAGCGCGTGCCGCGCGCGAATGCCGCGCGGGGAGGACGTCTGTGGAGCGGGGTTGGATTGTTGAAACGAGAAAGAGCGCGCTTCCCCATTCATGTCCGTCGCACCGATCTTCGTAGATCTGCAGGGATTCGTCGTCTGCGATAAATTCACGGTCAAGGAGGTGGCGGTGCTTAAGAGTGGAAAAGAGCTGAGTCATCACGTGTTTTGCGCCCCGCTAGAATGGGATCTTTTGACGAGGGCGGAAAAGTCGCGGGCGTGTTGGCTGACGACGAATTATCACGGCTTGAGATGGGAGGATGTGGACGTGGAGTATAAACGCGGAAAGGCGATCGTCCGACGCATCGTGGACGACGGGCTGAAGCGAGACGATTCGACGATCGTGTACGTGAAAGGCTCGGAGAAGAAGAGATGGCTGAGGAAGATTCTCGGGGACGTCGAGGCGACGATCGAGTCGATGGACACCGATTTCGAGAGCATCGGTCGTCTGGAGACTCTCGACGCGACTCGAGCCTTCCGCTGCGGACGACACGAGAGGAGCTGCGCCATGGAGAACGTTTGCAAGATGCACGACTGGTGGAGGGAACGACAAGCGCGTCTCGACGACGTGTAACATCGCGTCATATATAAAAAATATATCCCATATGAATAAAATATGAATTATATACGAATAAAATATATTATTTTGTACTCTATAAATATGAATTATATACGAATAAAAATATATATCTCGCGATACGCCTGTTTGCTCGTTTGTCCACAGGCCATTTTTACGGCGAGAGCGGTACGATAAGACGCAAAAGAGATGTTCGCGGTGCGACGAGGAGAAAGCGCGATGTAACGCGCGTTTTTCTATACTCGCGCTACGCTCATTCATTCCTTCGCGTTGCGAGAATATTTGTATGCTTGTGTTTTACGCTATGCGATACACGCAATGCCGCGAGAGGAAACGATGAGACGAGTGCGACGTACGCGAGAGAGAGGGTACGTGGTGCGACGAAGAGAGCGATAACAGCGATAAGGCGCGCGCGACGTACGCGAGAGGAAAGAGAGGGTTCGCGGTGCGACGAGAAGCGAGATTACTCATATTGTACGCTTGTTGTTTATTATTTGTTATTTATTATTTAAATTTCAATTAAATATATATTATATCGAAAAATAACTATTGTTCTTTTAAAAAATGTATTCCCATTAAAGTGAAAAAATTAATATAAAATGTAAAAAATTTTAGTGAAAAAAACTTGGCGCTGACAAATTTTTAAAAATTTTTGAAAGCAATAAAATATTTTAAATTAATAATTACAATGTGAATGTAGAGACTTTCACACATTAATTTAAAGTACTTTTTTCATTTATAGAAATTGTTTCATTAATATATATTATTATGTTTAGCAGCGCCAAGTTTTTTTCACTAAAATTTTTTACATTTTATATTAATTTTTTCACTTTAATGGGAATACATTTTTTAAAAGAACAATAGTTATTTTTCGATATAATATATATTTAATTGGCGCATAATTTAAAGATCATTTCTTTTTTTTGTAATAAATATATTACTTGGATTTTTTCAAGGTAAATATATTACTTTGGTTTTTTTAAGGTAAAGATATGACTTGTATTTTTTCGAGGTACAAAGATAACTACTTCGATTTTTTCAAGGTTACTTATTACTTATTATTTTTATACTTATTATTTACTTATTATTATTTTTATTATTTATTATTTATTATTTATTATTTATTATTTATATACTTGTTATTTATACTTATATTTCTTTTTATATTTATTATTTATTTTTTATTAAAATTAATTTTTTTATTAGAATTTATTTTATCTCGGAGACGACGCCGCGCGATATCGCGAGCGTGACATACAGAGAGGGAAGAGGAGTCGAGAAATAAATAAACGACGATTGTACTTAATATTGTTATTTTAATACGTAACACTAATACACAGATCGTGTACGCAAAAAATTACGCTCAATCCAGCGTTACGATTGATGGCTCGGCGGCGACAGCGGTGTCGTCACGTCTGACCCGCTTTTCGGCACCGGCGTCGTCACTGGCTCGCTTCTCCGTACTGGCTCGCCTCTCCGTATCGGTGTCAACGTCGTCGTCGCTTCGCTCTCGCGATCCCGCGTCTCCAGTCCCGCGGGATCGCGAGGTTCCCGCGTCTCCGAAGAGAGCGCTGAACTTGCGCGACTCGCGCTCGAGGGTCTGAACGTCGGTCAATGCCCCGTCAATCAGCTCTTTTCGCATGTCCTTTACAAGTTTTATCGCGCTGTATCTGGAAGGAAAAAAAACGCGCGATTATCGCTCGTTTCGCGCAACAGAGAGAAACGAAAAAAAACGAATACTCACATTTTTTGAAATATCTTTTTCCTCTCGTCGAGGAAGAACCTAACTCTCAGAGACGCCAATGTACTGTTTGTGATGTTCTCCACGGCGTGGTAGAGTCCTTCCGCGCTTTCGGCCAAAATTCTCGCTTGGCTCGACGCGCCCTCGGCGTTAACCCTCAACGCGTGATACGTCATCACGAGATCCCTCAGCTGCTCCATTACAAACGCTACGATCGACTGGAAACTTTGACAAACGCTACAATCGACTAGAAATTTTGACGAGGACTCGCGAACGCGTAGCTCTTATATACCGCGCGAATGACGATATCTGCGGTAAAAGTGCGAAAATAGATCTTGTCTCCGGACGTTTCTTTCCTTCGAAACGGGAAAACGCAATACCCCTACTCCCTTTTTTTTCTTTGTTGGAAGAATCATTTATCTCGAACGGAAAACGCGAATCGTGGATAGAGTCATCCCCCGAACGTCGATTTCCCGACCGCGAAAAAAACAGTCATCCCCCGGACGTCGATTTCCTGACCGCGAAAAACAGAGTCATCCCGCGGACGTCGATTGCGAAAAAATACGCTCATTCCCCGGACGCCGATTTCCTGACCGCGAGATAGACTCATCTCTCCGGATGTCGATTTTCTTGAAACGCGAAAAACGACTTTCCTCGTCCGACGCGACAACGCCCTGTCTCGCGCGTCTAGCGATTCTCGTCCTAAAAATATTCCCCTACCCCGCGTCATGTCGCTCCTCGACACCTGTACCTCCGTCCATCGCGCGTCGCTTCTCGTTTCCACCCCTTTTCTCGGCGATGTCGCTCGCGCGCGTCGCTCTGTGCTCGATCACCGTCGTCGTCGCGGCGAACTGCGAGTCTAACGAGAGCGAGGCGGCAACCCGATATCTGCAGAAATATGGATATCTGGACAACGATCTACAGAGGTCTTCGTCCGGGAACACCGAGCGAGATCTCTGTCAGGCTGTCGAGCTGTTCCTGGAATACTACCGACTACAGGGCAACGGCGAATTAAACGAGGAGACGCTGAATCTGATGCGCAAACCGCGATGCGGCGTCGAGGACGTATCGAAGCGCACGTACGCCCCGCTCGCGCGCAAATGGCCGAAGACGCACCTCAGATGGAACTTCCACCTGGCCACTACGCAGATGCTAAAGACGGCTCGAGCCGCGTTCGATCTGTGGACGGCGAATTCGTCGCTGACCTTTGAGCGCGGTTCACAGAACCCCGACATTCTGATATCGTTTCGCGAGGGTCTTCACACGTACGCGGGCTCTCGATTCGACAGAATGTGCTCGGCGGATCTGGACGGTCGCGGCGGGGTACTGGCTCACGCGTTCTACCCGACCGGAGATATCGACTTCGTCTCGGAGGTGCACGTCGACAGAGCGGAACCGTGGCACATATACCTGACCGACAATCCCGCGGGAACGCAGCATCTGCTTTAAACTCTGACGCACGAGATCGGTCACGCTCTAGGTCTGATGCACACACCCAACCCGGACGCGGTGATGTACGCGTTCGCGCCCGATAAGTCGTTCCCCGTTAAACTTGGTCTAGAGGACGTTCTTTTTATTCAGCATCTGTACGGCGCTAAGAAAAGCGCCAAATTTCCGAGAACAACGACGACCACGCCGCCACCGCCACCGCCGACGACGATCACGCCGCCACCGACGACGACGACAACGACGAAGACCACGACGGTGGACGTCGAGACGGATCTGTGCGCCCTGCGGCGCCCGGACGTCGTGCTGGTGTCAAACGGCCGATTGTACGTCGCGCACGAACGACGCCTATGGTCGGTCGATCTCGACGGAAAAACCTACAAGAGGCCGATGCTGCTGACGGACTATATGAATTTTCTCACCGAAAACTTCAAGCGTCTGACGGCCGCGTACGAGACGCCCTCGGGCGGTCTCGTGCAGTTCGCGGACAGGAGAGTCTACATGGTCACCTATCCGCGTCTGACGCTAGTGCCGACCTAGCCGAGATCCTACGCCGAGCTCGGAATTTCCGCGGACGCGATGATCAACGCCGTGGTGAGCACGAACAAGGGGCGGACGTTCGTGATATACAACGATCAGATCGTGGGCGAGATGGACGATTGCTCGATGAGAATCGTATAATTTTACACGATCGAGAAGATATTTCCGGGGATACCCTCCGGTGTAACGTTGGCGTTTTGGTACACGGACGGTAATCTGTATTTCGTCGGCAGGAAACAGTTCTACAGATTCAACGACTTCGCGAGGACCGTGACGGCGGCCGGTAGATTCGACCTGGGGATCCTCGGCGTCGCTTGCCCGAGAGACGGACTGCTGCAGCAGTTGCGGGATCTCTTGAATCGATTCCTCAGAATCGACGCGTTCGCGAGCGGCGATAGTATGTCGAAAGAGGGGGAGGAACGGGAAACGGAGCGATAAATCGCGGTTTCGCGCGTCACCCTTGAATCGGCGAGGAGGGTTGCGATACATATACCATTATCCCCTGAGACAGCCATTATTGCGCGATCAGTCTCGCAACGATATGTATTTGCCGCCGCAGCCCACGCACTTCGAGGCGCGCTACTCGGCTGGAGACCGCGATAATGTCGCCGGTGAAGCGAGAAAGAGAGGACTCGACAAGCGATCGGCGGAACCGAGCCAGAGCAACGGCGACGAGCGGAAAAAGACGTAAGTCGACGCGCAATTTAGTTGTCGCGACTTTTTCGTCGTTGTCACGATTCTCGTCGTTTCACAGACGCAAAGTCTCGAAGCGCGACGCAGAGCGTCCGCAGCGGATTCTGGGAAGGAGATACCAGTTGACGAGAACGGGATACAAGTTCGTCGAGGTTGGTATCGCCATCGTGCATCCCTGCTACGTGACCATCGTCATAGGGGATTGCCACGGCAAGGAGATGTCGCTCTCGCCCGAGACGTGGAGGGAGTTTCTCGACCAGAGACGCGTCGTGCTGTCCCACCTGTACAGCGGTGAGAACCACGCTCCGCCGCCTCCGATGTGCCTAGCTGACGGAAACCTGACGCTGCGATTCGGAAGGATACACAATCAACCGATCCTGCGCATAGACACGTCGACGACGCGTCTCGTCGCGTCGATGAGCACGGTGCTGTTCCTGTTCGACCTGGAGTTGTGCGTCAACCGCGTCATTGTCACTCTGTCCTCGATGACCGGCAGGATCGACTCGAGGCTGTCGCGCTTCCTTGCCATCGCGGCCACCGTGGCGGATCCCGCGAACGTCTCGAGGGCGACGCGAGAGCGAGACCTTCGACCGCGGCGATATCGTCGACTGCGAGTTGGCCGCTCTGTGCTTCGGTAGAGAGAAATTGTAACGATGTAGCAGTAGTAAAAAAACAATAAAGAAACAAAAAGGAACCTTATTGTCTAGCTTTCAGTTTTTTCTTATATCTAAAACAAGGTAGGAAGGAGGCGGGAAAATAAGAAAACGAAAATTTCTCGAACAGGCGTATATTTCTCCCGCGAGATACATCTCAAAAGTTGTCTCGCCCGCTCTCGTAGGTAAGATTCTTTGTCTCCATCTGGACTCCCGGAACCTTCTTCAGATCGTCCGCCACGAGATCCATCATCTGCAGCATCAACTGCCGCTTGCGATCCGCGCGCGAGAGAGAGGTGAGAAACTGAGCTCTCACCTTCGCGTATCTCCACCATTCGCGCTTGTCCCTGCTGACGATATCTTTGACGTCGAAGACGTCCATGCGAACCAGCTGAGACCCGACCTCCCCCGGCGACCTGAGGGTGAAGAGTCTTCGGTCCTTCATGCTCGAGACGTACTGCGGTACGCGATCCAGGTCGCAATCCGACGACAGATTGAACAGCGCGTCGAACCCGCCGCCGCCGTTCTCCTCGTCCTCGCGCGACTCGTTCGCGCCGTACGCGTGATCCGTCGGAACCGCGCGCGACGCGAGAGCGTCCACGGGCGAATCCGTCGAGACCGCGCGCGACGCGGAAGCGTCCGCCGCCTTGACGGTCGACGCACCGTTGACGTGGCTCTCGTGTTCGCTGATTCACTCGTAGAACGTATCGTGCGTCATCAGGCCCTTCACCAGCAACGAGTACACCTTAGACGGAAATTGGGCCCGAACGAAACGATACATGTCGTCCACGGAACAGGTCGGACTCACCGGACCTTCCTTCAGCCACAATCCGTAGAGCTCCGTGATCGCGCTTTTTATCTCCTCGTCCTCGCGCGCGCGGCGCGCACCGGCGTCCCTCTGATTCGTCAGGTATCTCAACACGCTCGCGAGAAAATCTCTCAGGTTCCGCGTCGCCGAGCGCTCGGGTCTCCATATCTCGTTCAGCAGGTCGACCAGGGCGAAGGTCGGCGATTCGACCTCCATCCGCGAGTCCAACAACGGATCGTCCAGGATCGCCATTATCTCCGCGTCCTTCTGCTGACTCTCCGCGACGTTCATGTCAATGTTCCTCGCGCTCTCGACCGAGTCTCGATAGACGTCTCTCGCGCTACCCCGCGTTTTATACAAGGTGTTACTAAAAGACCGCCCACTAACTACATAGCGGTATTCCTTGTCAAAAACTGAGTCGAAAAGTCCTGAACCACTTTTTTCTATAATGCTTAACAAAGCCGTAATTATTCAGTAAAGTTAGACCAACCAGCGTCGTTCTTTAGCCGGGCGAACGTCGGTGAGCCGCGCTTGATAATGTGCGTGAGCGCTCCGCCGCGCAAAGCGCGGCGGCACGGCGGCACGGCGGCACGGCGGCACGACGGCACGGCCGCTGCCGGCCGCGGCGGCCGCGCTATGCCTTCACGCGCGTCGCATGCAATATTCTTACGCATTGTAATAATAGAAATAATTTTTTCTTGCACTAAAAATCATTTTTTACTCTTGTCAGAAGTACCTCCTTGCAGAAAATTTTGATAACGGATAAAACTTTCGCCAAGACTATTATTAACTATTATTAACATATGAAAATTAAAACAAATACAAAAAATTATACTGTGTATTTTACAATACAAAATTTTACATTGCAAAAATTATTTTCTAAACAATCCGTTTTGTTAAATATCTTTACGTTAACTTAATTTAAATTATAACACAAAGCACTTATTGAATCTTTCTACGAGGTTCGCCCAGTTACTCAGATGTAATAAATTTTTTAAGGGGAATTTACTGTAACAATTAGATATTTAAATAATTTTGTACTTAAAAGGAAATACATTAAAAATATTATTAAAAGCTAAAGTATTCAAAAATAAAAAATTTCTTTTTTTATGAAGAAAAGATTTATCCTAAGTCATGAATAACGCTGTCCAGATGTACAATCTTTTTAAAACCTAAGGCAAATAAGAGCAAACCGCGGAGCAAACAATATTAATTTTTATAGCGAATAATAAATAATAACACGTTTAATAACGTAAAACAAAATAAAATATAAACGTTTCTGTTTTAGTTTAGACGCATAAATAAAAGTGAAATGTTATCGTATTCATAAAACATTGGTCAGCGGTAAAGTTATTGGAAAAGGTTGAACATAAGGTAAATTACGTGATAACTGCTGCGTTTTAAATAAAGTGAAATTGAAAAGTTAGCTGCAATTTGTATAAGTTTTTTCATAAAGATGTAAAATTCACTTATCAGACAGTATAATATCAATCTCGTGATAATCTACCATGTCTGGTTTCAGTGATGAAACGATGCTTATGAGGTAAGATCAGTGCGCTGATTGAAGGCTTAAGCTGATGCGCAAGGTGAAAATGAGTACATACAAATGTCATTAAGTATCATATAACAAAATAACATTAGTAAATAAAAAATATAAAGTAAATAAATAAGCTAGTAAATAAAAAATCTTTCTAATGATTATTCTCCTATTGTCGAGAAACCCACAAAATTGACATCTGTAGTCTGTTTTATTTATTAACTTATTTTTATTTATTTACGAGTGTTACTTTGTTATATGATGCTTCATGATATTTCTCTGTACTCATTTCAGCTTACGCTTAAGTCTAGGCCTTCAGTCCGTACACTGATATTAACTCATAAACATTGTTTCGTTACTGAAACTAGACGGTAGATCGTCATGACACTGATATTACACTGTCTGGTAAGTAAATTTAACATAAAAAAACTTATACGAATTGCAGCTAACATTTTATTTTATTTAAAAGACCGCATTTACTTTATGTTTAATCTTTTCTAACAACTTTACCGCTGACCTACGTATTACGAATATGATAACATTTCATATTTATTTATGCGTTGTTAACGATTTGATTTAAGATTATTGTGAAGTACTACAATAAAGAGGGTCTAAACTAAGGCCAAAGCGTTTGTATTGTATTTTGTTTTAAGTTATTAAATGCGTTATAATTTATTATTCGCTGTGAGATCGACGTTTTGCTTTTATTTGCCTTATGTTTCAAGAAGATTTATCCTCTCCTTATAATATTAAACAGGAATTTTCTATATTCAATATTTTGAAGATTAGGGGAACGTAGAGAAGGAATTTTTTATTTATATTTGCGAATAGAAAGTTTCCTGTTGTTTTGAAATAAATAGCCCTGATAAGGATTGTTTTGCAGTGAGCTGTTAATTCTGAAAAGAACCGGTTTCATCCTGAAAAGGACTGCTACGCATGAAGTTGCTAGCCCTAAAAAGAACAGTTTCTTAATCCTGCAAATGACTTTTTAAATTAAATTTTTAAAATAAGCCCCGCGAACCACAAAGCTTCCGCACGAAGAATTAAATTTTCTCGTACGCATTGAAGCATCGGTCCATCGACAGTCTGGACAGATATTTGTATTTCTATCTATTTCATGCGTAACAGTCTTTTTAGGACTTAACAACGGCTTCTTTCAGAGCAAGAAATTCACTGCAAAACAGTCCTTTTCAGGACCACTAATTTTTCAAAGCATCAGGAAATTTCTCATTTGCAAAGATAAATAAAGCATTCTTTCCCTACGTTTCCGTAATCTAAACATCTAACGAAACGGATTGTTTAGAAAATAATTTTTGTATTGTAAAATACAGTTTATTTTTTGTACTTGTTTGAATTTTCATATGTTGATAATGGTTATGTCTTGGTGAAAGTTCTATCCGTTATCAAAATTTTCTATAAGGAGGTACTTCTGACAGGAGTAACAAGTGAGTTTTAGCAGAAAAAAATTATTTCTATTATTACGATGCATAAGAATATTGCACAAGACGTGACGCTCGCGAAGGCCGCCCCGCCGCCGCTCCGTAGCGCGCGTCGTGTGCAATACATATTCTTGCGTATTGTATAATAATATCTAACAGAAATAATTCTTTCTTGTACTAAAAATTACATGTTACTCCTATTAAAAGTACCACCTTACAGAAAATTTTGATAATGGATGGAACTTTCGCCAAGACTATCAACATATGAATATTTAAACAAATACAAAAGTGAACTGCATTTTGAAATACAAAAATTATTTTTTAAACAATCCGTTTTTGATTAGATATCTCGTTAATTAAAATTATAAAATAAAGCACTTACAGAATTTTTCGAAGTTTTGTCCAGTTACTTACAATCAGAAGTAATAAATTGTTTAAGAAAAATTTACTATAACAATAAGATATTTAAATAATTCCATACTTAAAAGAAAATACATATAAAGTGTAATAAGAAATATAAATATAGATTTTTTATGAAAAAAAATTTATTAAGTCATGAATAACGTTTACCAGATATACGATTTTTTTGAAACTTAAAACAAATAAGAGCAAAACGCAGATCTTATAGCGAATAATAAATAATAACATATTTATTAACTTAAAACAAAACACAATACAAACGTTTCTGTCTCAGTTTAGACCATCTTCAATGTAACATTTCTCAATAATCTTAAATCTAATTGTCAACAACGCATAAATAAAGGTTCTTGCACAATACCAGGCAACAGGCAATAGGAACAGGAAATAACAAAATATTTGTCAATACAAACTTAAAAAATTTGAATGCTATGATTGGTTGGCAACAGGCAATAGGCACAGAATTTCCAACGTGACGGAAATTCTGTGTCTATTGCCTGTGTCATCGTCCATTCTGCATAGATACAAGGGTTTTTATTTCTGTTCCCTGTTCCTATTGCCTGTTGCCTAGCATTGTGCAAGGGGCTTAAAAGTGAAATGTTATCATATTCATAGGTCACCGGTAAAGTTGTTAGAAAAAGTTGAACATTTGATAAATCACGTGACTAACTGCTGCTTTTTAAATAAAAAAAGATTACAAGATCAGTTGCAACTGGAAAAGTTTTTTTATAAAGATGAAAATTTACTTACAGACAGTGTACTATCAATCTCGTGATAGTTTACCATGTCTCGTTTCAGTAATGAAACAATGCTTATGAGTGATCAGAGTACGGACTGAAGGCCTAGGTTCAAGCGCAAGGTGAAATGAGTACACACAAATAACATAAAGCATCATATAACAAAATAACACTAGTAAATAAAAAAATTAATTAATTAATAAATTAGTGAATAAAAAATCTTTCTAATAATTATTTTTCTATTGTCAAGAGACCCACAAAATTGGCACCTGTAGTTTGTTTTTTTATGAACTTACTTTTGTTTATTTATTAGTGTTACTTTGTTATATGATGCTCCATGATATTGTCTCTATACTCATTTCCCCTTACGTTTGAGCATTGGCCTTCAATCCGGGCGCTGATTTTAACTCATAAGCATTGTTTTGTTACTGAAATCAGACACGGCGGTAGATTATCACCGAGATGATATTATACTGTAGAGATTGATATTATACTGTCTGATAAGTGAATCTTACATCTTTATGAAAGAACATACAAATTGCAGCTAACTTTTTAATTTTATTTTATTTAAAAAGCAGCAGTTATTACGTAATTTACCTTATGTTCAACTTTTTCCAACAACTTTACCGCTGACCAATGTTTTATGAATACGATAACATTCACTTTTATTTATGCGTCTAAACTAAAACAGAAACGTTTATATTTTATTTTGTTTTATGTTATTGAACGTGTTATTATTTATTATTCGCTATAAAAATTAATATTGTTCGCTCGGCGGTTTGCTCTTATTTGCTTTAAGTTTCAAAAAGATTGTACATCTGGATAGCGTTATTTATAACTTAGGATAAATCTTTTTTTCATAAAAGAAGAAATTTTTTTTATTTTTGAATACTTTATCTTTTAATAATATTTTTAATGTATTTCCTTTTAAGTACGAGATTATTTAAATATCTAATTGTTACAGTAAATTTCCCTTAAAAACTTTATTACTTCTGAGTAAATATGGGCAAACCTCGTAGAAAGATTCAATAAGTGCTTTTTGTTATAATTTAAATTAAGTTAACACAAAGATATTTAACAAAACGGATTAAAAAATAATTTTTGTATTGTAAAATTTTGTATTGTAAATTTTTGTATTGTAAAATACACAGTAAAATTTTTTGTATTTGTTTAAATTTTTATATCTTAATAATAGTTATGTCTTGGCGAAAGTTTTATCCGTTATCAAAATTTTCTGCAAAGAAGTACTTCTGACAAGAGTAAAAAGTGATTTTTAGTGCAAAAAAAAATTATTTCTACTATTACAATGCGTAAGAATATTTCACGCGACGCGCGCGAAAGCATAACTCGACCGCCGCGGCCGACCGCGGCCGTGCCGTCGTGCCGCCGTGCCGCCGCGCGATGCGCGGCGGAGCGCTCACGCACACTATCAGGCGCGCGGCTCACCGACGTTCGCCCGGCTAAAGAACGACGCTGGTTGGACTAACTTTACTCAATAATTACGGCTTTGTTAAGCATTATAGAAAAAAGTGGTTCAGGACTTTTCGACTCAGTTTTTGACAAGGAATACCGCTATGTAGTTAGTGGACGGTCTTTTAGTAACACCGTGTATAGGATCGATCGGTCCGATAAAACGAGGAGTCCTCTCCGCCGACAATCGCTGAACCGCGGGAAATCTGTTCGATAAAACGAAGAGTCCTCTCCGCCGGTTATCGCCCCGATAAAACCCGACTCGAGAACGCTCCGCTATCGCCCCGACCGCATCCGTCGTCCTCGCGCACCCCCGGCGTCCACGCGCGCCGGGGGCGACCGCACCGGGAGAGGTGCACTTGGACACGGTACATTTGGACACCGTTCAATTGGACACGATCATTTGGACACGATCTATTGGACACCGTTCGTTTGGACACCGTTCATTTGGACACCGTTTATATGGACACCGTTCATTTGGACTCGAAAATACGCGACTTGTGCACTTGGACACGAAAATGAGCGACCTGTGCACTTGGACACGAGAATGCGCGGCCTGTGCAGTTGGACACGAGAATACGCGACCTGTTCACTTGGACACGAAAATGCGCGACCTGTGCACTTGGACACGAGAATGCGCGACCTGTTCACTTAGACACGAAAATGCGCGGTTTGTGCAGTTGGACACGAGATATTAAGCGAGGTCCACCCTGCTTACCGGCGGAGGGGGTGCGGGAGGGGGGCCCCCCTTGCACCCCCCCGCGCGTGTGTGTGTGTGTGTGTACACCATGTGGCTGCGACATATTTATTATCCAAAGTTATTTTGCATTTTCGTGTCCAAGTGAACAGGTCGCGCATTTTCGTGTCCAACTGCACAGGCCGCGCATTTTCGTGTCCAAGTGAACAGGTCGCGCATTTTCGTGTCCAAGTGAACAGGTCGCGTATTCTCGTGTCCAAGTGCACAGGTCGTTCATTTTCGTGTCCAAGTGCACAAGTCGCGTATTCTCGTGTCCAACTGCACAGGCCGCGCATTTTCGTGTCCAAGTGAACATTTCGCGCATTCTCGTGTCCAAGTGCACAGGTCGCGTATCTTCGTGTCCAAATGAACGGTGTCCGTATAAACGGTGTCCAAATGAACGGTGTTCAAACGAACGGTGTCCAATAGATCGTGTCCAAATGACCGTGTCCAAATAAACTGTGTCCAAATGTACCGTGTCCAAGTGCAGGCCTCTCGACCGCACCTCCGTCCCCGAGAGTCGCAAGCCATCGCGCCACGGCTCGCGCCTCGCGAGGAGAGTCCGCGGCGGCGACCTCCGCGCCCGCCGCCCCGCGAGGGACGATGTCTCGCCCCGGGGAAAAAAACCGTGGCGACCTCTGCGCCCGCCGCCCCGCGGACGAAGTCTCGCCCCGGGGGAAAAAAATCTCACCACGCCGCCCCTGACCGAGCCCCGGGGGGATGATCTCGACGATCCGCCCCTGGGCGCGGGGAGGTCCACTGCGGTAAGGGAAAAGAAATTTTCCCCTCGTCGCCCACCTGCCTCTCACCCACCCCTCACGGCAATCCCCACGACTCGCTGCGGCCCGTCCCAACCCCCCGAACGGAGCTCCCGTCACTTTAAACTATCGGCTGTACACCTACTGATATGAAAGAGACAAAATCAGGCACTACTAGCGCCGCGCCGCGCGCCGTGGCGAACAAAGCAAACGGAGAACGACGTTTCTTAATTGTAAATTTTGGGGTTCGGATTTTGCATCGTGATATCTCTGCTCGTAAGGCACGTAACAGAAAAGTAAAAACACTTTTACTATATAAAATTGGTCCAAGCTTTATGATAAGCCTAGTTAGAACTTGATCTGTTCATTGGTTATTGAGATCTCAAAATCTCGGGTACTCGCAACTCGTTGCGTCGCGTTAATAGAGCCACGGCGGTTTCGCTCCGCGCGCACTTTGCGCGAGACACTACCGTGTCCCTTGATAAGGAATCTGCCACCGTGTTCTCCTGGCTTTGCACGTACGAAATTTTCGTTGTAAATTGTCCGATAAGGTTAAGCTGGCGGAGTGACCTTGGTGAGGTTTTATCTGCTTTCTGTGAAAAGGCATAAATCAATGACTTGTGGTCTGTTCTGATCTCGACCTCCGTGTTTCCTTCGATCCAATGCCTGAAAAATTTGATTGCATAGTAGATCGCAGTAAGTTCCCTATCATACGTACTGTAATTGCTTTGTGCTGCCGAGAACTTCTTTGAGAAGAATCCTAAGGGCTCCCAGTTGCTCTGGTATGTTGCCTGCTCTAGCACTGCTCCCACTGCTATTTCGGAAGCATCTGTAGATAGGCGCAATTTTGCATTAAAAGCTGGGTGAGCCAGCAGAGTCGCCGTGGCCAACTGTTGCTTGATTTATTCAACATTTTTGATGGCTTCGCTCGTCCACTCAATTGGTCTCTTGTCGTTCTTTCTGGCATCCTTCAAATATTCGTTCAATAGAGCTTGTGTAGCTGCTGCGTTTGGAAGGCAGCGACGATAGAAATTGACTGCCCCTTAAAATCGACGAAGTCCCTGTATATCTACAGGTCTCTTGTACTCACGAATTTCCTTGATTCTGTTCGGTAACGGTGCCGTTCCGTTGAAATCTGGTATCCCAAGAATTCAACCGTGTCCGCTCCGAAAACACACTTTTCTACGTTGATGTGTAGTCCATGCTCCTTAAGTCGACTAAAGACGATCTTCAGATGTTGTTAATGTTCTTCCAGGGACAAAGAGGCGATAAGAATGTCGTCGATGTAGACGAAAACGAAATCGAGATCTTTTAAAACTTGATTAATAAAACGTTGAAACGTCTGGGCTGCGTTTTGCAATCCGAATGGCAGTACCAAAAACTCAAATAAGCCAAGAGGCGTTATTACAGCGGTTTTAGGAATATTTTCGTCTGCGACTGGAATTTGATGGTAGGCTCTCGTTAAATCATTTGTAGAGAAAATTGTTATACCGTGTAATATCGACAAAGCATCTTGAACGTGAGCTATCGGGTATTTATCCGGCAGGGTTTTTGCATTTAAACCGCGGTAATCCCCGCACAGACGCTAATCACCGTCTTTTTTTTTACCATGTGCAGCGGACTGGCCCATTGGCTGCTCGATGGACGACAATAGCCTTGTTCCATCATAAACTTGAAATTCGGCTTTAGCTGGCTTTAAATTGTCAGGAGGAAGGCGTCGTGGTCGTTCAGAAACTGGTGGGCCAACTATCTCAATGTGATGCTTCACAGGATGTCGAGGTTTGGTGGTCTGTACGAAAGGTTTGGTAATTTCTGCAAACTCAGCTAGAATATCAGCGATAGGTGTAGTCTTATCAAAGCCGGAAACTCCCATAAGAGTGGCATTTCCTATCTTTGTTTTAACTGACAAACCTGTTTCCATGTCTTCCAGCGTCCTGGTTCGTAGATTCGGCGTTAAGTTATGTTGGTACAAGGCTCCTAGTATTGCATAGGGTACTTCCACGATGAGACGGACACAGTTCGGCGGTGTCCGAAATCTAGTGCCATTGCACGCTTGCCAAAAGTCATTATACGTGAGCCATTGGCAGCGTAGAGAGCGCCTTGAGCCTTTTTAAGATTTGTAGGACGTGGTGGTACTACCGAGACGTCTGCTCCCATATCTATGAGAAAACGAAGTCCCGATATCTTGTCTAAGACAAAAAGTCGGCGGGAAAAATGGGTGCCGCCTGTTGTCGCCGAAACCAATGACGACTGTTTTAGTTTAAAATCGCTTTTGGACTTTCTTGCTTATCTCCTTTCTCCCAATTACACGGCTCTGCACATTTCCTTGCTCTCTCTTTAAATCTTCTGTGATAGTAGCACAGTTTTGATCCTCGCGATTGTGAGGAGTCCCTTGATGTTGCCCTAGAGCGCGAACGTGCACGTGAGCGTGAACGTGGTCGGGTGGATGATTCGAAACGTGCCTACATTGCGTCAAGTCGCTTAGTAATTTCTGCTAATTGACTAGCAAAGCTGTTTTCTGTCTTCTGAACTGCCATTATCTCTAGGCCGGCATCCACAGGTTGGTGTTCCACGATTTTATCTGCAACCGCAGCTAATGCATTAACATCTCCCGGTACAACCTGTAAGGTCATGCGCACATCGTTCAGCAAATAATCGAGAAAAAGGGTCTTTAGATCTTCGTTGTCGAATCTTCCCGGGCCGGCAAGCGATTTCATCTCTGCGAGTAGTCTGGAGGGTTTCTTCCCCTTTAGTGATAATCCGGATAATAATTTTCTGAGCTCTTGTCCTCTGGATAATGAGTAATGTTCAATTAATAAGGATTTTAACGCTTCGTAACGGTTTGTAGAGAGGAGTCCCGCAATCGCGTTACTCATGCACTCGTATACGTCATCGTCGAGACTAGATATTAACGCGCTGAATTTGTCTAGCTTGGATGTTCTTCGAGCCCAAAATTTGCTTTCGGCGATCTCAAACCATGCTCTAACATTGTTGCCGAGTTTAAATTTATTAGTAGCTTGACTCTGTAATTGGTATATCCTTGAAACGTCGCCATACGTGCGTCTCCCGTATATTGCATTGCTACCGGTAGATATGACTGTTCGTAAAATACCTGTGTTGCTGAATAGTTACGCAAAGGTATCGGTTGTGCCTCGGACATCGCTGCCCCAGCGTGTTGGCTTGGTGGTGTAACGGTAGTGTCGGTTTGTACCGTTGCTTCCGAACTGCATTCGTCGCTCAATTTGATGAGACTCTTGTTGCGTGAATGTGCGTCTTCTTGGTCTCTGAGGTCCTTGTTACGCTCGCTGGTATCGGCCTTCGGGGAATGCACTACCTTCTTCATTGATCTTCCCGGAATTTCTGCTGGATTGTACAAGAAGCCGGAACGTAACGCTCTCCTCTCGCACATGAACGGGCACGTGCTCCTCATTAAAAGCGTGCCGTGCGCTTAATTCTCTTCTCTCGTTATTTAACGCGATGCGATCTTGCGAACAGTTATTTCCTCGTCGGGGTCACCAATTTGTAGGGATGATATTATTTTAGAGACAGGAACGACGTTGAATGCAGTCGGATAATATTCAATCGTAACTTTATTCCACCAAAGTATGTTGCGTTCTACAGGAGAATAGGCGGAAGGACGCGTTTTTTTTATATCTAAACATAGGGTATACCTTTTCATAGAGAGGAAGCTTTATATCTAACTTAAAGCATAGCCTACATAGAGAGGAAACTAATGGTGCAGCGGTGCTGCCAATCTCCACACATTGCGATATGCACGCATCCAGGCTGAAGGAGCAGTAGAGTGCAGCAAAGTGCAGAAGAGCAACGCAAGCGCATGCGCAACCGATGTAGCCGTCACTCACGCATTTATCCCACGAAATGAGGTTAAGGTCGAAAATAACGCAGCCAATATGCAAAGCATAAAATCAGCAAGAACAGAAAAACTGCATATGGTTTGTGACAAGTAACGAAAGACCTGCTTATGCCGCAGAGAGAAAGAGAGAGAGAGAGAGAGAGAGAGAGAAAGAGAGAGAAAGAAAGAGAGAGAGAGAGAGAGAGAGAGAAAGAGAGAGAGAAAGCGAGAAAGGGCGAGAGAGTAAAAAAGCGTTAGAAAGCGAGAAAGAGCGAGAAACAGCGAGAAAGAGCAAGAAAAAGCGAGAAAGAACAAGAAAGATCGAGAGAAAGCGTGAGAAAGCAGAGAGACAGCGAAAAAGAGCGAGAAAGATTGAGATTTTTTTTGATTGATTGAGCTATATTAGCTTTTTCGGCTATTTTTTACATCAAATGTCTACAATTCTTCTACATGAGGAACAATATATTCTTTTAACATACGTTTAAATTGTTCTAATTTTTCACATTGCTTTAATTCAGTCGGTAAGGCGTTATACATACTCAAGCCTTCATAAAACAAACTTTTTTTGTCCGCTTTTTGTTCTACACAATTGTATTGAAATACTCCCGGTCTGTCTTGTTTGTTTTCCACTCACATCTCCTACTATCTCTATCCTACTACTTAAGTGTTTTGGCAACATACGTTTTACTATTTTAAAAATAACAATGCACACATTGTACTATAGCCTCTGTCTTACATTCATAAACCTAAGGGTTTGCAGCATTAATTCTACTTTAGTATATCGCGAACATTGTAAAATGACCCTCATGGCTCGGTTTTGTGCCACTTGCAGTCGATTCAAACGCGTTTTAATCATGCCTAGTAACAACGTTGCACAATACTCAAAATAAGGTGCTATGATTGACTTATAAACAGTACATCTAGTGTACACCGATATATCATTCCCTATTCTATTCAAAAAGCTTACTTTTTTCCTGATTTTCTTTAACATATAATCACAGTGGTAATCCTAACAGAGTATACTATCAATTATAACACATAAATGTTTTGTTTTCTCCACACGCTCTATTACAGTACCATTCAAACTTTTCATTATTATGTTTGTTTTCAATTCTTTTCTTATATTTCTAACTATCATATATTTGGTCTTATCTGCATTCATTTTCAACATATTTACATTTATCCATTTTTCAACTATACCCAACACCATATTTAATTTCATTTCTAATCCTTCACAGCTTTCTCCTGTTACACTTGCGGTCGTGTCATCTGCAAATAACTTAAATCTACCTCCCTTTGGACAGACTTTAACTATATTGTTTATATACAGAATAAACAATAGAGGTCCTAATACAGATCCCTGCGGCACGCCATATACAGTATCAATTATTTCAGAACATATATCATTGAATCTAACTTGCTGCTTTCTATTACTTAAATACGATTTTATCCATTCCAATACTCCTTTTATTCACCGATGTGAAGTTAGCGCCCAAGTTTGAAAAATTAAAAAATTGTTTATACCATAGGATTGTACCTCGTTTGTACCCGTTTGTACCACCGGTCAAATCGTTTGTACCCCAAAGGGACCGGAAGTACAGGCTTTTCAAAATACGTCCAAGAGGTATTTTCGTCAATTTTTGAGATATCGAAACGCGACCAACGGCATTTGAAAGACCGTCGTTTGTACCCGTTTGTACCTCCGGTCAAATCGTTTGTACCCCAAAGGGACCGGAAGTACAGGCTTTTCAAAATACGTCCAAAAGGTATTTTCGTCAATTTGTGAGATATCGAAACGCGACCAACGGCATTCGAAAGAGCGTCGTTTGTACCCGTTTGTACCTCCGGTCAAATCGCTTGTACCCCAAAGGGACCGGAAGTACAGGCTTTTCAAAATACGTTTAAGAGGTATTTTCGTCAATTTTTGAGATATCGAAACGCGACCAACGGCATTCGAAAGATCGTCGCTTGTACCCGTTTGTACCTTCGGTCAAATCGTTTGTACCTCAAAAAAACCGGAAGTACAGGCTTTTCCATATACGTCCAAGAGGTAGTTTCGTCAATTTTTGAGATATCGAAAAACAGCCAACGCCATTCGAAAAAGCATTTTTTGTACCCGTTGTTGTGCCGCTCCGTGCACGAGTATTGGGATCACTGTCCGCGGGGAAGTCGTTGGGAGAAATCACAGACTCTAATATGACTTTTAGATATTCTTTAATAAATTCACTGATCTTTAAATCTTACAAAGGTCTTATACTTAATACGCGTAACAATCTGTCACTGACTCTGACTCTGAACTGCTTTCCCGATCCCTGTCCTCCGCTCTATTTATTCCGTATCGTCGTCAAGCGGGATCGGTTCAGGGTCCTTGCGCGGTCAGCGTTCCGCGAACCTCTGTAGGTCGCGTCGGTTCTCGGTAGAGAGTCTGGCCGCGCAGTCAGCTGTTATGCTGACTCGCGGTTTCCTGTTTAACTCGCGACTTCCTATTTTAATAATACTATGGTAATTGATTTCTTATTTTCATTATACTGTGGCAATCGTCACGAGTTCGGATTGCAACACCGTTTGTACCTCTAGTTTCGTTCAAAATTTTAGATATTTCAAAACGGACATAGTTATAACCTGTCTTTGGCGCTACACAGGATCAACGACGTGGACGTGTCAGGTTTGTGATTCTTTTGGGGTGCTTGTTTTCCGTGAGTTCCCTTGCCTCTCACGTACGGGGTGCTTGTTTTCCGTGAAAAGCCTGTACTTCCGGTCCCTTTGGGGTACAAACAATTTGACCGGAGGTACAAACGGGTACAAACGACGCTCTTTCGAATGCCGTTGGTCGCGTTTCGATATCTAAAAAATTGACGAAAATACCTCTTGGACGTATTTTGAAAAGCCTGTACTTCCGGTCCCTTTGGGGTACAAACAATTTGACCGGAAGTACAAACGGGTACAAACGACGCTTTTTTCGAATGCCGTTGGTCGCGTTTTGATATCTCAAAAATTGACGAAAATACCTCTTGGACGTGTTTTGAAAAGCCTGTACTTCCGGTCCCTTTGGGGTACAAACAATTTGACCGGAGGTACAAACGGGTACAAACGACGCTCTTTCGAATGCCGTTGGTTCGCGTTTTAATATCTCAAAAATTGACAAAAATACCTCTTGGACGTATTTTGAAAAGCCTGTTCTTCCGGTCCCTTTGGGGTACAAACGATTTGAGCGGAGGTACAAACGGGTACAAACGACGCTCTTTCGAATGCCGTTGGTCGCGTTTTGATATCTCAAAAATTGACGAAAATACCTCTTGGACGTATTTTGAAAAGCCTGTACTTCCGGTCCCTTTGGGGTACAAACGATTTGACCGAAGGTACAAACGGGTACAAACGATGCTCTTTCGAATGCCTTTGGCCGCTTTCGAATATCTGAAAGTTGGGCGCTGTCGATTTTTTCACCCCCTTGTAACTTTTTAACCCTTTAGGTACAAACGAATTCGAAGGGTGGTACAAACGGGTATAAACGAGGTACAATCCTATGGTATAAACAATTTTTTAATTTTTCAAGCTTGGGCGCTAACTTCACATCGGTCTTTTATTTCATACTGATATAATTTTTCCAATAATCTTACTCTATCTACTGTCTCTTTTAAGATCCAGGAATATCACTCCTACCTTTTTTTCTCCTCAACTAATCGCTTCCAGTCCTCGATAATACTTTGAGTTGCTGTCTCAGAGAAAGCAAGAAAGAGCGATTGATTGATTGATTGATTTTTATTATGCCATAGTCAAGACTTTAGGCAAATAGTGAATTGTTTAAAGATATACATGAAATAAGCAAGAGCGAAATACAAAAGACAGAAGTTAGAATATGTTTAAACTGAAAGATGCAAAACGCAGTGTGATAACAATAATAGAGCAGAAAGCAAAAGTGGAAACAATGAAGATAATAATGACAATAAAGCAAAAGGTAATACTATCTCCACTTTAGCCAATGCTTCACGACTTATTATGAAACAAAATAACTCGAGTGAAACATGTTAGAATATACATAACTAATATGATAATATTGCGTCACAAAACCAAAATTTCGTTGAAAAAGTGTAAATTATCTGAAATACTGCTGAAGAATTATAAATCAACGAAATTCAGTTATTGTGCTCTCTCAAACAAAAGAACGAATATAACCACGTAAATTAGACAAATGTAGAACTTATTTAAGCCTAAAACAATTATAAAGTTAAAGATAAAGTGAAAAAGCTTATAAGTCATTAAATATTTCATAGTGGTGAAAAAGAGAGGCTCGCATGTGCATATGTAAAACCTTCATTAAACCAAAAGCGATTGCCACGTTAAACGTAAAGTGAAAAAGCATGTAAATCATATTACATATAGTGGTGAATAAGAGAGGCATGCATGTGCCGTCACAAATGTCAGAGTCAGCAAGATCGTCGGAAATATATAAGTGAAGCCAGGTCATGGAAGCAGAAGGAACACAGCCAGCATCAGCCGAGGGTCATCGAAGCCCTGCTAAATCAGCCTCAGAAGTAATCAATGTGGGAGGCTGACCATGCACCTTCCGGACAAAAATCATTCCGTTCGTGTACCATACATGCTTGTAAAATAACTGCTTGGCCCTAACTCGCGTTTGGCGCAACAATTTATAAGTGTCAGTAGGAAGGAGTTCATTTACATATATGTGTCCAGGGACATCACTTGAGATAACCTCGTTGATAATAAGTCGACGTTTACGGCGCATGACTCTAAGTATATAATCACGAATCTCACGCGACTTAAGTACGACAATAATTGACCTCCTGCCAGCAGTGCTAGCAAAAAGATTTGAGGCAGGCGCCACATCACGCACAACAGACGCATCACTCCTTCCCACATCGCGAGTCTCAAGCACATCAGAGGCCAGCTGGGATACACCAAGCGCGCGAAAAACACCGGTGACGAGTTGGCTGGATGTTACAGATAATGAACTAGGGATACCAGAAATAATTATCTCTGAGGTTCGCAAGACTCGCGATGCAGCAGAGAACTGACAGTCAGTATATTGAAAGTTCAACGAATGCGTGCCGCGAGCCTCTAGCGCTGCAATCCTTTCACCATGATTAGAAACGATTTTCAAAACTTCCGGTATTTGGTCGAGTTTTCGCGCAAAATTTGCATTGACAGTCTCCTGATGCTTAATGAAATCTGAAATCTTCTTGTCAGATCTGTCGAACCGGGCCGTAACCTTCCTGTCGAATTCATCAAATCTGGATAGAATCTGCTGTAGAAGTGCATTGGTAGACTGCGATTGAGCTCCAGAAGGAGCAACAACCCCCGCGCCCCGAGCGGTAGAAGTAGCCTTGGCAGGAGAGGCAATAGACAACTCGGCATTCACCACACTAGGCGTCGGATGAACGACCAGTGAAGCAGCCAACGACTTGCAGCAACTCTCCGCATATTTTGTCGCAGCATACATAAGGACACAACCGGGATAAAAAAGTTTTTTACACTCGCACTCGGCAGATTTTTTCGCGATAGACTTCTTACACTTGGTGCACGCACGCTGCATAATTATCCACTGACACTAGCAGAGAGAAGAACCAGTATGTACAGCAGTCCGGTAGGTAACGGATGGTAGTACGTCTCAAGGCCTACAGATGTCGCCACATGCACGATTAGGATGGTAACTCATGCACAGGTATCCAGAGATCAGGCGAAAGTGAGGTTAGAATAATAATATCTTTCCTCGAAGATATCAGGCACTGCCGTTGCAAGGATAGAAAGATTAAATTTGCATCCCAACAAGCAACAAGAGACTTGCCCAAACCTGCAACAAAACGGCCCGAAGGCAGCCCACGGCAGCAACAGAGTTCTCAGAAAGCAGGAGCAAGGAAGCAAAACAGCATGCGGTACTCACCGAGAGAGAGAGAGAGAGAGCGTGAAAAAGCGTTAGAAAGCGAGAAAGAGCGAGAGAAATCGAGAGAGAGAGCGAGAAAGAGCAAAAAAGAGCGACTGAGAACGTGAAAGAACGAGGAAGATCGAGTGAAAGCGAGAGACAACGAGAGCGAGAGACAGAAAGAAAGAGCGAGAAAGAGAGAGAAAAAGCGAGAACGAGCGAAAAATATCGAGAGAGAGAGAGAGAGAGATAGTGAGAGAGAGCGTGAAAAAGCGAGAAAGAGCAAGAAAGAGTGAGAAAGAGCAAAAAAAGCGAGAAAGAGCGAAAAAGAGCGAGAAAGAGCGAGAGAGACCGAAAGAGACCGAGAAAGAGAGAGAAAGAGAGAGAAAGAGCAAGAAAGAGCGAGTGAGATCGAGAAAGATCGAGAAAAAGCGAGAAAGAGCAAAAGAAAGCGTCGATTGAAAATTTGAATTTATAAACTTTGCCGCCTAGCACGGCTCAGAGCCATCTGGCGAAACGGGAGGCCAAACCGACAACCCTCGATTTTGCGAAGAAGAAGACGACGACTACGACTACGACGACGACGACATATCTGAATGACATAAATCGGGCAGAAAAATACAGGCTTCTATACAAATCTATGCATCAAGTACTTATATGTGCATTAATTTTATATCTATTGTGACGTGGCAAAAGTCGCGCCCTCCTCCCGGACGGAGCTCGGACGAGGGCAAAGTCAGGGGCGGTGTGATCCGAGCGGGGGGCGAATACAATTAATTACTATATTAGCGTTTTGCAGCCGGAGTGGCACCAAAATTAGAATGTAACGGCTTAAAAGCCGCATCGCGGGACCAGTAGGAGCCGTCGAGGGGTAGCGGGGGAGACGAGGTGGCTGTCAGGCGGGTCACCCGCGGGTCCACCGCCGAGCCACCGCGCACGTCCCGAGCCATACCGCCGCCGGAGGAGAAGCGAGGACGCTCAAAGGGGAAGCCCTGCGGAGGTCCACGTTGCGCTGTACCGCCACCCCCAGGAGCGGGCGGACGGTCCCGCCGCCCCCGCCGAACACGAGAGGATGCCCGTTGGCGTGGTCACGGCCTGGCCAGCCGGACCCGCCGGACGCAGGTCGCAAACGTCACGGCGTTGATAGCCGGACTCACCTTTTGCCATCCGTTCGAATACCGCGGGCAGGCGGATCTAGGGACCAGAGAATCGACGGCAGGATGTGGCGCGGATGGCTGCAAGAGGGAGCGGATTTGGCGCGCAAACGCGGGGGCCCGAGGTGATCCCGCCGTGCCGCAGGATCTTCACTGTCGCGTCAGCCACGAGAGACACCACCCGCCCCGACCATCGACCGGAGGTTCGACCGACTGCGCAGGAGATTGTAAGGCCGCCACTCCGGTATGCAGTGCGAGATTCAGTGATTCCGCTCGCGGCCGGTGCCCTCGCGTTCGCCGATCGCGTATCGGCAGTGAATAAAGTGCCGTAGAGTACCGTGCGTTCCGCGTGTAAAGAAAACGTCGAAAGGACGTTGATCGGGCCGGCCGAGAGCGGATCGTATCGGCGTGTGTTTTTGCCCTCCTCGGGGATTCCGTCGCGACCGGCAGTCACCGTGTTAACCGGGAGCCCACCGCAAAAATTTGGGTCGATCGCTTTTATGACAAATTTTTACTCGAAACAGTGGGTAATGTACCGCACAATACTAATTGCTTTGCAGCCAAAGTCGTACCCCCTGCTTTATATCTTATAACAAATTGTTAACAAATGAAATTGTGCGAGGTACTTCACTCATTGCTTTTATGAAAATTTTCTGTTTCAATAGATAGGGGGCAATAAAATGGACCTTCCAATACCCGGCTGCCACCCCTCATCCCCTGCTTTAAGGGTGGCTGCCGATGTCCAATATGACAATATTGATTAACTAACCTACACCTATCACTTTTATGGACAAATGACATCGTTGGAAAGCTCGTCAAATTTCCTTCAAAATAATACCCGGCTGCCGCACCTTCGCCCCTGTGGAGGTGAGGCTGCCGAGGTTTTAACTCGCTGCGCGAGTTTATTCGAAAACGCAGTTTTATAGTCCGGGAGCCCACCGCAAAAATTTGGGTCGATCGCTTTTATGACAAATTTTTACTCGAAACAGTGGGTAATGTACCGCACAATACTAATTGCTTTTCAGCCAAAGTCGTACCCCCTGCTTTATATCTTAAACAAATGGTTAACAAATGAAATTGTGCGAGGTACTTCACTCATTGCTTTTATAAAAATTTTCTGTTTCAATAGATAGGGGGCAATCAAATGGACCTTTCAATACCCGGCTGCCACCCCTCATCCCCTGCTTTAAGGGTGGCTGCCGATGTCCAATATGACAATATTGATTAACTAACCTACACCTATTACTTTTATGGACGAATGACATATCGTTGGAAAGCTCGTCAAATTTCTTTCAAAATAATACCCGGCTGCCGCACCTTCGCCCCTGTGGAGGTAAGGCTGCCGAGGTTAAAACTGCGTTTTCGAATGGACTCGCGCAGCGAGTTAAAACCTCGGCAGCCTCACCTCCACAGGGGCGAAGGTGCGGCAGCCGGGTATTATTTTGAAGGAAATTTGACGAGCTTTCCAACGATATGTCATTCGTCCATAAAAGTGATAGGTGTAGGTTAGTTAATCAATATTGTCATATTGGACATTGGCAGCCACCCTTAAAGCAGGGGATAAAGAGTAGCAGCCGGGTATTGGAAGGTCCATTTTATTCCCTTCTATCTATTGAAAAAGAAAATTTTTATAAAAGCAATGAGTGAAGTACCTCGCACAATTTTATTTGTTAACAATTTGTTATAAGATATAAAGCAGGGGGTACGACTTTGGCTGCAAAGCAATTAGTATTGTGCGGTACATTACCCACTGTTTCGAGTAAAAATTTGTCATAAAAGCGATTGACCCAAATTTTTGCGGTGGGCTTCCGCACTATAACGGGTCCGTCATAATTGTGAGTCGAATGTTGTTTGCGCGCTGTGTGTGTGGTCTCGGGCCCGTCCGTGGTACCGCGTGCCGCGAGTAATTAGAGTCGCATTGATTGCGCCGGAGAGCATCGAGAGACGATCACGCGCCGGGCGCGTTCGAATAGTTTTTGCGCGCTGCGTATACCGGGTGTCGCGTTAGGTAGCGACTTGCGTGGCCGCGCGGGGCGATTGTGCGTATGCGAGTGCATCGTGTTTCATGCGGCATGCATCGGGGTCGCGTAGCTGCATAGCGACCCACGTGTATTTTGCGGCGCGAGTGTGCTGGTGTGTTATCTCGCGTTTCGGGCATGCATGTATAGCTGCGTATGACTTTGCGTCGGATGGATGAGTGTTCGCATGTGCGTTGGATGGATGGCCGCGTGTTCGTGTTAGCGTGTACGATTTGATTCCGTTTCCGTGTCTCGCGTGCCGTTAGTATTCCGTCGAGATTGTCTATCGTCGAGCCACACACACCTTATCGTTTACGCTGTTTGCGCCGACATATATTTATTTTTCTATTATTTTTCCGTGCTGTTACATTTATTCTTTATTCAAAATATATTTAACTATTAATTTCATCTACTTCTTTTTGTCTGCTTTATTTTTGTGTTCTTGGCGCTACGCTCTCTTCCCTTTCTCCTCCAAAATAACTCAAAAACCTAACTCTGAAATAAACGAGACCGCGACGATTGTGTTTGTGCAACGACGAGTAATCGAGTAAAACGTAGGTGCGCGTTATCGCACCTGGCGCCCAATCTCTCGCGTGTAGTTTTTCGCGACCGAATTCATAGGAGTAATAATTTGCGGGAACGCCCCCGCGAGTGGCGAGCTCGCGGGAAAACGGCTCGCACTATCTATCTTGAAAAATCTATTTTGTTGTCCAATATTTAAATTTTTTGATAATATTGACTTATTTAATAAAATTCAATGATTTATTTCTCGAGAAGCGAGTTCCTTTCTGTAAATGATACGCGGTAGCGTCTCTCTTTTCGCTCATCGACTGGACGTATGTAATAAAGGATATATCGCTTATGTATCTTGTTAATCTTGTTACAAAAATCTTGTTTTTGTTTATAAATAATGTTAATGTTAATAAAAATATATACTTGGCGCGAGACGCTACCGCGTCTCTTGAAACGCAAAGCGAGGTCCACCTCACCTCTGCTTACATGGCGAAACGAAGTCTATTATTGTACAGTTCGAGTTTTCAACTTTCCACGCGAAACGAGATCCACCCCACATCGTCCACTGTTGGGATGGGGGTGCAGGCGGAGGGGCGGAGCCGCTTCCCCGCATATGCTTTGCAAGGTGAATCTAGGTTCACCCCAGACCTCCCCCTGCTTACAGAGCGAAACGAGGTCTGTCATTGAACGATTCCAAAAAAAATGTAAGAAAAATAAATTTTGTCTTAAACTGTCAAGAGAAAAATTCAGCACTATCCATTGACAAAAAAACAATATTCAATGTTTATCGCTTGGATGTTATTTTTAAAAGCTTTTTATCTTTAATTCGCTAATAATTTTTTAATGACTTTGAAAAATGTCACCCAAAGACAATTCAATATCATGATATTATGCTTCCTAGAACTTTTGTCTGAAACATTTTTTTCTTAAACCATGTGATTTCCTGATATTTACACGTAACTGTCAAAAATAAAATAAGACTCCCTATATACCTAGTACGCAAGTGTGTATAATTTATGCATTATTATCTGTGTTTTAAATCTTTTCTGTTTTCTGATGTTATTATTTGATTACAAATATAATTGCTTTAAAATGATTTAATAAGTAAACATGTTTACACAGGCAGTACGTGCCGGATTGGAGACATTCGTCTTTGAAAACACTGAACTTAAGCTGAATCCAGCAGTTTTTGTATGCATCACAATGAATCCTGGTTATGCCGGCCGTACAGAGCTTCCGGATAATTTGAAGGTTCTATTCCGTACAGTCGCTATGATGGTGCCAGACTACGCGATGATAGCCGAGATTTTTCTATACTCATCAGGCTTCGATACTGCCCGTGAGCTCTCTACGAAAGTCGTCACTACATACAAGCTTTGTTCCGAACAGTTATCCTCACAGCCTCATTACGATTACGGCATGCGCGCCGTCAAAACCGTTCTTTCCGCGGCGCAGAATCTCAAACTGAAGCATCCCAGTGAAGACGAAGCTATTCTCCTCCTGCGCTCATTGATTGATGTGAATTTACCAAAATTTTTAGCACGTGACGTATCGCTTTTTCAGGTACGAAAAAAATAATGTTAAAAATTGAAAAATATCAAAGCCTGCAATAATTGATCGTTTTGATTGGAAATATCCATGTTTTATTTAATAAATTCAAGGGCAGCATTAATTTAAGTAAGGTTTCCATTTACGTCTATAAGTGATCTTATGTTTACAATACTTATTTTAAGTGCAGGATATCTTTATCTTTATATAGTTGCATTGCAAAAAAGTTATGCAATTTGCAATATGCAATTGCATGTTCTGAAAAGCAATAATGTGTTTTTTTACACTAATTAATTCTTCTAATTAGTCTTTACAAAAAAGTGTTAAGGTTAAGTGTTGTGTTAAGCAAAAAAAATGAACAATTTACGAGATATTATATATTTTAAAATGTGCCAGAATAAGGTACAAATTATCTGTAAACTATTAGTATTTTGATAACTTTAATACTTTTATATGTAAAATAATTAGAAGAATTATGGAAAAAAATAATTACTAGTAAAAAATATATAATTACAAGTGTATATATTAATAATTACTACTAAAAATATAATTATACTTATTGTTATATAGTAATATCATGTAAAAAAATTATACAATTCTATTTAAAAAAATGGCAATGACCTTTATGTGACCTTAAAAAATTGATTTTTTCGAAAATTGATTTTAACATTATTTGTTCCCCTCAAAACCCTACAAGTAAGAATAGTATAAGAGTTCTAAATAAAGTGTGGGCGAGGGGAAAGCAGGGCAGCGGCGTTCCACGGAGTACTTAGAGAGCCTCATAGATGGCGCTCGTGACCAAGATCACGGTCGATAACATCAACCGAGATTACGTGATCTTTTTTACCGCAGACACAATTGTCCACAGTTGTCCACAGATACTCTGATCGTAAGTTTGAAAGGGTGTGCGATTGTACTCAGTCTTCGTCACGCTCGGCCCAAAATATCGCACCAATTCGTTCGGCAGTCGAAGATTACCGAAACTGTCGAAATACATCACGCGGTTTTCCCTTTTTGCGTACGCCACCCAATGAGTACCGGGACCCGCTGCATCGTCCAAATTTACAATACCGCTCTCGTTTCGTCGTATGCCACCGATCAATAACAAGTTACGCATGAAAATACCTGTAAAATACGGAATGCGCATACGCTTTGCCAGTTATTGCAGTTGTACGTTGGTGGTTGCACCCGTGGGCATATTTAACACCTCTTTGACGTTTTTTTCTTTTCTTCTTCGATGTCACTTCCCGCCCGCGTTTGTACGGAGCGAGATAAAGTCCGCGATTTTCCATGGCGCGATTGTGACGTTGCATCTCTTCTAGCTAACGCAACGCGGCTTTGTTATCGTTCACGGCCTTTACGACTCCCGCCGCCCCGCCACGCCAGCCAAAGAACCGAGAACTCCCAGCAACGGTAGAATCGGTAATGCACCGCCTCGTTTCGCTGCTGGGAGTATCCATTTTTTTTATGCTCTCTTCTTCTTCTTCTTCACGGTTTTCAAATTCATTCGATCTTTAAACGTAAAATATAATTCTTTATTATATAATTGAATTATTATAGTTGACTTCGATGTACACTTGGTTTCAATATATAATGTCTTGCCAGGCATTTAGTACTTTTCCTCATACAATGTAACATATTTCTTCGGTAGCATTAAATATTTCGCAACCACCAACTCTACTCACACACTGTAAAGCCAGAAGTATACAGACTTGGTTGTTGATAGAACAATCTATTTGTACTTTCAGTTTTAATGGAATTTATTTTCGAAAAATGAACACCTTTGTGATTTTGCTCTTAACGCTCGACTGTATGCTATTTCCTCATTCAAGCGCGGGTAATTGTGTACGCATTTTTACAAAAATGAATTCTTTTATAAAACTAAAGGTAGAAATAGATTGTACTGTCAATAACCAAGTCTTTACTTCTGGCTTGGCGCAGTGTGTCAGTAGAGCCATCTCGTCGGTGGTAGAGCTGGTGATTGCAAAAAATTTGATGCTACCGAAGAAATGTTACATTTTGTATGAAGAAAGGTACTATATATATTCTGAAAGAAGGCATTATTGAAACCACATCGAGTACATCGAAGTCAACTATAAATCAATTATATAATGAAGATTTGTATGAAGACATTGCGTAATACGGCTCTGTGATTGGTTCATGACATCTTAAGATCGTACTTAAGAAGGTCTTAAATATAAGATCCGAAAATGTGTGAATTCTGGCCTATGAGTTTTATTTTAGGAAATTAATAACCAAAGAATGTTTTTCGATATGATATATTAAAATATAAATGGCGGAAGAAGCTAAAATTGTGTTAAAATCCTATTTCAATCAGTTGCATTTGATTTTTACTTATATTCCTCTTTCTTACAGACTAAAAAAGGTCAGTAATTTTCTGAAAGAGTTTCGATGAAAAATGTACGATAATTTGGAGGTAAATACGATAATTTTAAAGTTTGAGTACAATAACTTAGCGTTTACAGGTTGGCAACCTTGCCCATTCCTAACTTTTACTTGACATTCATGGTCGCTCAGACGGCTGTAGCGGCAGCTCTCTTTCCGAGAGCCGAATCTTTCCCGATAACACGTTCTAGCGCCTTCTCGGCGAGTATCTTGTTCGCCGCGTGTCTGTCGGCGAGATCGTTACTACGCGAATAAGCTATGTCGTGTTCGCAACACGTCACGTCCAATGGATTAATACCTTGATCACTTCTGACTAATCGTTCTTCCAGCCAAGTGCCCGGACCGCAAAACTGATAACCTGTAATATTCAATTCGATCGGAAGTGCGTTTATCGCGCGGTTTAACAGGCCTCTGCAATTCTTTATCAATGATGCGGGACCGTCGATGTGCGGTCGCTGCCACGGTTGATTGTAATGTTCGTAACAGCAATGATAAGTCTAAACCTCCAAATCCGCCACACGTGGTGGACGTGATCGCCGCACATTCGTAACAAAACAGTTTTCGGCAAAAATTGCAGTTGTTCGGCACTCAAATCGCAAATATCGGAAGGTCTTGATAGCAGGACAAACATCTTTGCTACTGAGCGACTCGCGGTTCCGCGCACCTATAAATAGGCGTTCGATCCAGCTCTCCAGTCGGCAGTGTGAAAAATGAAATTTGTGCGACAGCCGTTGGCGATACGCGTGACGAATTACGACGACAGATCACGGTCGATGGGGGACAACACGAAGAAGCGCAGGCACGGTACGATGCTACCGACTACTATACGCGCGATTATTTGCGGTCCCTCGAATTGTGGTAAAACCAACGTTCTGATAAGCTTGTTGGAAAGTCCGCACGTTGTTCGTTTTGAGAACGTGTACGTGTACTCAAAGTCGCTGCAGGGACCCTATTCTTGAAAAGAGGACCCTAGATATCGCATGGGATATCGCATACGATACTAAATGGTATTCTTGAATGAGTGAGATGTATGGTATGCGAGAAAATATCAAACGGTTAATATTGAGTGGGTAAAGCGCGACAAAAGTGAGGTTATTCGATGTGAGGTGAATTCAATTTATGATGGCAATGGATATGGCACATGGAAATGCTGTTCAGCTTTATATCGCTGAACAATTGGAAAATGTTTACAATTTTAATGAAAGACCGCGTTTTCACATAAGGGATGATCCATTTCAATTACCAGAACGACAGTTCATAAATATTTTTCGATTGAAAAAAGAAACAGCAAACAGGTTTATTAATATTGTAGAAGACAATTTAATAGAACCATCACGATCTTCAGCTTTGGACGCAACTGTACAAGCATGTACAACACATGCAGAATATAAATTATTTATTATAATAAAACTTTTTTCTAGGTTTTAGCTGCATTACGTTTTTATGCATCAGGCAGCTATCAGAATTGCATAGGAAGAAATATTTACATGGCTATTAGTCAACCTTCGATCAGCAGATGTGTTCGAAATGTGACTAATATACTTAATTTACCAGAAATATTCAACTATTGGGTGTGCTTTTCTAACAACCTTCAGAAGCTGAAACAACCACGTAACAAGTGAGGATATATTAAAAAAATTTTTTACAGGATTATGTGCACACAATCATGCTCTATCACATTATATATATATATATATATACAGTATATGTGTATATACAGGGTGTTCTAAAAAGGTGGGGCCAAAATTTAGGGAGATATTCCTTACACCCCTAAAAGATGAAAAAATGATATATGAACATGGGTGCGGAAACGCTTTTTTCAGGAGCTAGAGCTTCTTTTCTGAGTACGGCTAAATGAGGTTGTGACCTTATCTGCCAGGCAGAAATCAGAAAAATTTGACTTTTAATGTTATAGTTACTTGTTTACATAATGATTAATCCTAAGTTGTTTCTTGTGTAGGTAATACAGTCAACAATATTTTCAACATAACTCCTGAAAAAATCGTTTTCGCACGCATGTTCATATAACATTTTTTCATCCTTGAGGTGTGAGGAAATCTCCCTAAATTTTGGCCCCACTTTTTTAGAACACCCTGTATAATGTAATCATACATATTTACTAGCTGGTTACCCGGGCTTCGCCCCGGAGGACTTCTCGCCCCATTGTAGACATCAGTTAGTACATAGACAACAGAGGAAATGAACAATACGATGAAGAAATTTAAATCTGAAGCAATAGAATTGGAGCAAAAGTACGAACAAACACTAACATAATTTTAATTCATCTTTATCATGTCATGAGATAATATTGTTCATTACAATCAAACAAAAGTTTATTGGAGTCAAAATCGATTTCAGCCGTTGCGTCAAAGAATGCGGTAATCCGAGTGTCAAAGTTATATTTGACGATGTATGAACGAAGGAAAGTTATTTAAAGCAGCGAATCGTTTGTATATTGAACAGTCTTTTTATTATAGCAGAGAATGTGCTGTACAGATATTAAGCGTCGAAGTTAACGAAACAGAAATAATTTGTTAGAGCAGAGAATGGTTGTATATGAAAAGTACATATTTATATGTACGATGAATAGTTGTTATGTAAATATGTACTTTTTATATACCAACTATTCTTTGCTTTAACAAATTATTTCTGTTTTGTTAACTTCGACGCTTAATATCTGTAGCAGAAATAACTTGTTAAAGCAGAGAATAGTTGGTATATGAAAAGTATGCTTTGTAAGTTAAAGCGAGGTCCACTCTGTACAGTGTTGGGAGGGGGGATGCGAAGGGGGCCGCGGTGGCGAACACAGCAAACGGTGAACAACGTTTCTTAATTGTAAATTTTCAGCTTCGAGTTTTGCATCGCAATATCTCCGCTTGTAGGGCATGTAGCTGAAACATAGAAACACTTTTATTATACGAATTTGGTCCAAGCTATCCATTAAGCCTAGTTGGAACTTAATCCGTTCGCTAGTTATCGAGATCTCAAAATCTCGGGTACTCGCAACTCGTTGCGTCGCGTTAATAGAGCCACAGCGGTCTCGTTTTGCGCGTACTTGGCGCGAAGCACTACCGTGTCTCTTGATTACTTTGATTTTCTCAAGGTAAAGATATTACTTGGATTTTTTCAAAAAGCAGATTATCAACATAAATTATAATTTTAAACAATAAGCAAAACCCGTTCGTAATTACCCCAGCTACGATTCGGCATTGCCCCGCGTGCGGCGGGTAACTCCGAATGGCAAAGTTTTGCTTTTTGTTTAAAATTGTTCATGTTGAAAATTTATAAATATTATTGTAATTTAAAGCCAAATAACTGGAGTATTACTTGAAATAGACTTCTATAATTGATAAATAATTGTCGGCTTTATTTAACTTTACACTTAGATGTTCGCTATTCTTCCTTAAAGTAATTGTTGGGCTGAGTATAAGAACCGAAAGAAAAATACATAGAAATTAATTCACAGGAGACACAAAGGGTTCTATAATTCACCCCTGAATCTAGATTTGCGCCATTAGAGGTTGATTAGGGCAAAATCCTGAATTATGTTTTTGAGCATTTGTATGGGTGACCTTTGTAAGCAAAAACCAAGTCGAATACATTTTACCCCTTTTTACTCCTTTAGGGATTGAATTTTTAAAAATCCCTTTTTAGTGGGTGCTTACGTCATGAGAGGAATACAATCCCCGAATTTTATGTTTCTAGGTTCAGGGGTTTGGGCTGGGCGTTAATGAGTGAGTGAGTTAGAACATTTGTCTTTATATTATATATATAGATTAACGAATCTCTGAAAACACATCTTACCCCCTTTTCACCCCCTTAGGGGTCGAATTTCTAAAAATCCCTTCTTAGTGGGTGCTTACGTCATGAGAGGAATATACTCCCCGAATTTCATGTTTCTAGGTTCAGGGGTTTTGGCTGGGCGTTGATGAGTAAGTGAGTGAGTCAGTGAGTTAGTCAGGACATTTGTTTTTATATATATAGATTATTAACAAATCTCTGAAAACACATTTTAACCCTTTCACCCCATTAGGGGACAAATTTCTAAAAATCTCTTCTTAGTGGGTGCTTACGTCATGAGAGGAATACACACCCCGAATTTCATGTTTCTATGTTCAAGGGTTTGGGCTGAGCGTTAGAGTGAGTCAGTCAGTCAGGACATTTGTCTTTATATTACAACCCGATTTTCCTCGGTCTCGCCCGCCGAGGAGGTGCGGCTGCAAATTGACCGCCGGCAATTAGGTAGCGAGGTAGATCAAAGATATCCGCGAGGTAATCGGACAGATGGAAGGTATCCGCGAGGTATTCAGATAGGCCGAGATTCTCAAAGATATTCGCGAGGCACTCCGGTAGGCAGGCAATCTCCACTATATTCGCGAGGTATTCAAGTAGGTAAATAACTTCAAGGTATTCGCGAGGTATTCCGATAGGTAAGTAATCTCCACTATATTCGCGAGGTTTTCGCGATAGGTAGGTAATCTCAAACTATCCGCGAGACAACGCTAAAGTTTGGGCGCCAGGTGCGAATACGCGCACCACGTTTCCGTAACCTTAACCCGAACGCGATCACCCGGACACGCACGTCCACTCAGGGCGCGGGACGAGCTTGGTACTCTAAGGAGAGGGAGGGGAAGCGCAACGCAATCAACACATTCAAGTATAAAATAAAACAATAAGTATATTTCCAGAAGAAGAATGACGAACAGAGAAACAGTAAAGAGATAAAGTATAGAACGCAAGACGGGTTTACGACACACTCACACACGCACACGACACGTGCGGACGCGACAGACGAATTCTGCGACTTATACGCACTACGCGAGATTCCCGCGACACACACACACCACACACGAAACCCACGCGATATCCCCGGGTCGCCCGCGACGTCCGCTCGCGGGCCGAAACCCCACACAAACCCGCGACGGCTTCAGCGAATGCGCGGCAAAAACCCGCGCGACATTCCTCGACCGCTTGTGACGCAATAACTGCGATTTCTCCCCCGATCCGCATCACGGCGTCCGCGGGACACGGCACTCCTCCCAACGCTCTTCACAATTTTTGCGAGACACTATTTTGCGACACCACGCGGCCCTCCCGAGGTCCCCGATACAGCGGTCTCATTCCATCGGGCGCACCGGGCACGCACCCGCGGGACCGTGGTACGCCCGACGCAACCGCGCACGGAGATCCTCCCGCCCAACGCTCGACTGTCGGCCCCACGATCCTCGAGGATGGCTCCTACCCAACAGGAGACTCGTGTGCGTCCCCGGCCGGCCTCCTTAACCAAACCTCCAGTCACTAGGTAACGAAACAGGAAGCAACCGGAATTTACTCGCACGAGGCAAACGTACGTGTAGAGGTAACCGCAAGATAACAGAGACGGGCTGGGGCCGGGTTCGCACACTGAACGCGATGAAATACCGGGGTGGAGGTCTTACATATCTTGCCGCAATCCGCTCGCCTCGGTTGCTGCTCGCTGCTGCGTCGGACTCGCTAGGCTGGGGTGGACTCAGACCTCGCTCCTCGGCAGTGGCTGGCACGACAGTGCCCGCCAATCCGCCTGGCGAGACCATGTCGGGCCCCCGCGCATGCGCGCCCGCCCGCGCCCGTTCCTCCCGTCGATCCGTTCTTCGCGCAGCTCACCGCTCGCGATGTCGCATGGGACGCCCGTCATCTTTCCGCGGGACTTTTGACTGGTGTCCCTCGCCTTGGTGATCTGGCGGTCCCGGTCGTGACTCCTGGAGTCTTGGATATGCGCGCCACGCTGTCCAGGCCTCGGCCGCCGACCGTGCGTTACGTGTTCCCGGCGACGGCACTCCGGGTCGGTTATCCGCCCCATGGCAGCGGCACCGTACCTTCCGTCTAAATCCCGGCGCTGCGTCCTCGATTTCCTCTTGGTTGCGGAGGCTCGCAGGACTCGGCTCGCCCTGCGGGGCTGCTGGGTGGTCTAACGGCGGGCCCCGACGTGACTCGCCCGTCGGCGAACCACCCCATCCGGTCCCCCTCGATGTTCCGCTGCTCCCTCGTCGCGACACGAAGTCGTTACACAGGTGGCCGACCTTCCACCCCTGATACGCTCACCACGCTCCTTCTATAAAATCTTACTTAATATTAACGCAAAGTAGCCCTCCCCGATCCATGCCGAGGCGCCACCCCATCCCCCGCCGGCCTTCCCCTCGGCCGAGCACACGTCCGGGCGGTTGACGCGACCATGTCACGTCACAATATATACAATATATACATGTATAGATAGATTAACGAATCTCTGAAAACACATTTAACTCCTTTTTCACCGCCTTAAGGGTCGAATTTCTAAAAATCCCTTCTTAGTGGGTGCTTACGTCATGAGAGGAATACACTCCCCGAATTTCATGTTTCTAGGTTCAAAGGTTTGGGCTGGGCGTTGATGAGTGAGTGAGTGAGTGAGTGAGTCAGTGAGTCAGTCAGGACATTTGTCTTTATATATATAGATTTACCTAAATTATAATTATAAACAATAAGCAAAACCCGTTTGTAATTACCCCAGCTACGATTCGGCATTGCTCCGAGTGCGGCGGGTAACTCCGAATGGCAAATAAATATTAATATTTATTATCGTAATTTAAAGCCAAATAACTGGAGTATCATTTAAAATGCAGACTTCTATAATTGATAAATAATCGTCGGCTTTATTTAACTTTTTTCTTAGATGTTCGCAATTCTTCCAAATTATTTTTGTTAATAAATTTGTTGTGGAATACGGAAGCAAAAGTTATTTTTTTTAAAGTAATTGTTGGGCCGAGTATAAGAACCGAAAGAAAAATACATAGGAATTAATTTACAGGAGATACGAAGAGTTCTATAATTCACCCCTAAATCTAGATTTGCGCCTTTAGAGGTTGATTAGGGCAAAATCCTGAAATATGTTTTTAAGCATTTGTATGGGTGACCTTCGTAAGCAAGAACCAAGTCGATATCTCATCGGGCCTAAGAGATATTAACGAATCCGTAAAAATACATTTTAACCCTTTTCACACCCTTAAGGGTTGAATTTCTAAAAATCCCTTCTTAGTGGGTGCTTACGTCATAAGAGGAATACACTCCCCGAATTTCATGTTCCTAGGTTCAGGGGTTTTGGGCTGGGCGTTGATGAGTCAGTCAGTCAGTCAGTCAGGACATTTGTCTTTATATACAGTGTGCTCCTGAAATAGTTGCGTAAAATCAGGGATTGGATTGGGCTCGTCAAAAGGATGAAAAAAGTTTCCATAAACATTAGTCCGAAAACGCATCCCGCAGGAGTTACGACTCATTTAATTATTGATACCTGATACAGAAGAATGGAAGGCCATGAAAGAAAAGAACTTTATTTTTATTTACAGGAGTTGTTGAAAATGTCCACCGTTAACTAAAACACACGCTTCTATTCGTCTAACCATTGACTGTCTAACACGCTCAAAGATTCCTGGCGTATTTCTTATAATTTCGCAGCTGTTGATAATGCGATTTCGTAATTCTTCGACATTATTGACTGGAGTTACATAAACAAGAGTCTTTAGGTGCCCCCATAGGAAAAAATCTAGATGGTTGCAGTCCGGTGAACGCGGAGGCCATGGAATTGGTCCACCTCGACCAATCCACCGATCAGGATATCGTGCATTTAGGTATTCTCTGGCAATTATGCTGAAATGCGCGGGCGCTCCATCATGCATGAAGTACATTTCATTACGTATAAGTAGCGGATGAATGCTGGAATACGTTTTCTCAGCAGGACACTGACGTTGTGGAACAGTTTCTTGATACAGATGTCGAGCTAAACGACAATTTCCATTTGCACGGCCATAAGTAAAATGAATATCAGCCAACTCGGCGTTTGAAAAACGATTCATTTTAATTTTATTTTAAATAAGAACGAATTAGAGAGAACGGTTCACAATAATTAACAAAACGAAGCGAGACAAGGGCTCGTAAGTAGACACTGGCAGAGACAACACCAGACTGACTTTTTCCTTTCGACTAATGCTTAGCGATCCCCGGAGAAGGTGACCAAGATTGTTGTGTTTTGAATTCTAAAGTGTTGTCTCTGTGCGCAAACAATAATATTGGATTTTAATTGTGACAACATCGATTAAGCTACTTATTGAACAACAAATACGATTAAAACTTTAAAAGTATTTATTCTTTGAAATTAATAATGAAATGAGTCGTAACTCCTGCGGGATGCGTTTTTGGACTAACGTTTATGGGAACTTTTTTCATCCTTTTGACGAGCCCAATCCAATCCCTGATTTTACGCAACTATTTCAGGACCACCCTGTATATAGATTTATGTGTACAGGGTGGCCCATTTTAAAAGATGCAGGCAAATATCTCGAAAAATATGAAACATACGGAAAAACATTTGTAACAAAAGTTGTTTGGCTCGAAGGGGGACATAAGATGGTGCCATTGATGTGACCTTGGATAGTCATTTAAAGGTCACATGAAGGTCACTTTCACTTTCTTAAATGAGAACCCCCATTTTTCATTGCATATTCTTGTAGCTTATGTCGAGAGCTTTCCAAAACACTATAATAAAGTATTTTTTTATCAAGTACTTTTTGAGTTATGAGGCTTGAAAAGTACAGTACCGCCGGCATTAGCATTACCCAAAATGTACCACGTGGAGGTTGCACGGTTGGATTTACACCTCTGTTGTGTGCGTGTGTGTGTGTGTGTGTGTGTGTGTGTGTGTGTGCGTGTGTGTGTGCGTGTGCCTGTGCGTGTGCGTGTGCGTGTGCGTGTGTATTGAGTAGAAATTGGGCGACAATGTCAGTGAGCTGAATATTTTATCCGATTATAACACGGGCTGTACGACGGGCGGCGCGCGGCGCGCGCGGCGCGGGCGGAAACGCGGCCCGCTAACGCGGGCTCACGCGGCGAGAGGGTTTGGCTCGCGCCTGCTACACGGCGCCTATAACAACTTACGTTTTCCTCTGCCTTGCTTTTCTATGATTATTTCGATCGGAAAAAGCCTGGATTTTTTTCTCAGTGTACGCAAAATGCCGGATTATACTCCAAACGACATTGTTGACATTATTCTGGTACTTGGAGAATGCCATAATAATTATCGACAAGCAGCGGTATTGTACCGTAATCGATTTCCTGAAAGACAACATCCGAATGATCTTACGATTTCCAGACTTGTATTACGTCAGCGGCAACGTCAACGTCAAAAACGACAAAGACGTCGTATCAACGTACCAGAAAGAGATGATCCACATGTACTTGCAGTATTAGGAATGGTAGGTATTAATCCACACATGTCAACGAGGCAAATTGCAAGAGAATTAGGTATTTCGCGATCAACAATTCTCAGAATCTTGGCCATTCATAACTTCCATCCATACCATATTACTCTAACACAACAATTAACACTCAACGATTTTCAACGAAGACTAGAACTTTGTAGGTGGGCACAGACAATGTTGAATCGTGATCGAACATTTTTCAGATTTGTTTTATTTAGTGACGAAGCAACTTTTCATAACACTGGACAATTAAATCGGCACAATTCTCATTATTGGTCTGTTGAAAATCCACATTGGTATCGAGAAGTTAATCACCAACATCGCTGGAGCCTCATTGTATGGTGTGGCATACTAAAAGGAAACCTTATTGGCCCTTATTTCTTTAACGAAAATGTTAATGGTAATAATTATTTACACCTTTTACAACAACGATTGCCGGAATTGCTTGAAGATATCGATCTGGAAACAAGGCAACGTATGTTCTTTCAACAGGATGGTGCTCCAGCACACTGGAGTAGGAGAGTTAGACATCATTTGGATCTCACATTTCCAGGTAGATGGATAGGACGAGGTGGACCAGTGTCATGGTGTCCTAGGTCTCCAGATTTGACAAGTTTAGATTTTTTTTATGGGAATACTTGAAGAACATTGTATGTATACTCAACAGCACCAACAACAAGAGAGAATATGATGGAGCGCATAACTATTGCCTGCCGAAGCATTCCGAGAAATGTACTTTTATCGACAGTTGACAGTTTCGAACGTCGAGTTCAATTATGCATAGATAATAATGGACAGATATTTGAACACTTATTAAGATCATAAGCCATACAGAAACTGATTCTGACTAGATAATTTAGACTTAATTGGCTGGATCAGTCTCCGTTTTGTCTTAATCGGCTGTCATTGCCTTACATGAACTTTTGTACTTGACACACACACACACACACACACACACACACACACATACACATACACATACACATACACACGACAGAGAGGGTTTGGAGTCAGTAAATACCGTGGAAGTGACGAACCGCGGGGTCCTAATCTCTGTGTAACACACACACACACACACACACACACACACACACACACACACACACACACACACACACACGCACACACACACGCACACAACAGAGGTGTAAATCCAACCGTGCAACCTCCACGTGGTACATTTTGGGTAATGCTAATGCCGGCGGTACTGTACTTTTCAAGCCTCATAACTCAAAAAGTACTTGATAAAAAAATACTTTATTATAGTGTTTTGGAAAGCTCTCGACATAAGCTACAAGAATATGCAATGAAAAATGGGGGTTCTTATTTAAGAAAGTGAAAGTGACCTTCATGTGACCTTTAAATGACTATCCAAGGTCACATCAATGGCACCATCTTATGTCCCCCTTCGAGCCAAACAACTTTTGTTACAAATGTTTTTCCGTATGTTTCATATTTTTCGAGATATTTGCCTGCATCTTTTAAAATGGGCCACCCTGTATATATGTATATATACATAGATTTTGGATAAATCATCGCGAGATGATCATCGGAGCGATTGGTTGTATATACTGCACTCGTGTAGCAATTTTTCCACCTCCTAAAGAAGACGAAAATTATCCTGAACATATATATGTGAATAGAAAAGGATATTGTTCTATTAACGTACAATTGGTGAGAATGTGCATTAACACAAAATTCAATTATATTATTATACAAATCATACAAGTACAGCTTTATTTGCAGATATGTGATACTGATCTTAGGGTAATGAATGTTAATGCCCGATATCCTGGAAGCACTCACGATTCGTATAAGTAATGTTCTTTCTATAATGCAAGATATTTACAATCGTGGACACAGGTTTTTCTTACTAGGTAATATGTAATCATCAAAGTAATCATTAAATATTGTTTTCAGTTTCAATGTATAACATTATATTGCTTTACTTACAGGTGACTCTGGTTATGCGCTTAGACCTTGGATGGATAACTCCAATAATAGACAATGATCCTAATATTGCAACGAGAAGATACAATAATCTGCAAATGAGCACTAGATCGAACTTATTGAACGTTGCAATGGTGTCTTGAAGATGAGATTTCGTTGCCTGTTGAAACATAGGATTTTACATTACCAGCCAGATGTGTGCTCGAAAATTATCAATGCTTGTACAGTGTTGCATAATATGTGCATTCATGACAACATGTCTTTACCTGAAGCAGAAGATGAAGTATTGGACTGTGGTATAGATGGTATGGAGGATGTAAATGAACCGGGGATAGATATGTTAAATAGAAATCATGAACTAATAGCTGGACAAAGAATTCGCAATAATCTAATACAACTTTTCTTAACAATATTTTGTACTTTTTGTACATATGTATACACATATTCGTATTTTATTATTGTAACAACTTTTGGCAGTAAATAATAATATTTTTATTGTAAGCATTTGCTTTATTTCTTTGGTAATGTTCTCTTTATAATAGAAAAAAAATACGACAAATACACATACTAAAAAATCAATACAAATACTTAAAAGAAAACGTTATAAAATAATAATCACATTTATAATTATAATCAGTTCATAATTAAAGTCATCGGGCAACAAAGAACTGAACATAAAATAACTAATCTCTTATTTTTAAGTTTTTTAACATACGTAAAAATTTTTATACGCAACACACACATAGCTTATAGGAACATTTGTTTACTTATGAACACACTAATGTCCATTTTCACAACCTAAATCTTATCTTATCTCAGTTATTATTTGCTTTTTTCTCAAATTGCTTCAGTAATGTGCATATATTTTCTTTGGCAATGACGTCTCTTTCTTTCAGAGCTAACTCCTTCTTATAAAGTTATAATTTTTTTTTGTAATACAAATTTTGTATCGTGCTATCTATCTGCAAAATTTTCGCCAACTTTTCAGTTTGTTCTATTGATTTGTTATATCTTTGTGAAGCAGCAGATCTTTTAACACCTCCTTTTATGGTAATCGATTTTGATATTGGCGTTAGAGAAATGTGTGTCGCGTTGTTGACTACATTGATTGGTGTTTCTAGTGCAATTGTTTTTTTTTGTGGTAATCGATTTTGAAATTGACGTTACAAGAATGTGTGATGCGTTGTTGACTACATTGATTGGTGTTTCTAGTGCAGTTGATTTTTTTATTAAAGATTTGTTATTGTTATCATTGTAATTGTCATTATTGTTTTTAAGCTTTTTTTGGTGAGTTATTTTCTTCGAATTTGCTGCAATGATAATTTTGAGAAGACAATGATTGTTGTGGCTCAGAATACTGCGTTATCTCTTGACTTTTGTCTTTCATGGGAAAATTTTTCCCATCTTCTATCATCGATTTCAAATATAATTGAATTGAAAGAGTCCTGTAATCCACTCCTGCTAAAGAAATATTAATGTACACGCATATTTTCTGTTTTAATATTATGATTTCTTAATACGTTTCAGATATTATAATACAATACAACAAAAATTGCTTACAAATTTTACGTTGGATTCTTGCACTGTCTTATGTCCTTCCACAATTGTTAAACCCATAAGTGCCAGAACATTTTGATCTGTTTCGGTTCAAACCTGACTTGACGCAGGCCCTCCACCAGTTCCTTTCGCATGGTTCTTGATCGAAGCATTTTTGGCTTTAGTGAAACTTCGCATGTCTTGCCATGTCTATGATACAAAAAGTAGACAATCAGATTACCTAAAGTATATAATTTTTCCTCTTTACAAAGAAATTTGGTTGTCTGTCAATATAATACATACCTTTCGCCATTGTTTCCACTCTTTTTGTGCACCAGGTATTTCATGTAATTCTGCTGTTATTTTTTCCCATAATCTTTGAGCATGTTTATAATTAAACACAGCTTTTATCGCACACGATATTTATCGCATGACAGCTGAGAATACGACTAAAGTCGCATGCGATACGGTCGACCGTGCGATATTTTCCGCATGCGATAATTATATCATGAATTCAAGAATAGTGTCCCAGCAGCCGAAATATCGATATCAAGAGAATTTATTAATACGTCGATCGATGGAATGTGTTATTTCACGTTCTCCAACAACGGTGACGTTATTCCGCCGAGCAATGCGTGTCTAAACTCGATCTTTGTCTTTGATGGCGTGGCATGCGACAAGCAAAACGCGGTGAGAGAGTACTTCTTAATGGGACGGCATTCGAACGTTAACTGCTTTTATCTCTGTCAGACCTACTAATCGTGAGAATACCTAAACATCTGATACGCGACAACGCAAACCCGCTGATCCTGTTCAATCAGGATGGCACTATTCTAAAACATGTGTACAACGATCCTGTGAATACCGACATGTCATACGATGAATTTTGTGCGTTGTGTCGCGAATGTTGGCAGCACGAGTACGGATTCGTAGTAATAGACAAGGACAGCTCGCTTAACAATGGCCGATACAGAAAAGGATTTAACGTGTTCGCGATACCGCAAAAGCGGTCAGTCGTTGTCGGTACCTCGTCGACGTAAAACATTGTAGAGAGAGATCAACACTGCTATTTCCGCGATGCCCACGATCGACAAGAGCGATGATATTCCAGAACGTGAGAAGATTGCAAAAACGAGCAAATCTATTCGCAAGAAACTTCGCGCTTTGAAGACCGGTAAGATCGAGAAGGACATTGAGTTGGACACGCACTTTAAGCCTCTCATCGGGCCACTGCGAAAGATCGCTGACAACTCGATCGTGAAGAAAGAGAAGCCGGAGAGCGAAGCTGAGATCGAAACGTTATCCGCTCAGCAGCGTGAGGAATAGGAGGATGCGACGCCGAGAAAGAGAAAACGATCGAAAGCACCACTAGATGTACCATCGACATCCTCTCCGCCAATAACCTCTACACCGTCCGCGACAGTGAGAACCGTCCAACCTACAATAATATTCGAATCACCCGCAAACGAGGATGTTTTTGAAACCTCGGACGACTCGTTCGCTGAGTCCGTTCAAAATAAGATATTATACAAACGCCGGAGTGTCGAAAAGCGTTTCTAGAAGCGTTGCGAGATCACTTGGGTCCATTGGGCCAAGAGTACATCGGGGCTTTTCTGAGCGCCAATCCAAAGATAGACACCGTGTACGGCGTTTATCTTGGCAAGAATACAATGATGCTCGGTAATAAACGTTTCAACGTGGACAAAACGGATAACATATTTATCGATGGATACATCGATACATTGGCACACCCGGTATTTACGAGTTGATCTTCAAGAGAATGCCTAATGAAGACATCTACACAAAGTTTGACAAGCAAACGTACAAAAGCATACTGTTGGCGACGAGCGCCCATAAATTCAAGTACAATCCTCTTGGACGAGTACTGGCCAACAGGGGATACAAGTACAATCATGTAATTATGAAGTTGATACTGACCGTGCCCACGAAGAAAACATCCGGAAAGGGATTATTCGCGTTTCGCGCAATGACGCTCACCGACAATAAAATGACTACGTGCACTGGGACGACCCCAACGAGATGGTGGATCGTCCACGATTTCTCGACGATTCGCGCCAAGCTGGCCACAATGCCCACGACAACGAGATCCTTTCGATTATCGAAGAACTTCGCGAAGCCGGTCTTATTATAAATTAAATCGTGGAAATTTTCAAATATGTTGGCCAATAACAAGACATCGGTCTTTAGATATAGATCGCTGTATTCACCCAAGGTTTGAATGGAGAACCGTGGCCAGACGTTCGCGGCGTGCTCGTAATCGCTCTCAGATACAGTGTCACCGGTCAAGGAATTGTAAAACGATTCACGCGGTGGTAAGCATGGGTCCTGCAGCTTGTCTACGCAATCCACGTATTTGTACGGAAATACACCTTTTCGCGTCAAAAGATCAAAATCCTCGATCGATAATTAAGATAATTCAGAACGTACAATTTTCAACTTATCTCTGCACAGAAAAGATGCTAATTTATCGAAGCTGCTACTTAGAAATTTATATGAATCGATAAACCGTAGCTTTACGCAAGTTTTTTGATCATTTTTTTCTTTGGTGCTTTTGACATGTTTTGTGAAAGAAATGTACTTTTTCTTCGTTATCGGTAACAAATCAATTTTGCCTTCGAACGTGATAGCAATTTCTTTGATAATAAAATGTGAATCGTAGCTGGATAAATTGTGGAATACCACAGGAATGTAGTTTGAATCTTTATAATTTAAGTTACAATTTGAATGACCTCTATATCGACCGGTCAGATGGCAATGATCGCGTACTCGGGTGTCATCGTCTTGCGCAAACGGTTTCTCACATATGTGACAATGCGATGAGCTATGAAACTTTTCCCGTTCCTTTTGCGTTAAATTTACCATGGGAACATTTGCGGATAGGATACTTTTTACGCAATGCGCTAATTTCTCGAGTTCTTCAGCAAACCACTCGACACAATCCTTATCGCGACGAAACCGATACATACATAAAGAGTCGTCGTACGAGCACTGCACCTAGTACCCGGCGCTAAATACCTCGTGATGCTGTGACATATGTACGTGGACGCTCGCGGATCCGCATCCATCTTCTCCAGGGTGCATTCGAGGTCGGCGTATACGACAAACGGAAGCCGCTCCTTCATGTTGTAATTCTTGAAACTCAACCACTTGTCGTTATCGCTCGGTGGCCTGATGGCGCAGTCGTTCATCTGCCGACAGTCAACGGTGTGGGCTTCCACTAATTTCTCGCTCGAACTAAAGTAGTGTAAGTATCTGAAAAACATAATTTATTACTATTTTTTAAACAAAAAATAATTTTTTTTTATTTTATATAAAATGTATACTCACCGATCGCAAAAGTATTTCCGGCCATTGTGTTTGCTTAATTGCGACCTCACAAGGCGGGATAGGTTCTTGATCCGCGCGAAATGTCCCACGTTGTCGTCCCGCTGATCTGGCAGGTACAGCAAATTGACGTACCCATTCTTCTTACTATCGGTGAGCCGTATCAGTAAGATTGCAAGTTCCTTCTTCTTCTCGATAGTATATACATATATTGATCGACACGTCGTTGAGTCGTTAGAATGTAGTAATTTTTTTCAGACATGGGGAACTCAATGTCTTTAAGATTTAGCACCGATGTATAATAAGGGTACGAGGATGGTTGATATGCATTTGTTTCGGCTGGATGCAGAGCAGCCACCACCGACCACGCGAAACATGCATTGTCCTTTGATTGCACGTTGATCACCGCTCTCTTTGTCATTATCTCTCGCGGCATTTCCACAAAACACCCTGCGTGCAATGGATTGTATTTATTTACGTTAACCATTAAAAAATTCAAAATCTTCTCTTTGCCAGTAATGATTAAATCAAGAAATCATTAGCTTTGACCAAACTGGCAATTTTATTCTGTAGTACAGATTCGACGTTTCGACACTTGTTTTGTGTCCTTTTCAAGAATATATTAGTCAGATATTAAAAATATTAAAGCCACTCGAGACGTCATTAGTGATAGGGCTTATTGCAGTTTGTACCTTGTCCAGAAATTGTAACAACCTTCAACCCTAATTTAATTGTCTTAAGGACATAAGGATGTCGCACACAATATAAAAGTGAGAGCGTTAACGTGTTTATCTCACCAAGTCGAAAGACGGCGTCAGTTAACCATTAAATTGAGTATATGCGACAACGCTCACCCGCTATCGCGTTCCTGAAATTCCTCCAGAGATGCTAAGGTAGACTCGATAACGCGTACGTCGTACCACTCTCGCAGGTCGGGCGTACGAAAGAGTTTACAGTTTCTCGTCTTGACACTTTTGTTCGCACGTTTGTCACCTGCCACAAATTCACCATTAAACACAGTGTTTATTCTTATATTTTTATGCTCTCGCATGACGGTCCGCACACGATCGAGCACAATGTCTCTTGCATCTTCGAGAAATTGTCGCGGTTTGATATGTTTTGAGTTTATTACCGCACCAGTCAGTATACGACTTGTAAAATCCGTATTGATCTTGCATCATCGGAGTCCTGCCTCACTCGCACTGTATCCGGCGCCCGCATGCATAAAACTTTGACGTACCAAATCTTTCAAATTTTTGATTTACGCCATACAATGGATCAATGATTGTTGGGGACTGATCGATAATCGCGGTTGTTTAATTCCACAATCCAGCAACTTGATGAACTCGTCGCATCGTTGCTCCCACGCGGTAAATTCTTCCCTCGAATTTAGTCGAGCGGAATTGCTCCGACAGGTCACGCTCCGTTTGTTCCATATTGCAATGGCTCTTTTTACAATATTAAGTCTTTTTCACTAAAAAAAAACACTGAGAAATATTTGAATGTTTTTGTATCAGCGTTATAGAACTTTAACGACAGTGCATCACTTAATTTGTACAAATAGGACACATATTGCACGGAAAGATTTGGTATACTGGAAGTCTGCAATTAGTGCAGGACCGGCCCTCTATCGCATCGTGCAGCTCAGTGATGTGTTTCTGTATGGCATACATAACATATATGTATATGTCATCTGTATCTGTTATTGCTATCATGCACGTCGCACATGCTACAAAACTACCACCCGTGGTATAGTATAAATATAACGCGCAACACTTTGTGCGTCCATTTAGCGACATAATCTCTGAGCGCGACACTATTTTCTCAGTCGTTTCAACAAGATCATCCCCTTGATGATCGCTAATGTAGTTGCTATCATCCGATAACGCACGATCTTTATCGGATGACTCGTCCAAAATGTGTTCAAAATTGTTGTCCATATTGAATTTGACACTTGCATATTTCACAAAATCATGAACTGACACTTTCTTTGACTGATGCGTAGCACATATTGCGATTTTGATGCCTTTCGTTTTCCATTTATATATTTTTCGTCTATCGCTTTTTCTCTCGTTCCAACTAGAGCATCGCAGAGAGAGAGGTGATATCCCTTAGAATTTGAATCCCGCTATTTGGTTATAAAAAATTTTGACACAAAATGGTGCAATATAACATATCCGGACACGCAGCCCAGATAAAGAGCTCTTCACAGAAAAAAAATGGAAAGGACATCTCAGCGTCACGATAATTGGTCATGAATTATAGCAGCCTGTCATCGGCGCTCAATTCTATAACGCTTTTTGCTTATAGTCGCGAAGACATAAAGGGTTATTTCTTGAAAAAACCCATGACGGGTGTCAGTCTCACTATACCCTGTTCCATACCTGTATTAAAAAAAAAAAAAAGAAAAAAAATTTAACCCTAGTAACTGAAATCTACAGTGTACGTTACGTACACTATAGCATTTTAGTTAGTTATCGGCGCGCACGGACTCCACGCCGTATCGAGAGTTTGAAAAGGTTTGAGCACGTGGTAACTCTGTGAAAAATATTAACAACGCGGGAATGGATAAACATTGTTCATGAATTGTGCATAATTTTCGCGATCGAGAACTTGGATTTTTAAACGTGCTCACTCGCACTAACAAGTGGTGTCCTAAACATTGAACATTGCAAACATATCACATTTGTGGTAAATCTGCACGTAATGTATAGATATTTATACGACTGTATGCAAGATATGTACTTTGAATTGCCTGTTTCCTTTGATATTGTCACATGCTGTGTTGGAATTCGTGATAATTTCATCACAGGGGACCCAACTAAACGTTTAAACCATGGGGCTGTGTATCACATACAACGTATACCAGTAGATAAAGACCAAGATGTTATTGAATTAATCGCTCGAGCGCAAATAGCCTACCGCATGTTCGATTGGTGTCCTAAACATTAGGCATTAGAGTATAATTGGGTTTGGATAGGGAAGATTATAAAGATAAAAAAACATTATTACGTTGATGAATATCCGCCAACGATGAACGCTGACGGCGCTAATTATTACATTCCGATTAGAAACAAGTCGTGCAAGAAACAGCACAATGAGAAAGTACCAAAAATTTTGGCGTATATTATTGTTCATAGTATTATTATTAGTATCATTATTAGTATTATTATGAGTATTATTATCTGTTAATGTTAGTTTATATTATTTGATATTTTCGGTTACACTCTTATGTTCTCTGGTAGGCTTTGTAACAACTATATGTTGCCTTACCATTTGCGTGCACTTGTAAAAATCTGTAGTTTTCTTTTTACTGTTTTCTTGTGCATTTCGCAATAAATTAAATTAAATTGAACATGAATAAATGTATAATAATATAATAAAAAATTTTTAATTAATTTTTTTCCACCTCCTCCTTCTCCTCCTTCTCTATTTCTTCAAATTATGTTGCAATAATGTCCTTTTTTAAATTATAAAATGTCTGCGTTACTAACAAGGGAACGGTCGGAAGTGTCCCTATCCGATTTGGATGGGCTTTAGATATGTTGTAGGGCATCAAAAAATATTAGACTCCTATTTTTTTTGGTGCTTATCTCAACGCGTTAAGGGTTGAAACAACCCCTCGAAAATAACGGATTTTATAATTTTTAGCAAATATCTTCGAAAATATAAGGCGGATGAAAAAGAGTTTTATACAAAAGGTTTATGATTTTTTATGCTCTTTACAATGGCGTAATAACATTTTTCAAATATGTCAAATTTTTTAATTTAACCCCACACCCACCAATTATTTTTCTAAAATATAACAATATTTTCAACGTAAAAATTTAAAAGCATCAAATGCCAAATACATCCATGTATATTTTTATTATGATACCACCATTCGATTTTTGGGAACACGAGATGATATGTGGTATAGGCGTTGCGTTATTTTTGTTCAGTTGCGCTGTACGCTTAATAATTTCCATTTGTGCATATTTTCTCATACTACAATATATACTATATACTACGACACAATATGCGATGAAAGTCCAAGCAGAGGAAAAGATATCACGTCATCCGAAATTCAAATGGCGTGTGCGCAAAGCAGTGTTAAATACGCGTCGAAGTAAATCAATAACCAAAGTTTATGCATTTGAATATCATTTGCTCGTGTCATAATTCCGGAAAGGAACTACATTGACATATACATATACTTTTAATCTACATTTAAAGAAATAATGTTATTTGTTGATCTTTTTTTAGCGGGGTTTATTGCGGTGAAATATTACAATTCGAGGATTTATGAATATTAAACATAAACGATGGGTTCGGTATTATCCAAGGCTGAATCGTAAGGCGAACGAGCATGTTTGTGGAGGCACTGAAGATATTTACAATCTGAAAATTTTATTCGATATGCGGACATATGTAGAGGAAATATGGTAAAAGAATTAATAAAAATAGTAATAGTAATGCAGCTGTTGGCCTTTAAACTTAGAGTAAGGATAAAAGTGTGCAGAGGGGCTGCAGGCAGGAAGGTATTACCACCAATTACCTCAATTACGGAACGGAGTGCTTTTATCAACAGACTTAACGACGAAATAGCGTCAACCAATGTGGAAGAACCGACCAACTCGGATGAACTATGGAAAAGACTCAAGAACGCTATCGAGGCATCTTTGGGTAGTATACAACAGCCAAAAGAACAAACAAAAAATCGTGACTGGATCTCTGCCAACACCTTTAAGATGATAGAAGAAAGAAGGAGATTGTTAGCCACCGGCTTAAACAACACCGAAGCAGCAAATGAATACCATAGACTATCATCATCCATCCAAAGAAATTGTAGGAAAGACAAAAACAACTTCCTAAACAATATCTGTGCAGACATCCAGTTTCACGCAAACCGCCTTCAATCTAAAGCAGACCTCGGCAAGAAATGCACTTCTCGGCCGATTTTCAACTGGCTCCGCCTACCGCTGTTCCCCTTACCTCGCCGTCCCGCGCGCGGCCTACGAATCGCCCGAGGCTCAGGACCGTAAAAATATGTTTACAATAGCTTTCCACGTCACCCGTGAGGTACTATTGTTGACGCGTTTTTTTTTGGTGGTATCTTCTGTAGGCCTAATCCACTGATGACTGATATACGACCCTTTACCTAATTGAACCATAATTAAGGAAATTAACAATAAATGAAGATTTAAGTTGACTTTCGGGATTTTTTACACGCGAGAGCGGGAACGTCGACTTGCATATTAGTTGTAGCAAGCCGCATAAGACGCGGTAAAGATTTGTCGCTTAAAGAAGAACGTTTTTCACTTTTTATAAGTTTCATTTTTGAAAATAAAGTCTCACATAAATATGTGGATCCAAACATGGAATAAATACAAAATCCGAAATCATAGTTTTGGGTATGATTTTTTCAAAATTCTGTAAAAATCAGTGCCGATTTCTTTAATCGTTTTGAGAAATGTCATTGTGTGATGTGTCCACTACGATCACGAGAGTTTATAACTGATGTTTCAACAGATTTATTTTTAAAGCTGCGAGAGACAAACAACATCGCCCATATAACGGCGACTGTTGGTAGAAAACAATCGGCGACGCTGTTGCCGATTGTTTTCTAACAATCTTATGCATATCACTTGTGAAGGTCGTAGTGGGCACATTGGCAGATCGAGTTAACAGCTTTTATTCCTCTTTGAATAAATCATCTTCAGGATGGATGATAAAAGGTATGCTCAACAATTTGATAAATCTTGGGAAGCTAATTATTTCTTCAGTTACATTTCCGATCGAACGGTATGTTTACTTTGCGGTTTCGAACCTTCGGTAATAAAAAAATTTGTAATAAAGAGGCATTTCATAAAACTTCATTCGATTGAATATTCCAATTATTCAAATTCAGAGAAATTGAATATTATTGAAGGATTGAAATTGGTTTATCAAGAAAGTGCATCAATAACTTCTTCTAAATCTTCTTCTCAAAAATCCCTACTAGCCTCTTACGCTATTTCTTTCCTCATTGCACAAAATTCAAAGTCATTTACCGAAGGTACTTTTGTGAAAAAGTGTATCATCGAAGCAGTAAAAGCTTTCGACAATTCCTTGACTCTTGACAAAGCAATGAGCATACCTCTCAGTGCAAAAACTATTACTTCAAGAATTACTGATATGAGTAATTCTATAACGGAAAAATTAAAAAACCTTCTGACGTCATGTACATATTTTTCGTTATGTCTTGACGAGAGCACCGATATTCGACACACGAGTCAACTGAGTATTTTTACTCGAATCGTACAAGACGATTTCTCGTGTGTTGAGGAGCTTTTAGATTTCGTCCCTTTAAACACCACGACAACGGGTCTTGATATTTTTGTAGCAGTTGAAGAGTCGCTTAAAAAATTTGGTATTAATTTTAATAAATGTTCTTCGATTGCAACTGATGGCGCGAGAGCTATAACCGGTTCAAAGATAAGATTCGCCGGTCAATTAAAGCAGCGAAACATTAATATCCCTCTTATACATTGTATAATCCATCAAGAAGCACTAAGCGGCAAAGTTGTGAAACTGTCAACAGCTATGGAGACTGTGACAAAAATAATTAATATAATTAAAGGTGGACAGAAGTTCCTTAGTCATCGAAAATTTAAATTATTTCTCGAGGAACATAATGCTATTCATACATATGTCCTACTTTATTGTTCAGTACGTTGGCTTAGTGCTGCTAAATGTTTGGAAATATTTTTTGCCATAAGAAAAGAAATCCTCCTTTTCTTGCAAGAAATAAACAATCCAAACTTTCAGGAATATATAGTCATTTTGCAAGATATCACATTTCTCTGTGAGCTTGCCTTTATTACTGACATGACTAATCAACTTAGGCTTCTCAATTTAAAGCTGCAAAGACCAAATCAAAATATTTCCCAATTAGTTAGTCATGTCGATTCTTTCCGAAGAAAATTACAGTTATTCAAATCTCACTTAAATAATAATAATTTTCACTTTTTTCCTTCTTGCCAGATTCTTATCGAAGAACACGGCAGTAACTGTAATTTCAAGGAATATATTAATTTCGTAGATTGTCTTATAGAAGAATTCAATACGCGTTTTAGTTGTTTTGAAAAACTTAGAACCGAATTAATTCTTTTTGAGAATCCCCTTACAGCGCCAATCGAAGAACAGCATCTTGACTTGCAGGATGAATTATGTGATTTACACAGTGACATTTCTCTCAAAACGGTTAAAGAAACCGGTGCTAATTTTTTCAAAACTTTTGAAAAAATCATCATACCCAAAACTTCATGATTTCGGACTTCAAATTTATTCCATGTTTGGATCCACATATTTATGTGAGACTTCATTTTCAAAAATGAAACTTATAAAAAGTGAAAAACGTTCTTCTTTAAGCGACAAATCTTTACCGCGTCTTATGCGGCTTGCTACAACTAATATGCAAGTCGACGTTCCCGCTCTCGCGTGTAAAAAATCCCGAAAGTCAACTTAAATCTTCATTTATTGTTAATTTCCTTAATTATGGTTCAATTAGGTAAAGGGTCGTATATCAGTCATCAGTGGATTAGGCCTACAGGGGATACCACAAAAAAAAAACGCGTCAACAATAGTACCTCACGGGTGACGTGGAAAACTATTGTAAACATATTTTTACGGTCCTGAGCCTCGGGCGATTCGTAGGCCGCGCGCGGGACGGCGAGGTAAGGGGAACAGCGGTAGGCGGAGCCAGTTGAAAATCGGCCGAGAAGTGCATTTCTTGCCGAGGTCTGATCTAAAGACATGTTCCACAAAATCAAACAAATCACGCGAAAATTCAAACCCCGCACATGGATAATTTGCGATGAGAATGGTGCCCCGGTCACGGATATTGACAACATAATGGAGACGTGGAGAAGGTACTGCGAGAGGCTGTATGCGGAGGACGAGGTGCTGGCGGATAATCGCCAAAAAGAACATGAGCAGGAGCCACACATCTTGATAGAAGAGGTAGAAAGAGCTTATGGGAAAGCTGGCCAACAACAAATCTGCTGGTGTAGACCATATAACAGCTAAGATACTCAAAGCAATGGGGCCGACCGGAACAAAAATGGTTCATCGTATTTGTCAAAAGATATGGACCACTACGATATGGCCCAAAGAATGGACCACTTCTATAATAGTTCCTCTTCATAAGAAAGGCCCGACCAACAAATGTGAGAACTATCGCTTAATAGCACTCATCACGCATGCCAGCAAAATTCTACTTCACATCATACATAGCCGATTGCAACCGTTTACTAAACGACAAATAGCTCCAGAACAGGCTGGCTTTGTCAGTGGTCGCGGCACGCAAGAGCAGATTCTGAACCTACGACAGCTGATCGAAAAAGCCAGAGAATACTACACACCCATGTTCTTATGTTTCGTAGATTATGAGAAGGCGTTCGACAACGTCAAATGGCTCCTAATGTGGCGCATTTTCAAGGAAATGGGCATTCCACTGCACCTCATACAGTTAATTAAAAATCTCTACGAAAAATAGCACAGCTGTCGTGAGACTTGGAGATGCCACCTCCGGAAAGTGTGTAATCAGAAAAGGAGCGAGGCAAGGCTGTATACTATCGCCACTTCTGTACAACATTTACAGTGAATATATAATGAGATTAGTGTTGGAATACTAGTATGGCGGTGTAACCATAGGCGGTGAAAAAATCTCGAACCTCAGATATGCAGACGACACACTACTGGTTGCCAGAAGCGAGGAAGAGCTTCTCGCATTCCTAGATAGACTTAATAACACCAGTCTGGAATACGGACTCCGCATAAATAGCTCCAAAACAAAAATTATGATAGTTGACCGGGAACATAATAACTTCCCCGACACGCGGCGTATTGGCAATTTCGAAGTAGTCGATAAATTTATATATCTAGGAGCACTAATAAATAATCAGGGAAATTGCGAGGCGGAGATCCGCAGGCGCATCCAGCTGGGAAGAGTAGCAATGTCCCAACTGACCAAAGTGTGGAAAAGCCCCAATATCACACGCCATACCAAAATTAACTTACAATTAGTTAAATCATTGGTATTCTCGGTATTCCATTACGCTTCCGAAACATGGACGATGAGAGCAGCCGACCGACGATGTGTGGATGCATTTGAGATGTGGTGTTGGAGAAGGATGCTACGAATCCCCTGGACAGCGAGGAGGACAAATGCATCTATACTGGCAGAAATAAATACACCCCAAAGGCTGTCCAGCTACGGGTGTACAGCCGAATCCTCAAGTTTTTCGGACATATAAACTGTAGCAACACTATCGAACATCTGATAGTTCAAGGAAAGCCGGAAGGAAAACGACGACAAGGTCGCTCTCCAACCCGATGGACCGATGCGGTCAAGCAACTCCTCAATACCAACATGGAGAAGGCGGTGAGGGCCACTGCTAATCGTGACAGATGGCGCACCACTATCAGGAATGTCATCAGAGCCATAGAGGAATAACAAAGCATAGTCACCACACATCTGGCAAGATGTCAAGGACTTAGATGATGATGAATAGTAATAAAAATTAAAAATACAAATTACAAAGTTTATTTCTGCATGTGTTTATATTTATAATATTAGGTAATAATATTATGTGTAGACAAATAATATCGAGTTACAATAAAATATTAATAAATTGTTTTAAACGTCGCCAGTGAATGATTAACAAAATTGTAGATTGTAAGACGACTCATGTATTAATAAACCTCGAAAAAATCGAAGTAATATATTTGTACCTCGAAAAAATCCAAGTAATATCTTTATTTAAAAAAAAATACAACCCAAGTGACACATCACAAAATTATGTTACCTTTTATTCAATCCAAGTAATTATCTAAAAAAAAAAAGAAATGATATCTGTAAATTGCGCCAATTATAAAGAAAGAATATATATATTGTCTTAAAAAATAATTGTTGCACTACTTTGATGAAAAATCTTTACATTGTGTCAATTAGAAAAACAATGTATAATAACAATTTTATAAAATAAAAATTTTTTATTTAAATCCAACAAGGAAATATAAGATATTTAAACACAAAGTTTATATTTGTATTTTTTAGTGGATATAACAATTTCATATAATTAAAAATTTTTTAATTCAACAAGGGAATAAAAGGTACTTAAACAATACATAGTTTACAAGTTTATATATGTATTTTTCAATAAAATAAAACATTTAATTACAAACAATTACAGACAGAGGTCTGAGAGTTATAAACAATTATAACATTACAAAATAAACATGTTTTATTAAAATTAATACATTTTTCTTTTAAAAAAAACTTGGCGCTGCTAGACCTCGAAATATAATAAAGTACTAGGTCAAGTTACATTAGATACAAATTAAAATTACAAGAAGCTTTTTTTACAATGAAACTTATATACTAAAGAAACGTAATCCTACTTCGCATAATCGCTGTGACAACGCACGCCTCACAAATGTAAGCTTATCCTATACTTAATTCTAATTGTTTTACAATATATTAAACTTATCCTATACTTATCCTATACTTAATTCTAATTGTTTTACAATATATAACGGACACCTTACAAACGTTAACTTATCCTATACTTAATTCTAATCGTTTTCACAATATTTAACGCACGCCTTAAAATTTTAAACTTATCCTATTCTTAATTATTAGTCGCATCACTCGCCGTTACTGCCTGTATCACTCGCTCGCACATACACACACGCTGATAATTATTATTATTACTCTTATTGCATTCTTCCTTGAATTATTTTTATCGTTGTCCTTATTCAGTTGAAATTATAGTAGATACTTTATTATATTTCGAGGTCTAGCAGCGCCAAGTTTTTTTTACAAGAAAAATGTATTAATTTTAATAAAACATGTTTATTTTGTAATGTTATAATTGTTTATAACTCTCAGACCTCTGTCTGTAATTGTTTGTAATTAAATGTTTTATTTTATTGAAAAATACATATATAAACTTGTAAACTTTGTATTGTTTAAGTACCTTTTATTCCCTTGTTGAATTAAAAAATTTTTAATTTTATGAAATTGTTATATTCACTAAAAAATACAAATATAAACTTTGTGTTTAAATATCTTATATTTCCTTGTTGGATTTAAATAAAAAATTTTAATTTTGGTAAATATGCATATTATGTCAAACCTCACCGATGGCCTTGACCTTGACATATGTTGTCAAGGTCACCCTCCTGAGTAACCTTCAGAAGGTTTTAGCTGGCGGTCATTGTTTATTAAAATGTTATAAACAAAAAAAGTTTGAAAAATATAGCAGTTATTTTGAGTATTGAAAGGCATAAACGACCTTGACCTTGACATATGTTGTCAAGGTCACCCTTTTGAGTGACCTTCAGAAAGTTTTAGCTGGCGGTCATTGTTCATTAAGAAGTTATAAACAAAAAAATTTGGTGGGAAAAATTATTTAAAGCAGTAAATTGTTGGTATATTGAAAGGAAAGTTATTTAAAGCAGAGAATAGAAAGTATGTGCTTCAACTTACAAAGCACATACTTGTAAAGCGCGTCACTAATCTATAGGTTAATGGCGCGCTTTACAAATGTGTGCTTTGTATGTGCTTCAACTTAGAAAACACATACTTGTAAAGCGCGTCACTAACCTATAGGTTTTGTCAATAACCAACTATTATCTGCTTTAACAAAGCTTTAACATGCTTCTGCCATGATTAAAGCAGAGAATACTTGTATTCACACTTTCTAATACATAAAATTGTGTATATACTTTTCAATATACCAACTATTCTCTGCTTTAAATAACTTTCTTTTTAATATACCAACCATTCACTGCTTTAAATAATTTTTTCCACCAAATTTTTTTTGTTTATAACTTTTTAATAAACAATGACCGCCTGCTAAAACCTTCTGAAGGTCACTCAGGAGGGTGACCTTGACAACATATGTTAAGGTCAAGGTCGTTTATGCCTTTTAATACTCAAAATAACTGCTATATTTTCAATTTTCTTTTTGTTAATAACTTTTTAACGAACAATGACCGCCGGCTAAAATCTTCTGAAGGTCATTCAGGAGGGTGACCTTGACAACATATGTCAAGGTCAAGGTCATCGGTGAGGTTTGACCTAATATGCTTATTTACCTTAATTTTATAAAATTGTTATTATACATTGTTTTTCTAATTGACACAATGTAAAGATTTTTTATCAAAGTAGTGCAACAATTATTTTTTAAGACAATATATATATTCTTTCTTTATAATTGGCGCAATTTACAGATATCATTTATTTTTTTTTTTATAGATAATTACTTGGATTGAATAAAAGGTAACATAATTTTGTGATGTGTCACTTGGCTTGTATTTTTTTTTAAATACAGATATTACTTGGATTTTTTTGAGGTACAAATATATTACTTCGATTTTTTCGAGGTAAAGATATTACTTGGATTTTTTTGAGGTACAAATATATTACTTCGATTTTTTCGAGGTACACCACGCGTGCTTGCAGGCGTTTTTTTTTACCTTTCTGTAAAAGGTAATTTTGTACGGATATCATGCCTTTTTGTAATATTACGCATCTTATATGAACAGTACATCTTATTTTTCGAGGTACAAAGGTATTACGAATACCACCCGTTACTTAAGTTTTTTCGAGGTACAAAGATAACTACGTGTACCACTTGTTACTTAGGTTTTTTTGAGGTACAAATATATTACTTCGATTTTTTCAAGGTTTTATAATAACATATTATAATTCAATATCTTGTAAGTCTGAAAATTAAATTTATTAATAACCAACACTACATTGCATCTCCTTCGAAGATGATGCTTACAAAAAATAATTTTCATGTTCTTATCATGTTACTTGAGGTATTTTTAGCACATAACTTTTCTCTGCATATGTTTTTAATAATAATACATATTAACATGTTACGAATATACTGTATCAATCTCACAGGAACATTATCATATAAAAAATAAAATATATATTATATTAAAAAATATAATATATAAAGCATGTAAATATATGTATATATTATATAGACGAAATATATGTTTAATACAAAAACGGAACGTGTATTTTAGATCACTCAGTGAAACAATACTTCTTTTTAGCTGGCGGCCTATTATCTTCATTGTCATCCAAATTTTATCTCTTTTTACTCGAAGTACCTCTAGATGTCTTCCAGAAATATGAGATTATATACATATACATACGTTGCATATAAATAATGTTTGACAGGATTTTGGCGGATAAATTGGCTAGGACAAGTTATTTCTTTACAATTTACACAGTTAATTGCAACTCTCAACGCACACACACTCCTATTTTTTGATTAAAATTACCACTAAGCCTCTCTCTTAATTTTGGATTTTGCTTTCTTGTACTTACAATTGCACCATGTTCCTATTAACAGACAGCTGGTCATAAATAGGAGGAATCGATAGAAATGGCTTGGCACAATATAGAAAGATATTCATTAATTAAGCAATATAAAAGTTAAATTGTCGCGTTATAAACATCAACCGTACATAGCTCCTTTTACCAATCTAATATTATATTTTTTAATAATCTTATTTAATAAAATGTGTTTTTTTCACATTTAATTATTTTTAATATAGTAATATTATATTATAAATATGTGTGTATATACGTATATGTAGGACATTCCGGAAAAAGATGAATCAGCAGTGCCATAAGACAATTTTCTCTTACAATTAGCGGAATAAAAATTTTATTAATGAGTTAGTTAAAATTAAGAATTAAAAATAACAAATGCACAATTAGGTAATAAAGAATTGCTCAATTCCAATTTTTATTACAAATACACCATTTTAATATTGTAATATTTATGAGACTATAAATAATTTTGTATTCTTCTTTTCCTTTGTTATCAGCTATCTAGATTGTTTGGAATGTTTTAAAAATATTTAGTGGATTTTAATAAATATTTGTTCCATGAATATATATGTACGTGAGCACGTGTGATTATTAAAAAAGAGAAAAATAGTTTATTGCTAGCCAAAATAAAAAGACAATGCAGAAAGTTATAGGTACGCAAATTTTAAGACATATATTATTGGAAATTATAACAAAGTTTTAAATATAAATTGTTATTATCATTGTAAGGTTCTTACATCGATATATATCTTTACTAGAATATCCTTTACATATATACAGAGCGTTACAGAAGTTAAGTTAAACATGCTACAGCAGAAATTTACAAAAATTAAATAATAAAAGTAATAGTTTTTTTAAATACAAAATTGAACATATAGTTTGAAATTTGCCTATTTGGTCAAATTATAAGTTAACATTTATATGATGTATTAATGATTTCTCGAATCCTCGCAGCATATTTTATTTAATGTCAGTAATACGAATGCAAAGTACTCTCTAATTATTTTAGCCAAATTTCAAGCTTATGCTTAAAAATTTACTGCTTAGAATAATAAAAACTACGTAAATTTTTATTACTTAATTTTTCGCTTTCTGTTGCAGCGTTTTTACACTTAATTTTGCTACACTTTGTACATACATATACATATACATATTGATATTTATGTAGCAAATAAAACTCTTAAGCCCGACGCAATAATTCTATACAAATACACTGATTTCTTTAGTAGATTGAAGTACTTGACAACAGTTCCCTTTTAACAAACGCACAGTTACACTTACTGTCATTGAGCTCAAGTCGTTACAACAATGCTCTTTCCGTTTTACTACATAAACGATAATATTTGTCAGGATGATTTCTTTGCGATATGGACCACCCATATATATACTTAATAACTACTGCTATATTAAGTATTATATGGTATTATACAACAAAGATGGTTCAGGATTTTTAGACTCAGTTTTACAAAGAATAACGTTATGTAATTAAAGGGCGCTCTTTAAAAGGAACACTATTCTGTATAAGAATTAAAAGCTAGAATATATTTGTAGAAAAGAAAAATACATGTTTACTAATTAAATACAAAAAATATTTTTATTATGTTTTATATGAATTTATATAGAGTAAAATCTGTTCAAAAGTGTGCAAATCATTATTTTTTGTTAATTCGTTTGTCATATCTATATCCTTTCTATGTATAAGACAGATATTCTTAAAGTAACTACTGTTGGTGGCGCACAACGATTTTTTTGATGTAACATATTGTTTTTCTCCTACTATAAATTTGATTAATTCCTCATCCTTAGGCGGAAACTCATCAAAGGTCCAGTGTTCAGAATATTCCACATCTTTTGAAATTTCGGTTGAAAATGGTAGTAAATTCATACATATAGTTCTATTTATCACATTACGAAAAATTTCAAAAAAACTTGCAATGTACTACAAGCGTATTTCCAAGTCTTAACAGAAACCTCTTTGACAAGATAACAATGTCATATTTGATATACCACCTGATATGGTTTTTGATACTTTGTCAGACAACCGCATTGCGGTAGTAGTACTGAACCATCAAATGAATTATTTAAAAAAATATAAAATTTTATTGCATTTATCTGCGAACTTTTTTGACGTGAATCTTCGCTATTTGATTTTAATAGGAAAATTCAAGTGCTCTGTGGCACGTGTTAAAATTGAGATAGAAAGCTGCGCTTTTGCACAGATTTTTTTTTATTTATTTCGAGCCTTCCGAACCGTTCGAGCAGTCAAAATTAAAAATTACCCTTTTTAAGGACCACTCTAATGGTCATGTGTAATCGATTCAAAAAGTGTTTGAGAATAGCTCTTGGTAGACGATAAAAATGGTGAGGATGCTGTCCGTTCCTTTTCCAGGGTATTCTCACAATCAGTCGAGATATTCTCAACTTCTTTGTCATAAATCTGAAAATAATTAACTTACTTATAAATAATGAAAAGGGCCAACATATCGAAATGTTCTAACAGTTTCTACGTTTATAATTTTACGTAGTAAAACACCAACAGCGATAATTACCGCTTAAGATGGTGTTGGTATTTTTTGAGAAAATTCGTATACGCATTCGCTTAAAATCGATGTATGTTCTAAAGACGCTGACATTAAAACTCTGAAACCCTTAGGTGATGTAATCTATTAAACATAAAACACATATCACACAATTAAAATTAAACACAAAAATTTTATTTTAATTTAATAAATTTATACATAGAGGGAGAACTATATATTCTTACACATATATAATTATCTTGGCGTGTTGTAATTCATTAATCAATGCAAATATTATACTTTTGATATGTTTAACATTACATAATAAATAAATCATAAATAAAAAATGCTTACATGGAAAGTATTTCCGATATTCTCGCGGCACAACATTTTTCCTAATAAATTTCTCGGTGTTTCCACAGACTACACATTGATTAAGTTTCACCTGTGTATAATATTGTCCAACCTTTCCCAATGCTCGGCCAGATGGCTTGAAATTTAATCTCACTGTATATGGATCTGTATCCACAAGTTTTCCTAAATTCTTCGTAATATACCACTCTGCTTTCTTGCGATCGCATGTACACAATATATCTGCATCAAGCGCTTGTAAATAACAATTATGATATAACGGTTTGATTCTTGTAGGTATCGCATTTCACGATCGTCAATAGTGTTTTTATCTACTACTACTGATTTACTCTTGGTATTTAAAACATTATTGCTAGTAATACTGTCCACACTTGGTTCGCCGAACCTTGAACCTTAAACACACATACATTTATGTGCATATTTTTCTATTACATGTGTAAAATTTTAAACTACAATTTATATAATTTATAAGTTTTATACCTCGTACCGACTGTTCTAACAGGTACACCATAAATTCGCACATTTATATCACTACTAAATATATTATATAACAAGAAGAATTATTGACGAAACTGACGTTTAATGTCGTAGTATTACATTAATTCAAAAGTCGACGTTTCGACACTGGTTTTGTGTCCTTATCAAGACTTTACTATAACAACGAAATCATGTTACATGAAAAATAAAACGCACAAGGAACAAAGAGCGGAAAAAGAAAGACAATATATACCTGTCCACATACTAAAAATTCACCGCTCATAGAGCACAAAAACCTTCTTGCAGTTTTAACCCTTGTCAAATTACAAATTGAAGGAACCGCCATCCTTCCTTAATTAATCGTGTGATGTAGCCCGAAAAAACATAGTCGGAACAGGAGAAATGTAAGAGTCGCCGATCCGAGTCGAAGGTCGGCGTTGAACATTCTTTCTTTCTTTTTCCGCTCTTTGTCCTTGTGCGTTTTATTTTTCATGTACATGATTTCGTTGTCATAGCAAACCTTGATAAGGACACAAAACCAGTGTCAAAAAGTCGACTTTGAATTAATGTAATACTACGACATTAAACGTCAGTTTGGTCAAATAATTCTTCTTGTTAATTTTTACTGGCGAAGAAAAGAATTTTTATATTTTAATATTATATATAAGTACATTCCTAATCTCTGCCATATAAATATTTTTCTTTTTCTTTTTGCCTTATCTGCAAATAAAATTCAGGCACAACTTGAAATTACGTACAATAACCATGTATAAAAGGAAGTTTTAAACTTCTTACTTTATGATAAATGATAACAGATGCAAGCGCATTACAAGCAGTATACGCAACTTGTTCGTCGGTTAAGGTGCTAGCATCCCAGTCACCACACCTGATTTCTATCATTTTGTTCATCTCAATGAAGATATTCTTCTAAACTCATGGCAGCGCAACTTTTCCGGCTCGGTAGATTAAGACTTTCAGGCTAAGGTTCTTAGATCAAAGTTCCATTAACTCTACATCCATAATCTTTACAATCTTCTTGCCCATCTTCGAACGAGGGCGATCCCCACTTTAGAATGTGCTTACTAGCTAATAATTCCTGAAGGCATAAATGTAATTTATTAAAATTCAATGTTATGCATAGTTGCGGATAATCTGATCATGAACTATTTGAAACGTTACCTTAAGCTTAGGTGGAATGTATCCAATCTTTCCGATGCAAAACAAAGCAACTACTCCATTGATAGTAGCCAGTTGTAACTAATAAACGGGTCTCTCTTTGACAAATTCGCAATCAAAACCCAGAACACCATCAGACAGATCGCTATCAAAGAAACATATACAATAAATTAGTAACTTTATGAATAAGAAATCAATAAATAATGTTTCCACTTCTACTGGGAAACATATTTTGTAAAGCAGACTTGAGAAACGATCAACATGAAAGCAGAGCGAGATACTGTATTTATAAGCCTAAAGGATTGTGCGAATCAATCCTCCCTGCGGTCTCAATGTGACATGACACGTTAACCTCTCTCTCACTTGACGCGTGTGATGATGATGACTCAATCGATCTCTCTTGCGAACGCAATTTATTCAGAGGATATAAATAACCTCACTTTAACTCGTAAGAGACGAGATTAAGGAGAGCGAGCTGCGAGCAAGCAAGCAAGAGAGAGCGTGAGTTTATTATCTCGCACGATATAGTTTACTTAAGATAGTTTATCACACATTGCACGTTATCACTGCACGAGCCCCGACTGAACGCACACGTAAACATCGTAAGCATCATATAACCCCGACGCGGACGGAATATTTCTCGATGACGCGGACGTTTAAAGCGGCCCCATTATTTTTGTACGATTGACTCGCGAGTCCGGCTCGGCGAGCTTGATTCGCGAGCCGGACTTGAACGTTTTTCACTACACACACACTCCCGAATCGCGCAAAGCCCGAGTCAATCCAGCCGCGTAGGTTATCTCGCTCCGCGCTGTCATACACCGCCGGGCCGCGCGGCGCCCGCAGTGTGACTGCACTCAGTACACCAAGTGCACCGACGCACAATCGAGTCACTCTCAAATTTATTATATGTCGCACCACGCTGTTTTTCGCGAAAGCAGCGTTACCACGCAACTTCGGGTCGTGTTTAACGCTTCCTGCGTTACATCGAACGGCACCTCGCTGAACCATCACTTATTAATCGGTCGCAAACTACAAAATAACCTGGTCGTAGTTATCCCGCTCTGGCGTCAACATCCGTACGTTTGTACTGCCGATATCGTCAAAATGTATCGGCAAATTCTCATCGACACTCGCGACGTGGACTACCAACGAATTCTATGGCGCTCGTCGCCTTCCGAGCCAGTGGCGGAGTATTGGTTGCTCACCGTTACATACGGCACTGCTTCAGCCCCGTATCTCGCACTTCGCGTACTTCTACAGCTCGTCAAGGACTACGGAGCTGAGTTTCCGTTGGCCGTTATGGTATTACTTCGTCGAATCTACGTCGACGATTGTACGTTCGGAGCGGACAACCGGGAACTCGCGCTTCAAATTCGCGATCAACTAATTGCACTTCTAGAAAAGGGCGGTTTTCCGGCTACGCAAGTGGGCAAGCAATTGTCCCGAGTTACTGTCCGACATTGATCCTTCCGATCATGGCCTTGCGCGTGACAAGGACCTACACGTCGACGAGCCGTTGAAGATATTAGGCGTCGCGTGGAATCCCGAAAGCGATTCCTTCCATTTCCGGGTCACGACTACGTCGAATACAGGGCAGACCAAACGGGCGGTTCTCTCCACCATCGCGAAACTGTTTGACCCAATGGGGTGGGTAACTCCCGTTATCGTGTCGCGAAAATATTCATGCAACGCCTCTGGTCATTGAAACACGATTGGGACAACGTGCTGCCGTGCGATCTCTTAGAACAATGGCGCGAATATCACAATCAATTGCCGCGTCTCAAACTCATCTCGATCCCTCGCTGGACAAATTACGGTCCCAATATAGCTCATTGTAAACTTTACGGGTTCTTGGATGCGTCAACAAAGGCTTACGCCGCGGTCGTATATCTCCGTCTCGTACCGAGAGACGGCCCCGTTACCGTGTGCATTCTCGTCGCGAAATCGAAGGTCGCTCCAATGAAAACATTAAGCGTGCCACGATTAGAGCTCTGCGGCGCGGTGCTTCTAGCACGTTTAATGTCATTTATTCTTTCGAATCTCGACATTCAAAACCTCCAACATCACTGTTGGACGGACTCAAGGATCGTGCTAGCGTGGCTTAAACAGCCTCCATCACGATGGAAGGTTTCATCGCGAATCGAGTCGCCAGACGTAAAGTCTACTACCGGCAGCAATCTGGCATCATGTTCCGACGGCGGACAACCCCGCCGACTGCGCATCTCGCGGTTTGCGCCCTGGCGAGCTTGCCGATTGCACCCTGTGGTGGTCAGGGCCGTCCTGGCTAAAACAATCCCCTGAGCATTGGCCAACCTCATGCTCGTCCTCTAACCGAATCTGAAATATCGAGCAAAAAACCGCGTCGTCATACATGCTTGCGTCGCACGTGTTGAACCATGAGATCTCGCGACTCGTTATTCTTTATGGTCTAAGCTGCTTACCGTGACGGCCTATATTATGCGATTCACAAGAATCCTTGCTCTCGCCTCAATTCCACATCGGAAACCGTTGCTGAGGTCAATCAATCGCTTGCACTAGCGTCCACGTGAAATTCAAAACAGCCAAGATCTTTTGGCTCAAAACCATTCAAGGTGACCTGTTTCCACAAGAGACTGCAAGTCTCAAACAAAACGAACGCGTACCTAAATCAAGCTCACTTGTCGCGCTTAACCCGTATCTCGACACCGATGGTCTGATACGAGTCGGAGGGCGATTGCAAAAATCCGATCTTCCCGAGTCAGCCAAACATCCGATCGTCCTAGCGTCCCATCCTTTGTTATCTCGCATTATATCGCACGCTCACCATAACACCCTACACGGAGGCCCTCATATTACCCTCGCTCATCTCCGTACCGAGTTCTGGCTTTTGCGTGCAAGGGCAACCGTGTACGGGCGGTCCTATACCGATGCGTCAAATGCGCTCGCGAAAAGGCTATGGTGCCGGCGGAGCTCATGGGTAACTTACCCGACGTCAGAGTCAATCGAGCTTCGCGCGCGTTTGAGCATACCGGAGTCGATTATGCAGGACCGATACTCGTGCGGTCTGCAAAAGGACGAGGTCATAAGGCTCACAAGGCCTACATCTCCTTATTCATCTGTATGACCACGAAAGCGATTCACTTAGAATTAGTAAGCGATTACAGCTCGGCGGCCTTCCTTGCGGCGTTTACCCGATTTGTCGCTCGGCGCGGATTTCCCCGTAGCATCTACTCAGATAACGGTACGACATTTCAGGGCGCCAAATGAGAACTCGCCGCTGCTTGTAAAGCCGCCGTGCGCGATCCAAATTTTCTTAATAAATTAGCAGGCGATCAAATAGCATGGCATTTCCTCCCTCCTGCGGCTCCACATTTCGGCGGATTATGGGAGGCCGGAGTACGTAGCGTCAAATACCACTTAAAGCAATGTATAGGATCTCACACGCTTACATGCGAGGAGATGATTACGCTATTATGCCGAGTCGAAGCGTGCCTAAATTCGCGACCGATCACATCCATTTCCGAGAGTCTCGACGACTACCGCGCCCTTACTCCCGGTTATTTTTTGATCGGCGCAAACCTTTTCGCAATCCCGGAGCCGAGCGTACTCGACATAACCGAGAATCGGCTCTCGCGTTGGCAATTAGTGCAACAAATTTCTGAAGGTTTTTGGAGGTCGTGGGTAAGCGATTATTTGCATACGCTCCAACAACGCCCGAAGTGGCGCGTTATCCAAAATCTGGCCACCGTCGGTCGGATCGTGCTAATGCGTAATCCGCTCGCCCCTCCCCCCCCCCAGTCATTGGGAACTTGGACGCATTATTGCCTGTCATCCCGGGGAGGATGGTCTGACGCGCGTCGTCACCGTCAAAACCGCGCGCTCCGAATACAAGCGACCCATCGTCAAGCTGTGTTTCTTGCCGATCGATATAAATACCGAAACAGAAGGAGAAGCGGTCAAGGCGGGCGGCTCGCGGCCGTAATGCGTTCCGTCTTTCGGTCAAAACCAACGTGTAAATATGTATAAAACGCAATTAGATTTAAGATTTCGCTGTTTCCTTAGATTTAAGATTCCGCTGTTCTTTTAGATTTAAGTTTCTGTATCAACATATCAACGTATTCAACAACTTACTGTATTATATTTTACATTATGCGGCATATTACTGTATGTTAATTCTCGTTTCGAATATAAATATTCGAGGCGGGCGGTATGTTCGGGAATCGCGAGACTTCGCATCGACCCCGCATTCCTCGCCGTGTTGTCGTTTCACGTGTTTACGCGCGAGACCTTGTCAGCGCCTGGAGTTCCCCCGAATTTCCGCGAAAGCCAGCTCCGTTTCTCGAAAATGATCGCGTTATTTCTCGAACTATCTTCCCCTCCTCGCGCGCTCTAACGACCGCTCCGAAATTCAGCTTACATACCGCTCGCTTTCAGAAGCCTTTGTACCGTTGTCACGAGCAAATAGAATTCGATACCGTTATACCGCAACATCCGAAGATCGTCGTTTTTCTATCCAACCACTCCTAAGTACCTTGATTTCGCGAGTCTTCTTGCAAGGCTATACCAGCCGACCGCGCTCAACGAACGATACCCGATCGCGAGTGCACACACGCATTTGTGTATTGCCTTTCCAATTATCTATTTTAATAAAGGTT